>JAOXNO010000001.1:172639644-172661595 GCA_028565335.1 Limnodromus scolopaceus
CTTCTCTCCTCTTCTCTTCTCTTCTCTTCTCTTCTCTTCTCTTCTCTTCTCTACTCTGCTCTCCTCTCCTCTCCTCTCCTCTCCTCTCCTCTCCTCTCCTCTCCTCTCCTCTCCTCTCTCTTCTTCACAGACTTTTTAAAGTGCTGAAATCTAAAACTATTAACTATCAAACTTTAAAAAGGCGGCCAAGTGGAAGTAGATATTGATTCACTTTTCCTCTAGTTCAAGTCATGAAATAAACTCTGTGTGTGTGTGCATTTAAGTGAAATAAAGTCCTTCATGAGCAACCTGCTATTGCACTTATATCTACAGAATAGCTTGAACTTATCTGCCAGTACAATGCCTATCATTTGTTCGTAAACAGAACACAGCTGACTTTGGAGAGATAAGATAGCACTTGAATGAAGATACATTACTGGAATTCAGAAATATCAGCTGAATACAACTTGAAGCCTTTTGAAAAAAGATAGGAAACAATGTGTCAGAATGAATTTCTGAAAGCAGGAAAAGGTTGATTAATGGTTTGCAAAAAAGCCGAGACCCAAGATTCTAGTCCTTCCTTTTGATACTTGCTTTTTGGAAAATGCTGAAACTGATTATAAAATGTTTTATTTGTCTTAATAAAAAAGACAATAATTTCAAAACTAAGTACATTTTGAAGTTATGAGTTATGAAGCTATTCTGAGTTATGTAGTTCATGGTAGTGATTTTGTTGACCTGTTACTAGAACCTTCAGTTATTTGTATTATTTATTTTATTTTACTTCATAACTGAAGAAAACAAAAAAAAAATGGTCTTAAAGTATTTGATATCTTCTCTATATTGAAAACAGCTTTAGTGGAACTTGTTCATGTTTGGGATTCAGGCTCTATATTTTCATGTAACAATTTTAAATTATGTCCTTTAAGGACATAATTTCATGAATGTAAAAAGCCCAGCTGTACAAATGAGGATGATCCTAAATAGGGGGATGCTTAGGGGGGTGGTGTAGTCTCCTTCTCTGGAGACATTCAAAACCCGCCAGGACAAGTTCCTGTGCAACCTGCTCTTGATGGACATCCTTTGGCAGGGGGGTTGGACTAGGTGATCTCCAGAGGTCCCTTCCAACCGCACATGATTCTGTGATTGTGTGAAATAGCATAAGCAAGAGCCATTAGTTAATGAGAATTGGCTAATATCACAAGCAGTTTCATGATATTTCTCAAAAATCCAATCCCGTTTCTTTAATAGTTGGGAATCTATGACATTGAATAATTATTTTTTTTCTTTGAAGACAGAATGCAAAGTCAATTCCTAGTTTCTTTAGAGAAGACATATTAATCACTGTAATTTTCAAACATTAAGCGAAATCTTATATTATTTATTTTTAATCCCTTGCAGCAGGGAATTGTCCTATAATTCTGTGTCTAGAAAGCAATAAACACACCATATCTAGGGTCACAGCTTAAGCAGTGCATCATACTTGGCTTACAATTTTAGAAAGACTCTGTTTCTCATAGTATTGTGAAGGTTCAAGCATAGTTTCTGTTATCTTGCTATCTTTCACAAAATCATTAAGGACGAATTCTAAAATTTATTCTTAAAATGATTACACAGAGTTGGATTTTGGTCAGAGAAGTGATAGGGAGCCTATACAAGGGATGCCTTTTTTTTTTTTTTTTTTTTTTTTTGATGTGTTACAGCTCTACTGAGAGTTTTTTGTCATGAGAGACATTCAGAGTGAAGAAAGGACAATCTTTGACTGGCAGGAACAAAGTCAATGGCCCCAAGACAAGTTTATTATCATCAGGCAGAGTATAACAGTTTCAGAGTAGAATCCCACCAGGAGTTCCCAGACTCTTCAGTGAACAGATCACGTAATAAATCTGTGCCTAGGGAATAACTGATGTTCTTCCATGAGCATGTACAGACAAAAGAATTGTAATGCAAGAATGTGTCTTTTGGGCATCTGAAATATGTGTCTGACTTTCTGACACAATCCCTTAGTGAGCTGCAGAGGAGAAAGAAGACTAACAGTTATTGGCTCTTGGCTGAGCTTTGCAAGCAGCTGTTTTGTTCTATTCAACTGTAGCTGACTGTTTGCCAATACATGTGAAAGTATTTGTCAGCAAGAACTAAGCACAATGGTTTTCACATTCACCTTGTGATAGGGTAAACATAGAAAGAATTTTGAGAGTTTATTGACATTGCATAAAGCTACCTCAGACTTGCAGCCACACCTGGTACTGATTTGATGGCTTCTGTGTAAAAAGTTCAGTTCCTTTTTCAGATCTTAATTTGTCTATTATCAAGTTCCAGTTAAGGTGGTCCAATAATAACATTTAAATTGTTTTAGCTGGCCTACAGTTCCTCAAGGTTAATAAGAGTGTTAGCTTATTATGATGCTTTGCTTAGTACTGGCACATTATGTACAAAATTCCTACTAAGAATAACAGTTGGAGAAGAGAAGAAAGCACATGAAAACACAATTCATGCATTAATGCCAGGTCAATCAATATGGAAGAAACTCTGTTCTATATAGTTCTATTAACTCACGTGAAAACTGGGGAAGAACTGTTTTCCAGGAGTTAGAGAAGACAGCTAAAGAGTGGGACTACTGGCATGTAATCTTACTTTAGACATATATTTGTTTCATTTTGTACTCCATTTAGTTAATTTTATTTCTGTAAAGTGGTTGCAACAGTTGTTGGAAAATGCCTTATTGCCAAATTTACTTTAGGAAAGATGGAGAGATTGCCTGACATGCAGATACAATTCCAACTGTTCAGAAGAATTCCCTTGTTTCCTGTTATTCCAGGCCTTTAGTTCACTAGAATATTTCCATTTCCACATCACTGAGTCTCAAATTCTTTCTCTAGCACAATGAAAAGGATCTTCTATATCCCCTTCAACTTGTGTGAGGTAGTCATAAAAATTTGCAATGGTGTAAGCTCCGATTCAGTCATTCTGTACTCACATATTGTTCAAAGCCATTATCTGGAAAGTCATAATGGGAATCACAGAGAATAGAAATTTTATTTGTCTTTAAATTTTTAGGCAACTAAATTAGTATCAGAAATGCAGTAACTTACATAGGCGTAACTTATCTAACCTTGGATCACTTACGAAGTGCGCTAGTGTGGTTACATCTATATAAGCAAATAATTCAGCCAAATTAAGATTGTTAAAATGAAACAGCTAGTGCTGAGGACCTGAAATGTACAGTATATATATTTCAAGGGAGTTAATTCTAACTGGCTCCAGAATGACCTTCTGAGCTAAGTGCTCATTGGTAGTCAGCACTACTTTTTACTTTAGGAAGCAATCCAGTTCAAACACGGACGACCACCCCACAAGGTGTACAAAAGCACGATTAGTGGGAATTAGTGGGAATTAGTACAAGATTCACCTCAGAAGCGCGCTCCTGAGACAAACCAAAATACTAATATAGACTCATGCTATATTTATTGGTTCCTTCACTGCAAAGGTGGTTGACTATTAATTGCTGGAACTAGGTGGGAACTCCTGGATGACCCAGTTTAACTCATGAATTTTATGACATCTTTACTCAGTGTGACAATGATTTCGCATTTGAGACTGTACTTGGTGACAACTGTAGTATAGTTAATAGCAAATAAATATTTTGCATAATTTAACCTTTTGATTCATTCTGTTGTCTGTATAATTTAATTGACAAAGACTTAAATATGAACTGTGAATATTTAACTCAAGTGCATAGCTACAATTCCTGAATTTTGATTGGCTATATAAATTACATTAATATGCAATAACGAATAGCAATATACAGGATATATCAATAGGTTATGGGAAGCAGGAATTTATAAACAAGGGATTTTAAATGTCTAACATCCAAAATTGTTATATCTAACTTGACTCATCTTTAAACAAAAAAGGACAAGATAGTCAAATACAGACAAAACAGATGGGGAGTTTTCACTATTTAGTCTTTTAAGGCCAATAGCTTTGTATTGTTCTACTGAAGCACAGTTAAGAAAAAAGCACAAAAATTATAAACATAAAAATTAAATAATCACTGCTGCTTTTAAAGTAAAATTCATCTCACTTTTGATAACCAGTTAACATAGTAAACATTTCTGTGTGACGATTTTTAAGTTGCTGCACAACTTCATGTGGGTCAGGAAATTAGTTCAGTGTGTTTATAATAAACACAGTGCTAAGTTGACAAGAATCTAAAAAATTATTATTTAATTATGATAAAATCTAATAATATGTAATAAACTTATTTTAAATCAATTAATTCACATTTAGTTATTACTGGATTGACACAGGGACATTTTGAATAACTGGATTAAGTTCTAAGAAATTAATTTTCTCATAAACTTTTGCAATTTCCTTAAAGATACATTTGTTGAGGTTTCTCTTTTCTTGACTACAGTAAAGCTAAGTACATTTAAAATGAAAAGAATTTTTTAAAAATCCTATTTTATTAATGTAATCATTGTCTCTATCCTTATGAAGATGAGTACACCTCAAGTATCCAACCTCTTGAAAACAGAAAAATACAACAGCACAGCAAATAAAATAAAAATATATTTTTAAGTATTTTTGATAGTTCATTGATACTTCAAATCAATAATTAATGTCTAGTTTCCCTTATTTTACCGTGGATGGTCACATAAAACCAATTTTGCCTCCAGAAACAGGCAACAGGATTTGGTTTTGGGCTTTTTTTCCCCTGTAGATAAGGTTACCACATGTGTATGTATTTGGAATTCAGAAAAATGCATGCCCTCAACTGGGGAATTTGATTAATGATTGAGCACAGGTTGGGCCCAGGATTAAAAAAATGCAACAGAAAGTGACATTCATTTTATTCAAAATAGAAGTTTGCTTTCCTGTTACAACTGCCTTTTACTTGAAGCAGACTTTCTGATATTTCAGCAGTTTTCTCTCGTTTTTCTTTATATCATTCCACCTTAAAAAAGGAAAAAAAAAAAGTCGTCTTTTACATAGAGGAGGCGCATGCTTCCAATCCACTGTGTCTTGTGTTTTGGCTTTCTGATCATTATGCACGACATATTACGCATATGGACCTCTTAGATCATGTTCAGAGGAGAGCCACAAAAATGACCAGAGGGCTGAAACTCCTCTCCTATGATGAAAGGCTAGGAGAGTTGTTCAGCCTGGAGAAGGGATCTTACTGCAACCTTTCAGTACTTAAACGGGGCTTGTAAGAAGGATGGAGAGAGACTTTTTACCATCCTGTAGTGACAGGACAAGGGGCAGTGGTTTTAAACTGAAAGAGGGTAGGTTTAGTTTGGATAAAAGGATGAAATCTACTATGTTGAAGGTGGTGAGACACTGGAAGAGATTTCCCTGGGAAGTTGTAGATGCCCCTTCACTGGAAGTGTTCAAGGTCCAGTTGGACAGGTCTTTGAGCAACTTGAGCTAGTGGAAGATGTCCCTTCCCATAGCAGGGGAAGGATAGAGTAGGTGATATTTAAAGGTCCTTCCCAAGCCAAAAAATTCTATTAAAAAGGAAAAGAAGCAAGATACTTCTTGCATCAGTTGCTCAGGCAGTGGCTCACCACCTCCCACAAGTAGACCAATGCCCAGCCGGTCTCTTGCCAACAGTTACCCTGGAAGAGAGGATACTGTGATTATGAAGAACACTTAGGTTTCTACCCCTTTTCCTGATGTTATACTATCCCTTCCTGTGCTTCAGTGGTCCTTAGGTTGGTAGCTTCATTCTGGTGTTGATAGTTGGGTGTTATGGTGAGTCAGCAACATTTGGAATCCTTCACTGAATATAGTCACAAAATATGTTGCTAGAATAAAAGTATTAACAAACGTAAAACAAGTTAAACACAGCTATCTGGTCAATTAGAAAACCCACTGTTTCAGGAAAGCCAAGTATAACTAACCTGCAAACAGGTCCAAAAAAGCCCAAACAGAGCAGGGTTGACAAGCCTCAAGTCTTCATGATTTGCAAGCTCAGTACAAAACCTGGGACCTGCTACTAGTTATGGCAATACTGTATTACAGGGCAACATATTTCTCCAGAAATATCTAAAAACAATCAGTTTGTAATTGTGGTCTAGGCAAAATTGACAAACTGAATACCCAGTTTAGTGTCCAGGTCTCTTGGTGCTAAGATTTGGTGACTTTGTGCTTAAATTCTCAATTTGCAAAATGCAGAAAACATCTCTCCCTTATTTTATTAAAATGTCCTGAGAAAAACTGAATCATACTGAAGTCTGAAAAGTTGTTTAGGCAGCATGATGAAATGGCGAATAAAAGTATTCAGATGAATACAGAAAATCTTTAGAACTGCTTCTCTTCTAGTAAGTCTTCTCATCAAGTACTTCTCACTGTCAAGTTATTTCTATTGCCTAGAGATTTACTGTTTAGGATTTCGTAAGAGCTAACAGAAATTATGTCATGTATTTCTCCAGACCAATCTTGTAAATACTCCAAATAGGTCTCAAAGGCATTCAAACACAGGGAAACCAGTGTGTTTATGAAAAAAAAAATGAAAAATCACCAATTAATTTTAACTAACTGTAAGTTTGCACAAGTGTTCAGAAAAATGCAACGAGCTTAATGAAGAAAATGTTTCTTGTCCATCCAATAGATCAACCAGTTTCATCACTGGAACTATTGCAGATACTTGGCATCTTACACTGTTGTAGGAAGGACTCTCACTGTAAGATAAAGACTTTCTATCCTCAAACCTAATGTGTCTTTGAATTTAACTGTTCTCAGCAATTGAAGCAATGGAGCTTAAATCAATATGGAGTTTTTGATACTATAGAACGTTGGGAAAATGAACTGCCAACTAAATGATGCTTGAAGAATACTCTTGTGTTTATCTACACACTCCTTTTCTGTCAATGAGAGCCTTGAAAGAAAAATGTATCAGTCTATGACAGTTGGTAAAGATTTTCCATAATTTTTTAACACATAAGACCTCTTCTTTGAATTTCATCCTTCTCATTCAATTTAAGCTGGCACTCTCAGGCACTGTTGTGCCTCTGAGAGAATATTTTTCTTGATGAATGACATCCAGTCTGTTCAAAAGAGCAAAATTTCAGCTGAGGGGGAATGGTTCTTGAGAGTTGTTATGAGACCGATCTACATGATAACTGTTGAGAATTCTAGGAATCTCAGTTTATTTAAAACAGTGGTTTTGAAATGTCTTGGGAGGAAAATCACTAATTTATAGCATTGAAATGAATGAACTTTAAAACTAGAATTATTGTATTTCATGTACATATTTTTTTCTGGATATTAACAAGTTCAGAGTTTCTTTGTGTTCCTGTTTTTCAGGTTAATTGAAGAGAATATCTTAGTTTCCATTCACATGAATATGACTTCTTCTGTTCTGTCAGCTTGCAACACATTTGGTAATTTATACCTTTGCTCTTCAAGGAGCTAGCATCCAATTATTATCAATAGGGAGACTCAGCTGGGGAAAAGGAAGCATCAAGTTGTTAGATCTGAAACTGATCCCCTTATTCTGCAATGGTAATTGCAAATGTCTGCTTTCATTCATTTTAATTAAAGTTCCCACAAGAAAAAAAGTTCATCCAGCTACCGCTTGTTACAGTAATGCAACAGAGCTCTCAAGCATACATTCCAGAATTCATTTTGTCCTATGAAATGGCAACAGGACATATTTAATTCTTCATAAACTACAAAATCACCCTACATTATACACAGGTACATGCACTGTTTAGACATATGTTCAGTAAGTAGAAGTAATACTGACCAAATCAACAGTAATTTTTCTGAGCTAGCATGCAAATGTCTATACATGGCTGTAAAATGTCATCTGACCCATCAGAGGTGCAGATGTGACTATTAGAGAACTACTTCTTTTATGGTGATAACTGAAGCTCAGGTGGGAACTTCTGCAACTTGAAATGGCAGTAGGTACCAGTAATGCATCATATTTATCAAATTCAAGGCAGTGTTTCAGAAACTTTAAATCACTCCAAATGGTGCTGTTAGTAAATGAATTGAGCTTGAGGTGTATAAATTACAGTTATAATCAATGGAGGCTTAAGACTCAATTATATGCTCAAAAATTAAGACGATTAAAAGCAATTCAGTTTTCCTGAAATGGATATGTTTGTCATATTCAGAGGCTAAATTCATTATTGAGTGTAAAATGGGGAAAAAAAAAGTTTTCCACAAGTATCATTGATAGTTTATCTACTCATTTACTACAACAATTTACACTGTTTATGAACATCTCAAGAGTATGCATTTGAAGACAGTACTTATACATGCACAAGTGGTGCATTTGAAAGCTTATGTGTATATATAATTTATACGTATATATACTTTCTAATTCAAAGCAAATACAAAGTTATCAAAATACATATTTTACACTTTATTTCATGTCATAGACTTCTTCCAACATCTAATAGCTCTATAGTTCTTCGCCTTGATCTCATTTGCTTTAAGCGTCTTGGAAGAGGCATGACCCTTCACTTGCCCTATTACTACATACAAAAGAAAATAAACTCAGGGTGTATAAGTCCTGCAGTGGTGGGCTTAGTATCTGGAATCTTCATGCTAAGCAAAATGTTTCTATATGTTCCATATGGGAAGATGGCACTTGTTTCACAGCCCAGACTATAATCATAGAATCACAGAATTGCCGAGGTTAGAAGGGAACTCTGGAGGTCATCTGGTCCAACACCCTGGCTCACGCAGGGTCACCAAGAGCTGGTTGCCAGAGACCATCTCCAGACAGCTAGAGTATCTCTAAGGATGGAGATTCCACAAAACCCTTTTTGTTCACTTTCACTCTCACAGTGATAAAAGTGTTTTCTTATGTTCACACAGAGTCTCCTATGTTTCAGTTTATGCCCATTAATTCCTGTCCTGTCACTGGGCACCACTGAAAAGAACCTCTATCGTCTTTACACTCTCCTTTCAGGTATTGATGAGATCCCCCTGAGCTTTCTCTTCTCCAGGTTAAACAGCTACAGGTCTGTCAGCCTTTCCTCATATGTGGATGCAGGACTTTGCATTTCCTTTTGCTGAAGTACGTGTGGTTCCTGTCAGCCCATTTCACCCAGCATGTCGAGGTCCCAGTAATGTTAGAGAGCAGTTTACAATTATATTTTTAGTGTGGAGAACCTATTTCAGGTCACATTCAGACTATAATAGTTATGTATTAAGGTGTTATAAAGATGAATAAAAATGTACTTTTTTTTTTTTTACAAAGTTCTCTGAAACACTGAATTTGGCTGTTAGGTTGGTTTTTAAAGAGGGAGTTGCTGTTTTCCCCTTGTTACTTACCTAGTAAGTAAGAGAAAATAATATTAAGAATTGATATAATTTTTTGACATTTTTTGCTAAAATAAAAAAAAAATCAATTATAGTTTCACCACTTCTCAGTATTTCAGTAATAAACACATCTCAATAAAGTCTTCATACCATGTTAAAACATTCTATATATTGTCAGTACATGAATAGAGGCACGTATACTGAGTAAATAGCCAGTAATATATTAAATACATTTGAAATTTAATAAATGAAAACCAGAAGTTTGTAGACCAATAAGAGAAGATTTTAGGCTCAATTAAACTGTTGAGGGATCCATTCAGAAGACTGAAGTACAAGGAGAATGCTTAGTGCACAACACAAAAGACATTAACCGATGGCATCTATTATTGGCCATGTACTTGCTATCTTGGATTATTTCAGGGTCAGCAAGGCACAAGTGATAAGTTGGCTGGGGCAACTAAAAGCCAATAAATCACTGAGACTAGGTAGGACTTATTCAACAGTACAAAATGAGTCTAAGGAAAAACTTCAGTACGGAAAACAACATTCTTGGAAAATCCATTAAGTTGTGACTTAAATCCCAAAGACTTGAGTAACATAAGGCTGGTGTTGAATGTGTAATAGAAAAATGTTTGAACTAAAATTTACATGTTGTTTTCTTAAACAATTAAATACATTTTGGAATCAAGTGAGAATAACAGAAACTGTACACACATACAAAATTTTCAGTGGTCACTCTTCATAGTATTAACAAACTTCTAGATAAGAGACCTGGGAGGACTTTTTTCCTGTATTATGCTAAAAAGAACTGTTGGTATTTTCTTTCACTGTAACATGGTGTGGTGGGTTAACCTTGGCTGGCTGCCAATTGCCCACCAAGTTGCTGTCTCACTCTCCCTCCTCAGCAGGCCAGGGGGAGAAAATACAGTGAAGAGGTCTTGCGTTGAGATAAAGAGAGGGAGATCCCTTGCCAGCTACTGTCACAAGCGAAACAGACTCGACCTGGGAAAGATTAATTTAATTTATTGTTAATTAAAAATAGAGTAAGATAGCGAGAAACAAAACCAAGTCCCCAGTCCCCCCCTTCTTTGCACACTGAGCTTCAATCCCGACTCTTCTACTTTCTCCTCCCTACAGGAGCACCTCTTCTCCCTCTTTCTTCACTGACCTTGGCGTCTGCATAGTTGTTTCTCTCACATATTCTCACTCCTCTCTTCAGCTGCTGCTGTGCCACAGCTTTTTTCTCTTCCTTAAATATGCTATCATAGAGGTGCTACTGTGGTCACTGATTGGCTCAGCCTTGGGCCAGTGGCGGGTCTGTCTTGTAGCCAGCTGGCATTGGCTGTATCGGACATATATGAAGCTTCTAGCAGCTTCTCACAGAAGCTACCTCTGTACCCCACCCGCTAACAAAATATTGCTATCCAAATCCAATACAAGGACACATCCATCTGCTTCAATGTGGGGTCCTCCACAGGCTGTGGGGTGGATATCTGCTCTACTGCGGATCTCCATGGTATGCAAGGTGACAAGCAGCTTGAGCACAGTTTTTTCCACAGGCTGCAGGGGAGTCTCTGCTCCAGTGCCTGGAGCATCTCCCTCCTTCTTCAGTGACCACAGTTGTTTCTCACATATTCTCACTCCTCTCTCCCAGATACTGTTTCATAGTGTTTTTTACCATTTCTTTATTATGTTATCACAGAAGTGCCCTCAGCATCACTGATTGGCTCAGCTTTGGCTGGTAGCCGTTCCATCTTAGAGCCAGCTGGAACTGGCACTTCTTGTTTCTTCTCACAGAAGCCAGCCTTGCAGCTCCCCTGCTGCCAAAACCTTGCTATATAAATGAAAAACAAATAGAAAGAACCTGGAGTAAAACCAAGGAGGTCTATTCCAGTCTTAAGCTGGTCATTACAGGCCAAGCAAGATGGCCTTTTCAGTTCTGATCCCTATTACACTCATATGACTTGGAAAAAGCAATAAAAATTTCAGAGAAGTCAAAGATAACAATACATTTTCAAGAAAAGGGTTTAGGATTTGTTCTTGAGAAGGCTATTAAAAAGTCAATGCGTATATACATATACACAGCCCTTCTTCTCATGTGCCACGGGCCAATTTTTTCTTTATAATTCAAATGTAGATGTATCTTATACCATTGATTGTCCGAGTATTTCAGTAGAGTAATACACAGAGTGAGGATTTGTCCTAAAAGATAAGTTTGTCTATCTTTAAGACAAGAGATACATCTTCATTCTAATTTACCCAATGAAAGATGATGAAGAAAGTTCCTTATAGATAATTTGGATCCTTACATTTAATCCTTACAAATAATGGATCCTAACAAATACATCTACAAATGTTATTTATATCCACAGGTATACATAAGGGTCCAGTGGTAAGACCTGGGCCTTATTGTGTAAAAAACCTTTTTATTTACTTGATCATTTTGACATCTTAAAATACAAACCCCTAAAAATTAATGTAGCTGCCTTCAAGGAGAATAAATTTCAGGTTATATAGTTAGGTATATTGTAGAGTAACCCTATCTGGATTAGAAATGTTTACAAAGTTCCTATAAAACCTAGAGATGAAATTGTGAGATTAGTAGAAACATAAGAACCATAAACTGAAAATAAAATAGTCTTAATAAAAAAAGATGCTTATGTAATTCCACGGGAATTTTAAACCGGAAATCATAGAATCATACAATGGTTCAGGTTGGACGCGACCTTAAAGATCATCGAGTTCCAACCTCCCTGTCATGGGCGGGACCTGCTATAAGGTCTCCCTGGAGCCTTCTCTTCTCCAGGCTGAACAATCCCAACTCTCTCAGCCTGTCTTCGTAGGAGAGGTGCTCCAGCCCTCTGACCGTCTTCATGGCCCTCTGCTGGACCTGTTCCAACAGGTCCATGTTCTTCCTAAAAAATTATATATAAAACATGCAGTTCCTCACTTGGATGTGTCTGCAGTCTTGGAATCTTGAGTACCCTATGTTCTCTTACAAATGGACCTTGAGCTTGTTTGGAGGTTCTAGCAGGGGAGTGCAGCTACCATATACCCTTGACTGATGAATGGTACGTCTCTATCGGGGAAGGCTGTCCTCTTCGACTGAGCGCACAGCTTCAGGAGGGACGCACATGGAGCAGTGAGGTAGGAAGGGGACACTCGCTTAGTCAGCTATATCAGCTAAATCAACCCTGGCGATCAATGGGGTGGCAGATGTCACAGTCAGATCACCCACATATCCATTTCAAGGTACATGAAATATTGAATAGATGTTGAACAAAACTATACAGAAATAGAAAGTCTTAAACAGTGTCCTTGAATAAGTTTCCGCAATCACTTTGCTTAATACTTACTGGAAAATTTATTGGCTGGTTGGTTGGTTGGTCAGTGGTGTGTGTTTTGTTGGGTTTGATAATTTTTTTTCATAAATGAGACAAATAAATGGTACAATCAAAACATCCTCCTTAGAAAATGTGACTTAAGAAAATAGGAAGGAAGAAACTGAACACATCTTCATCCCAGCAATACAAATAAGCCTTAATAATTTGACTTCATTTTAAAAATGATTCTGCAGCAACTTGATCAGTAATTCAAAAGTGCTTCCAAGGATTTTGCTTTATGGTATTTTGTTTTGTTTTTTTCCTAAGAGTTTTGTGCTTTCTGAGTCTCTTTAAAAGAACTCTAATTTCTATTCAAATTAGATACTCCATTTCAGATTCCTTTCTGAGTTATGCACTGGCTATCACAGAATTAATGCCTGACTGCTATGCACCAAGGACAATAAGGAAATTGATTGTAAGCCTAGATTTTATTCTGATCTGAATTCATTGAATATTTCCTAAACAGAATGAAGACAGTCAACATGTTATAGAAGACTCATTAGTACAACTTATACAATAAAAATAATGAGAGTTTGAAGAAAAATGTAACTTGATTGTCTTTACTGTTATCACTGGTAATTCATCACTCTTATCTCTTCTGTTCTGAATATTCAAGGTACCCTAAATCTCCTTTTGCCTGCCAGACTTTTGAATATTTTTGCCTAAATTATAAATGTATCATCACAACCATGTGACAAAGCAACATTTAAATTGAATAGTACAAAGGATTTTATTTTCTTATATAACTTGACCTGGAGTGTAATCATATTGCATACATGAGGAAACTCTTTTTTTCTCTCTAAAGCTTCTCTATATAAAACAAAGAATTAAGTATTTATGATTGAGTGGTGGAATAATTGTGGCTCTTTTTACATAGACAGTATTTCCATTGTGTTTGAAAAGCTTAGTAGTTTGGATTAAAAACTATTAATATCATTTACATTCTATTTTTAAAAGCAGACAAGTCCTTCAGTTCCACTTATTGTTATCACAGGGAATAAGTAGAACTGCATGGGAAATTACTGTCCCACACAGATTTTTGAGATTTCAATTATGCAGGTCAATTATTCAATTATTTCTTCATTCAAGGTTTTAAACAAAGAAAAAGAATAAAGGGGGGGGAGAGAGGGATTCTTGAAATAGCCAATTTCATACTCTCAAGAAAGGTGAAAAGCCTAAATTCAAATCACTGTTTTGACCTAATTGATTTGAATCTGATCACAGCTAATAAATATGACTACTTGTTACCTGATTTGACAGTTCTCATTCAGCTTCTCCTCTTTAAGCTATGATAGACGTTCATTGGTTCAAGACATATTGGCTCCACAATCCACTTACCAGGATTGTGTACGCATCTATAATACACACAGGCATATGTATAAATGTAAAATGTATATATGAATATATTGTTCTTCAGCACCAGAAAACTTACCTTCAAATACTTACTCCAAATCTTGCAAGAAGGGAAGCTAAATTTGTGTCTTCTTTACTGACCACTGATACTATCACAGCATTTACATACAGTTTTGTTGCTGAAAAAGTAAAACTAGAGAAAATGTAAACAAAATTAGGAGTCTAATATCACCATATGTGCATAAGAGGATCAGGCTTCTCTAGGTTTTGTCTAGAATTCTCTCTAAGTTTAGAGTTCAGGCTTTCCAATAAGTTGCCAGAAATCCCTAACAAGGCCCACATACAATTTAGTACTTTGCCAGTTACAGTACTATTTAATGTCAAAAACGATATGTAAGTTGTGTGGATTCCTAGATAATAATAAGGATATCTTTATATGTCTTTATATAATCCATTTACATATAACTGGTTTCTGTGTATATGTGTTGTATTTATCCTCATTCAGGCTCCAAATATATATAACATGGCTCTCTCTTGTATCCATAGGCAACAAACTAATCAATAAAAAAATGATTAAACTGTGAAGTGAAAAAATTAAAGTCATAAAACCAAGTCTGAAAAGTTAGTATTGTACAGCGACTTTTCTAATCAAGATCTGAGAGTTACAATTTGTCTGCACAGAATTTTTCACACATTAACTAAGCCAAACTGATTCTCACCACCATTCTTATGAACCATATTAAGAGGAAGGAAATACTCTTTCTGAAGTTCCCCCACTTAGACAAAGCATATAAATAATGAATTTCATTTTTGTAATGAATTTGAATGTGTTTCTCAGTAACGAAGAGGTATCTTAACACTTATGAAAATCAGACTTATGCTGTCATCTAATTAAAACTGAGATTTCTTCAAGCTACTTTGGTGGAAATTCTATCCCAATTGAACTAAGATAAAAAAACCCCAACACTCAACTTTACCCCACAAATTGTTCATGTCTTATCAAGTGCAACAAAATAAGAAAATTTAAAATTTTGTACACATTGTGCTGCTTAATACATTAGAGTATCATTGCAAGCAGGATATCTGGAGTTGAAACTATCTACGATTTTATCTGTATTTTTGTTTCCATTAATACTAAAAATAAATCTCATGTATAGCTCTGCACCAAACCTCCCTTTCATCATGTCAGAATAAATTGTTGAATCTACATTTTATTTTCTCTGTAACTACTGATCAACTTCTGATATATTTAATATCACTGTTTTGGGTGAGAATTTTCATTCTTTTGGGTGGCTGTGGAGACATTTTTGTGAAGTGACATTTTTTTATATTTCGTCTGGGCTCTAAGTTCATGGTCATTATTAAGCTTCAATATAAATTCTTTTATACCTTCTGAAACTTTGAAATTCCCTCCCAAAACAGTGTAAATATTTTCTTAATTATTATTTCTTTCTTATTATTTCACTATTCTGGAAGAGTGCTGACACTTTTTGTGCCATATTGTTATTATCATTAGCAGCAGTAGTAGTATGATTTTAATTATTTAATTTATTAAATTATTTCTTTTTTAAGTACTGAAAGGCCAAAATTAGGTCTCCCTGGAGTTTTCTCCAGGCTGAACAACCCCAACTCTCTCAGCCTTTCCTCATAGGAGAGGTGCTCCAGGCCTCTAATCATTTTTGTCACCCTCCTCTGGATCTGCTCCAACAGGCCCATGTCTTTCCTGTGCTGAGGGACCCAGAGCTGGACGCAGTACTGCAGGACGATCTCAGTAGAGTGAAGTAGAAGGGCAGAATCATCTCCCTTAACCTGTTGACCACACTTTTTTTGATGCATCCCAGGATACTCTTGGTGTTCTAGGTTGCGAGTGCACATTGTTGGCTCACGTTGAGCTTTTCATCCACCAGTAGCCCCAAGGCCTTCTCAGTAGGGCTGCTCTCAATCCCTTCACCTCCAGCTTTTATTGATACTGGGGGTCGCCCCAACCCAGGTGCAGGACCCTGCACTTGGCCTTGTTGAACTTCATGAGGTTCACAGGGACCCACTTCTTCAGCCTATCCAGGTCACTCCAAATGGCATTCTGTCTCTCCAGCATTTCAACTGCACCACTCAGCTTTCTGTTATCTGTAAACTTGCTAAGGATGCACTCAATTCCACAGTCTATGTCATTGATGAAGATATTAAACAGTACTGGTACCAATACAGACCCCTGAAGGCCACCACTTTTCATCTGGACATTGAGCTGTTGACCACTGTCCTCTGGGTGTGACCATCCAACCAGTTCCTCATCCACTAAATAGTCCACCCAGCAAATCCATACGTCTCCGGCTTAGAGAGAAGGATGTTGTGTTGGATCATGTCAAAGGCCTTACAGAAGTGCAGATAGATGACATCCTTAACTCTTCCCTTGTCCACTCCACTAGGTTGGTCAGGCAGGACTTGCCCTTGGTGAAGCCATGCTGACTGTCTCAAAACAACTCCCTGTCCTCCATGTGCCTTAGCATAGCTTCCAGGAGGATCTGCTCCATGACCTTCCCAGGCACAGGGGTGACGTTGACAGGTCGGTAGTTCCCAGGGTTCTTCTTTCTAAATTTTTTAAAAATGGGTTAAATAAACTCTTTTCCAGTCAGCAGGGTCTTCACCTGACTGTCACAACTTCACAAATATCATAGAGAGTGGCTTGGGAACTACATCAGCCAGTTCCCTCAGGACTCTGGGATGCATCTCATCAGGTCCCATAGACTTCTGTATATTTAGGTTCCTCAGGTGGTCATGAACCTGATCTTCTCTTACAGTGGGAGGGACTTTGCTCCCCCAGTCCATCCTTTGCTCCCCCCAGCCTTGAGGCCCATCCACTTGAGAGGTGTAGGAAGAGAGGTTACTAGTGATGTCTGACACAAAAACATGTTGAATATCTCAGTTTTCTCCTTGTCTGTTGTTACCAGTTTGCCAGTCTTGCTCATCTGGAGTGTGTATTCTTTTTTTGACCTTCCTTCTTGCAGCTGACATACCATTCTTATTATTCTTTGCATCTTTTGCCAAGTTCAGCTCCATCTGTGCCTTGGCCTTCCTGACTGCATCCCTACACAACCAGGCAGCACCCCTATACTCTTCACAGGACACTTATTGCTACTTCCACTGCCTGTGCATTTTCTTCTTGCCCATTAGTTTGCCCAGCAGGTCTCGATTCAGGCATGCTGATCTCTTGCCTTCCTTTCCTGGGGATTGAGAGTTCTTGAGCTCTAAGGAAAGCACCCTTAAAAGTCTTCCAGCTGTGTTCTGCTTCCTTTCCCCGGAAAGCAGTTTCCCAAGGGGTCCTATTGACTAACTCCTGGAAAAGCTGAAAGTTTGCTTTCCCAAAATTCAGTGTCCTGTCATTACTCTTTGCCTGACCAACATCCCTCAGGAGTGAGAACTCCAGCAGTACATGATCACTGCAGCCCGGGCTGTCTCCAATCTTGACATCACCAACTAGCTCACTTGTGTTGGTGACCACCAGGTCCAGTACCACCTCTCCTCTGAAGCGGTTGTCTATTATGTGGCTTAAGAAGTTTGTTTCGGAACACTCCAGGAGTCTCCTCGATTGCCTACAACTTGCTGTGCTACTTTTCCAGTAGATGTCAAAGTGCTTGAAGTCCCCCAGCAGGATGAGAGCCTGCAAGTGTAATGCCTCCTGCAGCTAGAGCCAGAAGGCTTTGTCAATACAGTCCTCTTGATCAGGCAGCCTATAGTAGACACCAACCACAAAGTTTCCTTTGTTACCTTCATCTCTTATTCTTATCCATAGGCTTTCTTCAGAGACAGTTCTTCACACCTCTGTCCATTTCTTGATGTAGAGGCCAATGCCTTCTCTGCTCCCTTCTCACCTGTCTCTTCTGCGCTGCCTAGAGCCACCAATAGCTGCACTCCAGTGATGGGATTCTTCCCACCAGGTTTCATAATGACAATGAGATTGTAGCTTTGTAGTAGCAGTAGTGTCTGCTATCTTCGCCTGTTTGTTGCCTTTGCTGTGTTCATTGGTGTAGAGGAACACAGAGGTCTCTGCAAATTGTAATTTCTGTGGCAGTGGCCTTATCTATCTCTGCAAAATTTGGAGGGCTCTGCTGCCTTCTTGCTTTTTCTTCCATAGTCAAGCATAAGCTATAAGTCAGTGGCTCACAGGGAATAAAACTAATGGTGAAAGTTTACCTTGCACCACACTTCTTAGGAGGTTGCGTGCAGGATCAGTTGAAACTGGCTTTTATCCAAATTGCATATTAGAGTTGGTGAGACAGCAGTTAATTTACCTCTAATTTTAGACCTAAAAAGGGCCCCTGTACTCGGCACTGGCGAGGCCCTTACCACAAAAAAACCCACTGAGGTGCTGGAGAGAAGGACAATGAAGCTGGTGAGGGGTCTGGAGAATAAGTCTTATGAGGAGAGGCTGAGGGAGCTGGGGTTGTTCAGCCTAGAGAAAAGGGGGCTGAGGGGAGACCTTATCGCTTGGTCTCCCCTCCCAAGTCACAGACAATAGGACAAGAGGAAATGGCCTCAATTTGCGCCGGGGAGGATCCGATTGGATACTAGGGAAAATTTTTATACTGAAAGGGTTATCAAGCATTGGAATGGGCTGCCCAGGGAAGTGGTTGAGGCACCATCCCTGGGGGTATTTAAAAGACGGGTTGACATGGTGCTTAGTGACATGGTTTAGTGACAGGTTTTTATCAGAGTTAGGTTGATGGTTGGACTAGATGATCTTAAAGGTCCCTTACAACCTAGACAATTCTATGATTCTATGATTTTATGATTCAAATGCAAGGTTCTTGCCTGGGAGGGATGTGTAATGTTAAGATATCTATAATCAGCTTTGAGAACCAAAGTTTAGCAAGAAGGGAGTTTTCTCACAGATGACTGCAAAATAATCATGCTTCAAAAGAGAAAACATCAATCTGCTTATTGGTTTTATGGCTTTTGTTTGTTTGTTTGTTTTTAATTACTAAACATTGTTTCTAAGCATTATTCAGAATCTTTCACAAAATGTAAAAGGAATAATAATGCTGAAAATTTAAAAGTATTTAGCAGTTAAGAACATATTGACAGCAATTGTGCTGCATTTCCGAATATTTTAAAGAAGATACTTTCTGCATTTTATCAGTTGCAGGTTTGTTTTTTTTAAAAACCGAACTTGTCTAATATTCTTGTTTACTATTTTAGGAGCCTTTTTTCACTGTCGCTTTGTGCTGTAGATCTACGAATTTACAGGTAAGCAGCCTTATACCTGTAAAACCAGGCACTTGTTTGGAAGGAGGGAAAAAGCTCATAATATGTGGAATGAACTTTATCTTGGAGATTTTTTCATTTAATTAATGCAATCTGACCTTGCCATTAGTCTTGCTAGAGGCAAGCTATTTCTGCCTGCATTACTTTTCATCATTACTTTTGTGGAGAAACTCGGTACCTGCTGTTTCATATAAATGTGTGAAAGAGCTAAAGAATATATCCTAGGAAGTCATTCACCTCCCATCTACTCTTATACTTTCAAAGTTAATTCACACAAGTGTATACCATAGTGCCATATATCAAAGTCTGTTGTATCAACAGAAATTTTGAATACCAAACTTGTGATCGTGATCTGAGATATTGCAGGAAATTTATATTCCCTATTTAGTTATCTGGAGTCCAGGCATCATCACCTTCAATATAAATCAATCTTATCCTGTAGCAGTTACTTTGCAGCTGTGCCTGAGCTTATTATTAATTTACTGTGTTCTTTTTTGGTACAAAGTGAAGGAGACAATCAATATATCACATAAACAATTAAAAACTATCCTTGTGGCTTTATGCTATTGAAATGATGAAGAACCTTTGCAGAATGTAACTGTCCTTGAATTACTTTCATTGTTAAGCATTAGACAATATGACAAATTTCAGTCTGACTCAGTCATTTAGAATAGTATCTGCATGGCTCAGTCAGATGCTTATTTATCTTTATTATTGTCTGGTAACTTGAGTAGACACAGGACTCATAACAAATACAATGATGGGACATGGATTAAATTAACAACACTTACATGTCTCCTTGGTTTTCCTTAAAGATAAATGTAAGAGACTCAAAAAATCCATAACATATACCATTAATAAAACTTTGCTGAGCATTAAGACAAATATCTGTCAGTTCTTCTAATTTCAATCATTAATTAAAGATCTAATTTGACAAACATTAGCAGCTGCTGTTTTGCAGATTATTTTGAATCTCATGAAAATAATTTAAGTGTTAAAATCTGCCAGCTTAGTGCAAGTCATTGTTGAATAAACTTTTTCATGACTATAAGCGTGTGACATCATGCCTATAAGCTTGATATTTACATAGATAAAGAAACATTCAGTCATCCCAGAAAGAAACCAATCTTCTTAAGATTTTGCATACTGCCTTTTCTATCAGTATCAAAGAGGTTTTAGTTTTTTGTGGTTTTTTTTGAGAAGGCTGATTTGCAAAGAACTCATACAAGGAACTATGCTGATTTACTTCCAATGAGGAACTGGTTCAAGGAAATTGGAATTCAAATGATACGTTTGGAAACTAATTTTATATTTTATTGACCTATTAACTTTAAACTTTTATTGCTTGACAGAAGCTATCATGAAATAAGTTAAAATACATTCTTGATAAAAACACTTAAAAAACAGAGGTTATCCTGAACTGAAGTATTCAACGAAAAGATGAATTAGGATACCTTTCTTTCTTTCTTTCTTTCTTTCTTTCTTTCTTTCTTTCTTTCTTTCTTTCTTTCTCTCTCTCTCTCTTTCTTTCTTTCTTTCTTTCTTTCTTTCTTTTTTAAATTGAGTTATGAAAATTAGGAAAATGATCTTTCATTGGGTTTGAGGGAGAGCAGTGTTTCCCTAGTTTATATAGGAAAGCAGCAAGAAAGGAAAATACTGGAAGACCACATAACGCTTCAAAGCTAACAGAAAGAAAGTTGAAGTCACAATGTTTTTGCCCTGCAGAGAGATGTGCAGGATCTGTAGGGTTTCAGCATACATTCATTGGGATAGGAATGTGAATCATTATGTCCACTCTTTCTAATAAATGCCTCGATCACTTACCTGATGAATCATTTTCACCTTCTGTCTCTCTGGCTTAATAAATATTGTATGAAAAGACAAACAGCTTAGACGAAAGACAGGTAGAGAATTTCTATGGAAAAAAAAAATAAATCTCTACCTGAGGCAAGTTCTCCCAAGTATTAGTTTGCTGGATAAAAACAGGGGAAAGAAATGAAAAAAGAGCTTGACAGAAGCAGTATCACTATCTTGGACTATGTTTGCAGGGAATTTGGTGTTTTCCCTTGGCAGCTGGGACTAGAAATGCTCAGACTGTAAATCCTGCTAGGATTTAACTCCAAATTAATCACTTTAGCTCATGGCATTATCAGAATGCGGGCTGTTCTATATCTCCTAAGCTGCAGACATTTAGAGCCTTCCGTAAAAAACTTCATATAGCTTCTCATTTAGGTACAATATGAGAAAAGCTATCATGAGGAGACCTTAATGTTGGCATTTGGTTCCTGCCTTCCTTTGCAGATCTGTGTACCTAGGTTTTCTGCAACTTAAAGGCATAATTTGAAATTAATGAAAAAGGGGGTGAAGATGATAGTAAACATTAACTGTTTCATCCCTCATCATTTTAAATATGCCATTATATTATAATTCATTTTTTATCCATGGAAATGGATAAAATGGATAAAATGGATAAAACCCATGTGGGCTGGATGAGGGGACAGTGAGGTAGATTGAGAACTGGCTGTGTGACAGGACCCAAAGGGTAACGATTAATGGATTAATGGCCTGTAACCAGTGGTGTCCCCCAGGGGTGAATACTTGGTCCAGTCCTGTTGAACATATTCATCAGTGACCTGGACGAGGGGACAGAGTGTATCCTCAGCAAGTTCGCTGATGATACCAAACTGGGAGG
>JAOXNO010000001.1:172661695-172673433 GCA_028565335.1 Limnodromus scolopaceus
AGTGGTTGCCAGTGAGAGGACGAGGGGCAATGGGCATAAGTTGGAACACAGGAGGTTCCACTCAAATATGAGAAAAACCTTCTTTACGGTGAGGGTGACAGAGCACTGGAACAGGATGCCCAGGTAGGTCATGGAGTCCCCTTCTCTGGAGATCTTCAAGACCCACCTCGATGCAGTCCTGAGTAATGTGCTCCAGGCAGTCCTGCTTTAGCAGGGAAGTTGGACTAGATGATCTCTATGGTCCCTTCCAACTCTAAAAAATTCAGTGAAATTCAGTGAACTGTGTGAAATCATCCAGCTATTATTTATGTGGTCTGTGTTAAATATTTTCCTACTAAATTTCATAACTCTTGCATGCATTTTTCCTAACCAAAGATTTTGAAAAAATAAACAAATCTAGACATTAACCAATATCTAATTCAGTACAAAGTATACACATCTTAGAAAATTCTACGTCTTATAAAGCAAGAGCAAAAACCCAAAAATAGAATACCTTCAAAACAAATGACAACCCTTGAACAAAAGCCTTTCTGGGCTCCTGTTTAATAACAGAAGACATCTAACCCCTTTAGTTATACATGATAGCAATCAAATAACATCAACAATAGTCTTGTACTCTCTGTGTGCCCAGACAAATTGAACGTTGGAAGTGTGAGGAAAATAAATAGAGGCATGGTTCTTCATATATTTTTCTGGATTTGTAAAGTCTTCTATGTAGCTTTCAAGGTTACTACTTTTATGATGAGTTATATTTAAGTATGCTGCTGTAAATTTTAACAGTATTAGATTTATTTGATGTGGTTATTTCTTTGGTGTGTTTAGATTTCACTGCAAGAAATCCTTTTTAGGAATCTGATTATATTTACCTGGTGTGAGTAATATTTTCCATTAACAATACTTCTTGCTTGTTCAGCTCCCTAGCTTGAAACCAGGAATACCTTACCTGCTTAGGTGTTCATTTATTTAAATTATAAACATACCTGATTTTCTCCCACTGATTTCCTATCTGTATTTATTTATGCACATGAAACAGTACTAAAATACACGGTAGCAATTGAAAATGTTTTTTAGACAGCCATGACTAGCATTAAATATTTGTGTTTACCGATATTTCTTATACTGCTGCACTTGAGGTGCCAGCTGGAATCTCTTAACTTTAGTAGAAAATAATTCCGGTACTATAACAAGCTATTGTTTAAATAATCTTTGTTTAATATCATCCATAGAAATCCTTATCTGGGTTCTAAACACCATGCTAGAGTAGTGCCAAAACACAGGATGGGAGATTAACTGACTTGAATTTGAGCAGCCAGCCCAAAATGACATAGAAATCTTTGGGACTGATTCTAAATTTTGGTTGTGAAAGAACTTCTTTTACAATTGAATTTACTAGTTCCAACTTCTTGGGCAAGCATTGTTTTCTGTTTGTCTTCAAAGTATACTTGAGCTGCAGGGTAGGTTTACCAAAATAACTGAACTCCTCTATTTTTTATTAGTATTTGATAATTTTTGACACTTCCATATTTTTGATAGCAGATATTGTATCAGGATCATCTGCCTTGCATATTGCTGTGGCTAGAAAAGAAGTTACATAGTTTAAAATATTAAAAGTAGTAATTATGAAGACTATTCCTAACTTCTATAAGCATGAAATTTTCTTCTGATATTTGCTAAGCAGCTAACACTGAGTGCCTTCATACCTTTTAAATTACTATTACACAGAGGTATTTTTGGATTTTGTCCAGAAACAATGTTCAAAGTAGTACTATAACCTGTAATGGGCATGACATCACTCAGGCTTAGTCATAATTTTCAAAAACATTAACAGTGGCTAAAATTCAGAGGGAACACTAAAAAAATATTCCTGAAAGGTAATTTTGTTATTACGTTAGAATACTTCTGTAGGTATCATGGAGGCTTGCTTCACTCTCCCTACTTGTGTGCACAAGGGTTGAAGCTGATGTTCACCCAGAGGATGTACCTAAGGACAGACCTTTCATCTGGGTGGGTAATGCACTGCTATGCTGAGTGGTGATCCTACTGGGGAGATCTTCATGGCGGCTCAGGCTGCTGAGTTGTTGAGCATTGTCTGGCTAGTGCCAGCAGGGGTGATACTGATACTCCATTGCAGAGAGGTGTGATACTGGAAGCACAGGGGAAATAAGTTTTCATTGTGGAACCTCTTGCATCTTCAACTGCCTGTGTGGATTGGGTTGGCATGGCTTGTACAGAGCTGAAACCATTCTCAGCCTGGGTCAGATCTTTCCAGGGTAAGGAGGAGATGAATTCAGATATCACCTCATCTAAGTGGTCTCTGTTCTTACAGTGGTCTCCGAGTGCTGTTCTAGCAAGTAAATGTTGCTGTCTGTATCGTGCTGTTCTGGTAACCAGATTCCTGGGTTTGATCAGGCGAAATTGGAGGTGAAGATTCAGTAGCGGTGTTGGTGCCTTAAGATTGGCTTATTGTGGGCATTCATTCACACTCCACAAGAACAGGCTCCAAACCAGGCTATAATGCCCCAAACTGCAGCTTTAGGCCTGAGATATCTGTTGAGCCAAGCAATTTCACTGCAGGTGCAGGAATTTTTCAGTTTAATGATGCTTTTTACTTTTGCAGCTTCAGCTTCTGCTGCGCTTGCTGGCTACTGGAGGACCGTGTGTCTGAGGATGCTGGGGACATATGGGGAGCAGGATTTGTTTTGCTGGGCAGAAGTGAAGAAGGGGATACTGGCACTGTTGTGGAAAGAGTTATTGCAGTTTCTCCTGCATGAACACTGCTATCATGGTTGAAGGTAATGAGAAGGGACTATGCATAGAGGAGTCCTTTCAGTTCTTGGTACCATACTGCACAAGATACAAGCTCTGTATAGCGAATCCTGTATCCCAATCGGAAATGTAAAATACATGTATTTAAATTGGACTACACTTTTTCCTTTGTTGCTCCCTTTCAAGTGTATTTTCTGCTGAGGAAAGCAAAGTGGGTATATAAAAATAAACATCTTCATACTTTGATTTTTTGATCTAGGGTCATATATGCATCCCATTCTAGCTTACTTTCTGCATTTACGTACTTGGGATAAGAGCCAGAAATTTTCTGTCAAAGGAATTAAATTTTTTGTAGAGACCTGCAAGACAGTCTGTGATAACTTTCTGACTCTGTGCCTCATGTATTCTGAAACAGGTAACTCATACAGGCAAGACCAGCACAGTGTCTTGTGTGTCTTCTTTCAGGACCATCTCCATCCTCCTCAGGAATGCTTTCTTTAGAGCAGCTCAAGATTCACATCAATCTAACATACCTGTAATCCAGCTTCCTCTGTAATTTTAGGAGGAAATTAATTTATTTTTAAAACAATATTATTTTTTTTTCTTCCCACTGTGCTTCTCTAACCCGGTATATGTGTAGCTATCGGAAGCTCCTGGAGAACTTTACACCCTTGCAGATATTTTTCACCCAATATTATAAAGTACATGTAGCATTGTTCACAGAATTAAAAATGAAAAATACTAACCAAAATCCAACACCCAAATCCTAACCCTAAATATCCACTCCCTACCATAAATTTGTGATCTAGTATTTATCTCAGGAGCTTATTCTGTTCAAATCCACCTGCCTCTGTGTTTAAACAGGCAGTGATAGAAATGAATGCAAGAATAAATCCAGCTCAGTCATTTGAGGTACACCAACGAAATTGATATGTTGGTTATGCCAGACACTTGAAAAAATCATACATACTCATTTAACCACGATCTTCTCTGAAAAAGAGTTAACATTTATTAAAAGAATAGTGAAGAAGTGACTTGGTTTCTTAAACACAGGGGTCTAACAACATTTTAGACATCTCATGGTATCCAAGATGTCTCCATAATGTTGCCAGAAATAACACAGGAAGTATAAGAGACTTGCACCTTCTCAGATGGCAGCTGGATGCCCACAGAGGCTAAAATGGAATTAGATGCCTGTATTCAGATAATTGAATTGGTCTCTAAGTATACCACAGTGGAGCAGCTATCCACATTGCATGGAAGACCCCACACTGGAGCAGATAAATGTGCCCTGAAGGAACTGCAGACAGTGGAGACCACACTCTGGAGCAATCTGATACTGACAGGAACTTTTTCCTTTTGGAGGGGGCCCATGCTGGAGCAGTTCCTAAAGGACTGCAGCCTCTGGGAAGGACCAAGGCTGGAGCAGGGGAAAACTGTGAGGAGGAGCACTGAAATCAGAGGATAAACTCAAAAGAATATCAATAGGGGTCCTCAACAGAAACTCATATTTCCTAGTCCCACATTGGTCTGAGCTATGTTCTTGTAGCCATTGTTATTCACAAAAAGGTTAAGATTTTTGTGGAGGGAAAAAGAAAAAGTTATTTTCCCCATTTAATACTGAGAATTCAGATAAGTACTGAAAAATAAGGTATGACAATGTTGCATAAAGATGTCTTTATGAATTTAGCACTTGATCTTATCTGTTTTTCTTTCTTCTGAATCCCACGCTTCTTACTGACAGTTAAAATAATTTGGGGAGTTCTTGACCTGCCAGACATTCCCATTAGTCTGCATCCTTCTTTGCTCCACGCTACCAAGAACTAATATGTTCTCTTCAGCATCACACACTGCAGAACAAAATAAAAGTGTCCAGACTGTGTTAGGTAGCCAGAATACAGCAGCTACTGCAGCACAGAGCTTCACATAAAGTAAATTAGCCCGCATGGGCTCTTAATAAGATAAATTCCTGATAAAATAAATTACCCTACCCATAGCTCCAGGCCACTTAACTGGACTATATCCAGTAACTGATCTAACTTCTTCAAATCCTGTATTGGTTTTCCTGTACTCTGCTGGGCAGCTCTATTTCTCTGTACTACTACAGGGTAGAGATGTCCTTTAAAAAAAAGAAATCTGAGCAACTATCTGGATAATGGGAAAGGAAGCAATCACAGTTCACTAACAGATTATTTTCTTTCCACTATAAGTAGCTAAGGAAGCATACCTCAGGGAAAATGGAATTATGATAGACATTTTGATGCAACCTAAGCTGTTCTTTCTTAACTAAATTTTACTACGAAAATGTATACTCTGTCTTAATTATAATGATAACATTTTGATCAATAGGAAAATAAATTTATATAAGTAGCTGCTGAGGGCAAATAGCACACTTATCAATGCCCTGGGATCAGACATTTAAAGAGAACATTTCCAAATGTTTGCAAGGGCACTTACTATCCCTACCTGTAATATCTTAAGAAAAAAGTTTTATCTAGTCCCTTCTGTTACTTCTTCTGTCTTTTCCTATATTTTGCTTTGTTTTGTTTTGTTTTGCTTTCCCTGAAAATTTCTGAATCTTTTTTATTTTGAAATTATTTGATTTGTCAAATTAGGACTTGATCTATGGGGAAAAGGTGTCAATGCCATGGTTCATGCTCTGTATCAACACTTCTGTGGATGCAGCCATGAAATTCCAAGAAGCACAAAACCAATCAAAATCCATTTTCCATTTTAAGTAGTCCTTTAAAATTTGCATTGGAGTGCATCCAAAGAAGAGCAACAAAGCTGATAAAGGTTCTAGAGAATAAGTCTTATGAGGAGCGGCTGAGAGAGTTGAGCTTGTTCAGCCTGGAGAAAAGGAGGCTCAGGGGAGACCTTACTCTCTACTACTACCTGAAAGGAGGTTGTAGCAAGGTGAGTGTCAGTCTTTTTTCCCAAATAAGAAGTGATAGGACCAGAGGAAATGGCCTCAAGTTGCATCAGAGGAGGTTTAGATCAGATATTAGGAAAAATTTCTTTACCTAAAGGGTTGTCAAGCATCAGAACAGGCTGCCCAGGGAAGCGGTTAGGTTAAAAGACTAGTAGACGTTGAGCTTAGGGAGGTGGTTTAGTGGTGGACTTCGTAGTGTTAGTTTGACAGTTGGACTTGGTGATCTAAAGAGTCTTTTCCAACCTATATGATTCTATGATTCTATAAATGTGTCATTCACTAGAAAGCTGAGTCTTTGTATATGGCCATTGATCAAATGACTTCTTAAATAATCAAACATGAAC
This sequence comes from Limnodromus scolopaceus, assembly GCA_028565335.1. NCBI lineage: Eukaryota > Metazoa > Chordata > Aves > Charadriiformes > Scolopacidae > Limnodromus > Limnodromus scolopaceus. The sequence goes on from JAOXNO010000001.1 coordinate 172,667,738, forward strand.
AAATTAAATATCAGAGTATTTCAGTAAGTTGGTTTTGCTTTTCTTAATGTTCACTAAAGCAAATGAAGACATGTTGACTACTGTAATTTTTGAAAATATTTTGTCTGAAAGGTTGGTACTTTGTACAGTATAGCATATTGTACCAGTTAAATCACTTCCATCATCTTAGGTGAGTTTTCACTAGTATACAAAATGCATTTTATCAACTTATTCTGGACATAAAAATTACCAAGCCATGAATCAAAATTAATTAAATTTGATACCTTAATAACAGTTTTGCAATTTTTAATCTTAATGTAAACATGCACAACCTTACTAATTGACAGTATCTTATGCTGAAAATAAGTTTGATGAAAATACATTTAAATAAAGCACTTAATGTGGTGAAAATGCGTACTAGAAATAAAAAAAAAAGCTATGAAACATCAGTTTTGTCAATACCCATGCAACTACTACTTTGTATTCAACATTTAATATTTTAAGATGTGACAATGTTTTAGACTAAATACAAAGTCTCTTGATGCTTTCATATCTTCTTTTTATTTTTTTTTCCAGGAAAATTCTAAATTAAATTGAGGTGTTGGAGGTGGGAAGAAGAAAAAAAAAAAGGCTTAATTATTTTAACTCCTTTTATATTTTAAGTACTATTTCATTATTTTTGTCACAACTCAGCCAAGTCTCTTCTTCTATACAAAATTGGACACTGTGATCAGTCTGTGCCAATACCTGTTGTTCTGTAACACCTGTATCTCTGTTAGAATGGCTATCTGTCATTCATCCAGTTTTTATCTTGATTTAAGTTGATTAGATGAACATTTGTGTAACATTTTTTTTCATGATGAATTTCAGAAACATTTATTATTCCATTATTATATTATATAAGGTACAAAAAAATCAATATCCATAGATAGCTTAATGTTAGCAATGCACTTGTGAATGATGTTACATTTCAGGGAAGTGTGACAGTTCCACAGAAAATATACATATTGACCTCTAGAGAAACTACTATAGTAAATTCTGAAATCAGTCTGGGATTTTTTTTCTTTAACTGTTAGAGATCAATAATGTATATTTTCAAATCATATAAGCATAATATAACATACTAATATATGCTTATGATAATTATATTATTGCATCCACTTCTAAATTCTTGACATCACATTTGCCGCTCATAAAAACTGAGCCTTGGTGGACAGCCTTTAGTAGACAGAAAACCACCCTCTCCTCAAGTTAAATGGTAATTTATTTATATTTATTTTACTATAACTATAGATAAAAACATAAATTCTGCACACTTTCACATAAGGACTTTGAGGCAGAAAAAAAGATAGGACTACTCCAAGAGTATGATGCTTACTTTCTAAAGAAGCTGACATGCTTCACAAAAGCCTGTTGCTATAAAATTCCAATTTAGTTACTATGTTCAGCAATGAAGGTACATAAGAAAAATTTTGGATAATTATTTGTATTACATCTGTATATTCAGACTATAATAAATGAAATACACTCAAAGAAAACCAATTAACTGGTACTATAATGAAAAAAGTATTTTGTTGGGTATAATAAAGAAATTATAATTTATTCAACCTAGCAATTATAAGTTTTGTCATAATGATAATGGTTGTTTCATGAATAAATGTCTATGCAGCAAGTCGAACTTTCTGAATCATATCATTGTGTGGTTTTAATAAAATTTTGTCACTGTTCCTAAGCATTTAGTGTTACATTATTCTGTAGAAATTTTAATTAAAACCAATGAATTCACTGAAGATGAGAAACCTCCTACTCCACATAAATATTTTGTACTCAAACAAGAAAGGACAACTATTTGGTATGTGTCAAAAATTACTACAGTCTTCGTACAGTGTTCCACAACCTAAAGCTTAAGTAATTTCACAATTTTTCATTTTTTCAATGGCCTTTCTTTGAACTCTTGCAATGAAACAATATTTTATTTCTATTAGTGAACCCTAACTTTTTAGCATCTTGTCCATTGCCAGATTGTGAGATAATGTAAATATGTTTCTCCAACAAAAGTTAACTGTTGACCACATTCTTCACAATTTTATGTCAATGCATTTATTGACTCCAATGCGGTAGCTACCACCAGCAAGGAATGTGGCTTACATTGTACGTATCAAAGATTCTGCATTCTGCATAGTGTGGTTATTTTTATGCATTTAACCTTCAGAGATAAGCTTCAATGTTATAAAAATATTATATTTTTCTTCATGTATATAAACAGTCCAATTACACCACAGCACCTCAGATTTGTTTAGCTGAAATTATGTATATATATTTTAATTAAGATTGGTATTTCTAGTTGTGATGTTTTAACATTTAAGTTGAGGCTTATTTCCTGTACAATACTGCTCAACCATAAGCATTTGCTCATCAGTATGCTTTAAACTTTATGACATTGCTTTTTATTTAGCGTGAGTCTTCAACTCTTTTTATTCAAAGATCACTTCTCTTAAGGAAAAAGACCAATTTCTGCTTGCTTGAGGAATTGTTTACGGTCATAGATTTCACTGTAAAAAATCTGTTTTTCATGGTAGGATTTGCTACGCTACGAGCAAGAATGTATTACTTTACCTTTGATTTTATTATAGTTTTCATGTAGATTTGAGACATGATGCTGCAGATTGGCAGAACATGGTGAGAAGAAGGACTGAGGGAGTCAGTAAAATTCACTTATCTGTGAACTGATTGATTTTTGTTCATGGTAGATGCAATGTAGTGGTAATTATAATTGTGAAAGGTCCATTCTACGCCAACAAATACCACAGGGAATGTTCTGAATTGTAGAATTGTTGGTAGAGGAGAAATATGTTTGTGTTTTGATATCTTAAACTACTACCTTGTTTGCCTTATGATAATTAGTATTGCATCTATTAACTACATTCTAAAAATAAATAAGGAAAAATTCAGCATGTGGTAAAAATGTAAGAGAAATCTATAGAGGTAGATATTTCATCTATAGAGATAATTATTGCAAATAACTTTTATGGGCAAAACAAATTATTAATTCTTATTGTTTGGTGTGATAAAGCATTTTGTTTTCTGAGGAACAGGAAGATTAGATGTTAATTATTCACTATGTTTAGGGTCAATTACCTTTAAATAATTTAAGTTACATACACTTAAGTTTCACTGGCTGAAAAACACAGCTCTTTGCCTTAACATAATCTTAGATAAAGTAAATTTAGATGAGATGATAGGGGAAAAATTTGGGAACAGTCCCAGACTCTTGTTAATTCACATTTCTCTAACTGGAACATAATTGAAACGTTCCTGAGCCTGTTTACTACAGCCCAGACACAGAAAGAAAAAGAAATCTTGGTGAAGGCTATAGGACAGCAAATGGTAATCATCTAGCTCTGTTTTTATTTGTGCATCTACTTCTAAACTTCAGAGGTTTCAAACACCCCAGTCTGTATCAAGTTTTTGACATTTGAATAACCTTTTACTGGGACTTACTTTTGTTGGGTTAAGTCTAATTTGTATTCACTCAAGAGAATGCTCATAACCTACTCATTAAACAGTCTCACTTCTTTGATTTGGAAGCACCAATATCTTATAATGATTCTAACTTGGAGAAGATGGGATGACTCATCCTTTACTGAGGCTTTGTGTGTCCACTGAAGTTTACACTGGAGGGAATTCCCCTCAAAGACTGTTCTAGTCCTGCAGAAATACTGGTTTTTTTGCTACATGGGAAGTCATTTGCTGCCTAAAACCATTTTGGTGTACCTCACTTAATCAGTTCTCTGCCACTGCAGGATTGTTGGACAACAGGATATGCTGGTCTCTTCTCAACTGAGGCACAGAGAGTGGTCTCTTGGCTACCAAAGTGTTTTAGACCAGCTAAAAGTCTCTTTTATGAAACCTAATTGACTGAGTATATATGAAGTAAAATTGAACACTTTTTGGTTTGTTCTGGCCTTGAACTCCTTGGACTCTCTAATATTGGACAGTCTGCCCAATAGAATAAGCTAGAAAGTTATCAAACAAAGCTATGATCAATTATATCTGTTTCCAAGAGTTCTTCCATTAGGGAAGTGCAGAGGTACCACAGTGTGAAGATGATTTATTTATGAATTCTTTTAATCTAAAATGCACATGATTTGCACTTCATTTATGCCTGGTGCAGTTGGCATATATCTGGAAATATTCATACATAAGAATGGATAATTCAAAAGTCAGTTAGGGAGATCAGAAAGCATAAAACATTGCGGCTTTACCAAATGTTGAAGCTGTGGATTCTCATTTGCATTTTCCATAAAAAACAGATTAGCACATGATAGACAGACACAGATATCATGAAAATAAACACTTAGAAAATTAGCTGTAAAAAATATTTAATGTCATCACTTCACTGTGTAGAGTCATTGTGAGAGGAGTCAGAATCTTTAATCTACTTTTCACTAAAGGAAATGGCTTAGAAAAGTAGCTCAAATGCTTGGTGGATTGAGATCCAGGCATCTGATGAATCATCTGCATCACTGTGGTGTAGAATACATACTGTATATGCTTTATTCTACAATAATAATAACCTCTGGGTTCAATTATTCCTTTATTTTTAATTTTTTTTTTAAAATGCCCAATAGTGCAGAGTCAGCAGTTCAGCTTAATGCAGAACTTCATGTTTTAAGGAAAGTTGCATTTAACAAAATCACAGAGTATTGTGGGGTTGGAAAGGGACCTCTGGAGATCATCTAATCTATTTGCATAAAAGAGATTTGCTTCTATATGTTAGTTCAACTTCTGCTGTGAACTTTAAAGGGCTTTGTTTATTTCTTTGCAATTAAGGGTATTCCAGGAATCACTTTTTCACTTGGGATAAATATCATCATTTTGAGTCACAGCACATGCTAGCGGTGAATATGGCATTATAAAGGGATCACCGAAATAAAAGGCTGCAGAAGGAGGAAATTTTATTTGTGTATTTGTCATATTTTTTTAGAAGATTAATGAAATTTATGGTATTAGGTGATGAAAATGTGGTACAATAGAAACGACTGAAACCAAGGTAATTCTTGTCTGTCTTGATACTCCTCCAAGTCAGGCCTGAGCTATAGCCAAAACTCCCTTTACCAAGGATTATGGAAATAGAACCAGTTTAGCAGTCTGTATGTCTCTATCATTATCAAGTCTTCAAAATTGTTCTTCCTATGAAAAGTTTTTTCTGAACAAGGGAAAGTGTATGTCAGGGAGATCTGGCTTAAGAGTTATTTCACAGCTAACTTGCAGTAATGACTCTATGCAAACTAATCAAAGCCAGAAATAAGAATGTTCTTTATAATGCACACAGTCAGCCAACTTTCTATTGAACAGTAGTTGTAACAAAAAAAAAAAACACAACAAATATTTACTGCTATTAATGGAACCTAAAAAGGCAAGATTCTTTCCTTTACTAGAACTTGGAAGCTCTAGATAGTTTAAGCAATGACAGTTATCATAGTCTGATATTTGAGGATACTACTGTTTTTCTTACCTTATTTGTTATTTTCCATAGAAACTGTTCTTCCATGTTGCATTTTAGTTTCTAGACAGTCTTCATTTGGCTTTGCAGTTACATATCTGTATTTATTTTGTATTTCTTATTTTGAATGGGGTAAAGGACAAGAATCAATGAAAACATAAAACCAGCAATAAAAGTTAAGTCGTTGTTTACCAGTAAAGAGGTAAACAAA
>JAOXNO010000001.1:172695535-172714146 GCA_028565335.1 Limnodromus scolopaceus
TTTTCCTCATTGGTTGGACTAGATGATCTTAAAAGGTCCCTTCCAACCTAGGTGATTCTGTGATTCTGTGATTCTGTGATATTAACCTTAATCTTAGTAAATTAGCTAATTATTAAAGAGTTCAGTTCTAGTTACTCAACAATCAAGGCTTTCTCCTCCAATCCCACATTTCCAAAATATTTTTAAACTGAACTGGAACATATAATGTGGAATTTTAGATTGCAAATACAATTACTGAGATAAATTATATACTAGTATGACAAGGAGACAAACTTCATTCTTCAAGTACTGTAATTCTGATTTGAGCATATAGTGTGTGGGTGCAGGAATGTGTTGTGGAGTTCAACATTGTGGAAATGTAGGTGGAAGGAAAGGACGAGAACTAATGTTATGTGTTAATATTAAGTAGTTGTTTCTTGAGATAACAGCAGAGTCTCTTGTTTCCTGCAAAAAAAAAAAAACCCATATAACAAATTCCTGGAAACCTAGATCGGTTGTTTCTGCTACTGTCATCAAAGAAAAGGTTTGGATTAATATTACTGTTAGGATGGAAAGAGTTTTTCTGTCATCACTCTAATTTAGTTTCCCAGCAACAGTCAGAATAACAGGACTAACTCTCCAGAAATTTCCCTAGGCTTTCCCTCATAAGCTGTCTTCCTTCATTTCTCCCATGCTTTTTGTGGCGTCAACAGCTTCCTTCCAGCCTGCATTTTTCTATGACTGTATGACTGTCATTCAATCTAAGATTTATATTACTTTAGTCCAAAAGCAAAGTTGTCATTAAGTAGGCCTTTAGTAATGAATCAGACTTTGCCTGAGAAACAGCATTACTAGTAAGCTAATGAAGAGCAACCAGAAAAAAAAAAAAAAAGGCCAGAACTAAGCATTAATATCCAGACAGGCTTCTGCAAATGCGATAACGTAAGAAATGTACTTTTGAAATTACAGCATCCAAATTCCTTCCAGTTACCTTATAACAAGATCCTTGCTTGGTCATGAACTCAAACATAACCATGTGGAACAATCTAAATACAATGTTCAACAGAAATAATTAAGACTCCAAGGAAAAAGAATTTCTGAGAGATTATTTGGCTAGGATTACTGAAAAATGATGAGTGCAAGATCCAAAAAGTGTGTGCAGTAACTTCAACAGTAATAGCAAAATATCATTTTCTTTGAAAAACACTTAATTCCTTTCATTCACAATTGCAGTTTGTTTTCTTGTTGGTGACACCTCTTTTACAGTGATCTCCTTTGGGCTCCCTGTCAGCAATAGGCTGCTTTTCTCACCCATTTGTTGCCTACTGATTGTATGAATCTTCCAGTCAATTCTAAACTACATGTGGTCAGGACATCTAAGAACGAAGCAAAATCAGATTATGTGGTCTGAAAGAGATGAGCATGCATAAGATTTCTTGTCTATCTCTGGTTTCCATTTGAAAAAAAAACAACAACAAAAAAAGCACCCAAAACATGGACTTATGCCTCAAATGGGAGGCAGAGCATGGTCCCATAAATGTCCAGTAAAGACAAGAGAACAGAATAAGCATCAACTGGCACTAGAAAATCAGTCTGGGTACTGTAAGAGAATGTGGAATGTGAAAGCATCTGGTTCATTAAGTTATCTGGTTAAGGACTATTTGGTATAAAAGAAGTAACAAATAACAAAGAAATTGATAAATTAAACACACAGCTACACAAACCTGAGGAGCAGGTGATAACAGAGACAATAACAAAGACTAGAAATCTTCATAGGCTGATTGATGAGCCATCGAGAAAACACTCAGGTATAGCTTTGAATGGAGTTGACCTGAACTTTGTAACTGATAAGAAAGGGAAAAGAAGACTAGCATGAACATTATGGGATACTGCAGAGGTCCCCATGGGACTTTGTGACACTTATCATGGGCTACCAAAAGGCGCTTGTGGAACCGTGAAAAACCTATTACTGGGCTGTTTAAGGGGAGGGCTGGAGGTGGGGAAAGGAGGAATCCGGGCAGATCAGGGAGGAGAAAGAGTGGGAAAATAGGGAAGAGAAAGGATATAAGCAGCATGCAAGCAAGCACTGCTCAGTGTGCTTGTATGGTTGAGCCTTGCACCTGATCACTGTGATCTATCTTATTGTCTCATTAAATCCTTTCTTAAATATCTTTCTGCATAATTTATCCCATCTGTGAGTGCTGCAAAGTTTATATGCCAGCAACTAGAGGGACCAGAGTGTATATTTTCCCCTCGTGAATTTAGCCCAATATATGTGTGTCATTCAGTAGCAAATGTCAAGTTGAACTAATAGACAAATAGAAGGAAAGTCTGTTTCTGCTTAAGACTCAAAGTCTGTGTAGGTAAGGGTGCTCATGGTCCAGGCATGGATATTAAGTAAACTAAGAGCCCATAATGATATTTGAAAGATCTGCAAGTATTGGGATGCCTGTGACTCAAGCATGTGAGTGTGTGCATCTGTTTGCCAGTGAAGATCATGCTGGACTAGCCAGTGAGTAGACGGACACCTGTAAAAAAAAAAAGTGTAAAACTCACTGTGAGGGCCCAGGATCTGGCGAGGACTATTAGACAAGCTGCGAGTCCACACTGATATTAGAGGGATCCACATATGGGTGTGCATAATCGCTGGTGAAACTCATTCCAGATCAGGTAGAGAGGAGGATCAGGACTGTGCCATTCCTACTTTGTTTTACATGAGCCTTGGTAGTGTTTATGTGGGTCTTGTTAAAGGCAGCACTCTATGGCACAAGGTATGGCCAGCTGTGTTAGTGTCCTCCGTGTTAGTGTTTGTGTGTGTGCGCGCCTTTCTGCAATACGTGCCCAGCCTCCCAAATGGACAAACCTTCAAACGGAAAAACAGCAGCCATGTCCATTGGCCTGAGACAGACAGCCCAGGTCTCACGGAGCTCCAAGCTGCCACGTGATGGCTTTATAACTTCCACTCACAGGCAGAGCCTCTCAGGACCTTAAACTGCTCTTTAAGGCTTTTACACAGATTTTAACACTCTGCTGCCCTTCTGACTTCAGCATGTTAATTTCTTTCTAAGTGTCATTAAACTCTGCAGTAACTGGAAGCTGTCTTGGGCAATAACATGGAATTCTTCTGTCCTACTTTACATTACTATGTTAGAATAAAATAAATCATACCCTACAAGTATAAATCATACCCTATAAGTGCTTTTTTCCCACTATTAACTATGAAGGGAGTCTGGAATGATTATTTCAGACATAAGCATTTCTACTTTAGATGTCTGGTTTTGATTAGATGAATCCCACTGTCATCAAATAGATTCTGCCCTTGTAGCTCTCTCAAGGTCGAATGAGAGAAGAAAAATACACCAAATGATGTGTTCGCAAGCTCAGTGTTATACTTCTAAACAGTAAAAACTGCTAAGCAAGCAACCATCTCAGAACTACAGGTATATTCTAAGAACTCTTACTAAGTACTAAAGATTTTATTTTCTAGAATAAGGCTGTGTATCACATATTAACCATGTTTTTATGTGATGAAAAGTTTTAATAATAGGCCTCGCCTAGTGCTTGAAATTTTCTTTCATTGAATCTGTAATTGATCTGTGAGTATGTCTGTTCTCACTTCACACACTAGCTAGAACAGTACTCTTCTATTTACTGGCATAATTCCCTGTCTCATTATGTATTCACATGTAGGTCATCCTTGTCATGATACCGAATCTAGTTGTACTTTTGACCTCTACCTAAGTCAAGACCTGCAGGACAGTGGAACTGCATGTTATCTTTAACCTAATCTTTTTACTGAGCTTTATGTGATTAATGAGTAGGTATAAATAGATTTAAGGCCTGCAAGCTTTCTCTGAGCTGTAATGAATTGGTTAATACAGTCATCTGAAACAACCTTTGCTAAAATAGAATATTGTTTGAAATTAAAATGGGAATAACAGATAAAAAAGAAATTCCAATACAAGAAAAGATACATTGCATATCTTTCTTATCTGAACACTTACACAGGCCAAACTTATCTGAAGATCTCAGGTGCAGAAGTTTGGTTTCAGCTAACATTTGAGTACAGTTTTAGGAAGTGTGTCCCTTTATAAAGTTAATGAAAATCTTTTTGTTTGCACCTGTGACTGGAGCTTGATCAAACCAGTTTGACAGCTCAGCAGGGGGGCAGGGATAGACTTCAAAGCATTTAGTTTTCTGCATTGTCTCAGGTATTTGCTGGAACAGCTGCTGTCAACTCATTGTCTCCAGTCTTCCCTATATGCTGTCAGCTTCTGCTTGAGTTAACCCCTTAGACTCATCTATTAAACAATAGCAAATAACTAACAGATGGAGCATACAATATGTATGAATTATTATACAGTCCCTCTTCCTTTAGTCTTTCTGTACTGAAATAAACAGCATAAAGTTTTCATAATACATAATCTTCTAATGTTCTAGGAGTTTATGGTCTGGTTTTGACTTATGACTGCATTTTTGTCATTATGTAGCATTCAAGCATGGAAGAGAAAAGGAAAAGAAATTTAAGCAAAAATCTATATTGCATAAATGAAACTGAGTTCTTTATTATAGTTTCAAAAATTTTTTTGTCTTATGCTGTGATAGTCAGATCATACAAGTTCAAAAGGGTCAGGTCAACACTTGAATGGAAATCCTCCAAGCAGAGGTGAAAACTACATGAAATAGATGTGAAAGATGAATGATGAAACCAGTATCTGTACTGAAGCGTACATCAACAGAATAGTAAAATAAAATGAAGAGAGTACATCCTGCTCACTGTGCACACTTCTTTTATCCAAGTGGCCCACCCTATTGCTTTAAGAAATATCTATGTGATGTTAAAAAAAAAAAAAAGTCCTGCAGGATATTTTTTCATTGCTGAAATGAAGTCCTGCTGGGATGGCTAGAGGTCATGCTTTGCTGGAGATGTTTGGAAATTTCCATGAAGAGCGACTAAACACAATGATTCTAACCAGATATATTATATCCCTGGACTATCCTCACTTGGAAATTTTTCTTTGTAGGGTCAAAATCACAGTAGAGTAATTTCTTCTAAGTCTCATTCTCCTTGCAAGATTGTTTCAGCAGAGGAAGTAGGAGACTGAAGGAAGAAGTGCTTGTGCCATTGCTACGGGCTTCTGAAACACAATCACTCTTTTTTATAATGGCTTTTAGTAGTCTGCTTGACCATATTTAGAGGAGTCACAACTCTTTTATTTCTTTTACATAATATAAAAATATAAATAATAAGAATATATTTATTATTAAGGAGCTTGTAAGATTTAAAGATGAGGGCTTTCAAGATGAGACCTTTTTTGTTTCTTGTGTTAGCAATGTTTATATTTTTTCATAAATTCACTTCTAGGATGGCATGGCATAAGCACAAAAATGATCTTTTTTAAAAAATAAAAAAATAGAAATAGTCTGAAAATTAGATTTCAGGGAAAAAAAGATGTTTTAATAGCTTTCTCCTGCATCCACAAACCTTACCAAATGCAATCTGATTTTGTATTTCCAAATGCAAGAGCATCATACAATAAATATTGTCATAATATATACCTGTCATTTTCACTCGTTTCGCTTGTACCACTCTTTCAAAATTCCCCAATAAGAAAAAGCTAACAGAGATTGAAGTAGAATGACTTTTGACAGGCAAACTTAAACTCTTGCAAATTATTTCCTTTTGCAACTTTGTCAAAAGTGTACCTTAAAGCTTACATAGAATTCATTCTGTAGACAAATTATAGATCCAGCTAATGTCATTTTTGTTGTGGTATGTTTGCACAAATTTGAGGCAACAAACCTTCATTTCATTCACTCCATGTTTTCACTTCCATTCACTTCCTTTTTTCTTTTTTTTTTGTTTTTCTTTTGTTTTTCAGCTCAGTTTTTTAATGGATTCAGAGAGAAAGAAAAAAGATCAGAAAGATTTATTTTTACATAAAAAATCATCATGGAGAGAATTGAATAGATTGGAGCTACTTAAGTTTGTCTACAGGATAATAGTACTAAACCATATTTTAGATATTATAAATATTCATTATTTAATTCTATTTGTATTTTTTTCAACTAATTCCTGTGATTATTGTGATTTGTAATTGTTCTACTTAGAAAAACGTTCTGGAATTTTATAATATTGATGTGCTAACTCTCTGATCAACACTTACAAATCACCTATAAATACTTAAAGAGTGGGTGTCAAGAGGAAGGGGACAGTCTTTTTTCAGTGGTGCCCAGTGACCAGACAAGAGGAAAGGGGCACAAGCTTGAACATAGGAAGTTCCATCTAAACATAAGGAGAAACATCTTTACTTTGAGGGTGGCAGAGCACTGGAACAGGCTGCCCAGAGAGGTGGTGGAGTCTCCGTGTCTGAAGACATTCAAAACCTGCCTGGACACGTTCCTGTGCACACCTGCTCTAGGAGGACCTGCTTTGTCAGGGGGTTTGGACTAGATGATCTCCAGAGGTCCCTTCCAACCCCACATCATTCTGTGTGATTCCATGTAGTTCTAAGTACTATACCCCCTAACATGGAGGTAATTAAAAGCCCAATGGCTAACGAAGCACTTCATCCACAGACTAGACTACATGCTCCATTGTGGCAGTAGTCCTGCAATTCATTTATGAAACTCTCTTCTCTTCCACTCCTGCAGTCAAGCTATGTCTAAAGAGCAGTTCAAAATCCAAGGAAGCACTCAGAGATACTGCTACAGCTATGGCTGTAATGTCATTAGTTTTTCAACTTAGTTTCAGTGACTACTGTTCAGGGCATGAGAAGTGAATAAGAAACAGGAATATATTTCCATGATGAAGAATGGCAGTGGCATATCTTTCAAATAGAAGTTTCAGCCAATTTTATGATTTTGGATTCTCAAGTTTTATGCTGTCTTATCTGGTTTATTCTCTGAAGTTTATAAAAAATAAAACTGTAAAAGGGCGATTTATTATATGCAGAATGTGTCATTGGCCACGGCCTATCAGTGGTATTCTTGGTTGTGTCTGTTTTGTCTCTGATGTTTCCTTTCTTTAGTAATGGCACTTCAGTGCTGTTCAGGTTGTTGCTTTTGATTTAAAATTTTTTGTTGTACAGAGCTGAGCCATTAGTTATTTCAGACATTCTGTTTCTTCCCTCAAAACTAACCTCATGAGCAAGCTACACTTAGGAGTCTCTACATTTAAAAGTGTAAGGCAAGATCACATCAACTAATTTTAGATAGTTAAATTTTATTCTGTCTAATCTTAGACCACATAGGCCAGTAGACCTGTGTTAGTCTTCTACTCCACATGCAACATAGGTAAGCACTTTCTCAACATCTAACCTACGTACAGATTAATTTCTCTATAGATTTTACTAGTTCTGTGTGTACTTTTGAGCTCAGTTCTTTTCTCAATCATTCACTTATTATAGATAGAGGGTAGTTTTGACTCCATCCACTGTACTATAGGCCGGTTTTAGTGGAATATAATCTTTCCCCTTTCTTTTAATGAAAAAAAGAAAAAAAAAGTCTTCTGAGTAATTTTTCTGTTTACACTCTAAGATATGAAGTAATTCTATGTTAATAGAGAGGTGATATCACTTCCACATTATCCTTGGTTTTGAAGGAAGAAGACAATATTTTATTTTTTTATTCACAAAATCTCAGGAATATCTACAAGGTTTACTAAAAATCAAATGTAATACAGTTTAAACAAACAAACAAAAAGGTTACTTTTACTGTTAGGTTAAAAAGGACAAAAGCAAACTGGAAACTTGTTTTTAATCATCAAATACTTTAAAAAATAATTTAATGGATTAAAGCTAGTCACCATTTCTGGAAAATCTATTCAGATAAAGAGACTAATATGTCAGAGAAGGCACATCCTTTCATATTAGAAACTTACATTAGAAGAATTTCCTTCATTTCATTGCTCAAATTGAAGAGTTAGTTACTAAGAGATAATGGCAAGAAATACAAGCTTAAATTGTCTGAAGTCTTGTCACAGGGGACTGCTATTATATCTGTGATCAAAACCATTTGGAAATTTCAAACAATTCTGAAAGATGTATAATGTGATTCATTGTATTATATCCCTGCTGCCAATGGTGATGGCATTTTTTATTCACGTTTAGAAATCCTAAAAGTTCCTGTCTCTTCAACAAATTACATGAGTCAGATTGATGTTATTTTGATGTAGTGACATTTACTATGAATTGACCACATTCTTATTAAAATATAGGAAAATTCTAGCAAATCAAGACTGGTGTGGAAAGGAACACATTAAGGGGAAAATCCAGCCCCGTAGATTCCCAGAAGGTTAGAATAAATATGTGGAATGAAGAAGTTCTTTAGTAAGAGAAATTAAAAGTTTGTGGGAAGTTTGCAGTGGGAAAATTTATTCCCTGAATACTCCCAATCACTTGGGGCAATTTAACATGGGAGATACGTGAGGCACAAACAGTAGATCCACTTATGAATATTTCACCTATATCTGTATACTGGGCTTCAGCAGAAACAGAACAGCACACGAGCAAGAGCAATCAGTTTCCAAACTGCACTGGTTTTGTTTGTCATTTAATGGTCTAAGTTCTTTAATATCAAGTGGAGTTTTTTTACATGCTTTAAGATAATCTTGTAGTTAATGATTTCTTCATTTGTAGTTCATTATCAAAAATGTTCAAATACATAATACAAAATAATAGTCCTGAGTCATTGATATTTAAGTATCTAATTAATAGGGAAGCTGTTTCCTATTTTTAAGGCTCTTTACCATCTAAAGATAATTTTACTACAATTTTCAGGCTTATTGTCCTGAAAAAATAAGGAATTAAAAATTAAAATGGACTCAAATTTTTACTTACAGTTTTGTGATATTCACATTTTAAACCCCTGAACATTAAGCACATAGTTTATAGAAAAGGAATTATTTGGAAATCAAGGAATACACAGTGCAACAGTTCATGTACTTTATTCATCCATGTGAAAAACTGCATAATCTAGGATTGAAAGCCTGAGGGTAGAAACTGACATGGATACAATGAGCCCAAAGACAGTACAACTGATTTATTGCTCGCCTGAAGATCATATGTGATAATAATAAAGCTAAGCAAGCCCGATATGACAAAGTAAAAGTATTATATTTATTTGTAAAAGTCTCTCTGAGGGAATGTAAGAGCTCAGATTTTAAATTTGCTAAGGTATCTACATAGGAGCTAGATATCAATTCTGTGTGTTCAACAGCAAACAGTAGAAAGTCACGGATTAAAGCTGACAGTGTTTGAATGACATTTTTTTCTCCCATACAGACAAAAGCAAATGTTTATATTATGTATTATGAAAAAGACTGGTTGCAAGGATCAGATTTTTTTGAAAAAATCATGCATTAACAAAATGATCAGTCATGTCAGTCAACATGAGTAGCAGTTTTGTCTTAATGCATGGATGTGCACTTCTGAAATCCCAGCTCTTGGCACTGAATGGGTGTCTACCGTCATCAGACAATAGATACTGACCAGGTTTCATCTATTGCACACATGATGTGGATTTATTCTGTGCATATTCAGTGCCACAAAATTCTACAGACTGATTGAACATATAGGCCCTTTGGTCTATGTCTCTGGTAATAACTCAAACAGACCTGGGGAACTTTACTAGCATCAAAATTCAGAGAGCTGTAAGATCATACATTTCAGGGCATGATATAATCTAAATACAGCAGTTATCACTGTTTTCTCAAAAATCAGATGATGATTAAAGGTGGAAGCTTGCTCAGGCATCTTGTGTTACTAGGTATCCCTTGAATTTAATAGCTGTTAGTAAATAAATAATAAGTTTAGTGTGATGATAGGTGCTAATTCTAGAGTCAAAGAGACACTGGAATTATTTTTAAAGACTTGATCCTTTTCTCAGAACTTTATATCTAAAAACCAAGAAATTTGTTTTCACCTGGTAGGGTTCTTATATCACCTGTGTTTGTTCAGTTTCTTCTGTAAAAAGTCACCTATCATTTTAGAGAAGGATCACTGAAAAATATAAATAATGGTAGTGATAAAAATCAGTTAATTTAGCCAAACTGAATGATAATTATTCTTCAGAACAGGGTTGTTGTTGAAAGGAATTTGATGATACTGCAGATCAGGGTAGCAGTGGAAAGTAACATCTGCTAATCTTCATTTTTCCTATTTCTTTTATTCTTGTTTGTGTGGAAAAAATAAAATAAAAACCATCACTTCCCATCCACCATGGGCAGTTTTCAGTTGGGACAGTAAGTGGAGACAAAAGGAAATGGCAGAGTGGTCTTAGATCAGCTGAAGGCAACCACAAAGTAACACCCTACGTGGAGAAAGTCTCTTGTCATTTAACAAATAAATTGGAGCTCTCACAGTTGGGATACATTTCTTGCAGAAATTTATGAATACTTAGTATGGTTGTGCCATTTATCTCAACTCACTGAGCCAACTCCCCTTGGGGGATTAGAGTTTTTATTTTGGCAAGAAAAAGGAAATAGGCAAGAAAGTAATGAATTCAATATATTTCCGACTTATTAAAATTATCTTCAGTAATTGCACTGGCTGTTGCTTACAGCTAAAACCCAATAAATGTTCACAGTTAAAATACACATTTTAACAAAATTTATTTACTATGTTGACAATGTATCAAATGCTTCTATATATTCCCTTTTACTTGGATTGTCACTTTTAGTTTATGAAAAGAAGAAAAAAAGATAAGTTAGCTGCAACAATAGGATAGAATTAAAAACGTGGTTCAATAAATGATATATTAACAATATTCTGTCGGAATTATTTACTTCCATCAATGTTACTGTTGAAGCAATTAGCCCATACATGATTGACATTTATACAAGAAAATGAATATTTAGTTCAACTATTTTTGAGAAATAGAAAAGTGCATGTTATTGTGTAAACAAATATTTTATTTTTTCTTATAACAGATTAGACTTCTAATTGTAAATGTTAGAAGTTGCTGAAACAATTAAAAAAAAATCTCAAAAATATGATGGTGCATCCAAATACTTGAAAAGGTATCATCCTTTGTGGGCCAGGTTATTCCCAGATGTACAAGCTGGAAAAAAATGCATATACGATGTTGTGTATCCCTTGCTGAAATGAGCTGTCAAGCACACATCAGGGGACAGCAGATGTTAAAGACCACTGTGCTTCAAATGTCAAAGAAATTCAACCTTTGCTACGGTTTGAAACCATCTGTTGACATCCAAGCAGGATACTGCATGTCAAGTGAGTTAGATTTCTGCTTTGTAGATTGACTTTGGTCTCTGTTCTGTCCTCACTTACTACTTCTGAATCTTATGTTTAAGTTTAATTTAAGGAAGATCTACTACAAGTTGCACTTTGCCATCCTAAAGTCAGATGCATCTTGTGGAGATTTCTTCAGGTGAAAGAAAGAAAATAAACCAAAACCAATCCACACACAAATGTTTAAACTGCACATATTACCTCTATTTGAAAAGAAAACCTTAAGGAAAATATACCCACATAGGGTAAGGACAACTCTGGATGATACTAGGCTGACAATAAATGTCGAAACAAATTCTATGGGGGGAAAAAAATCTAATGTACCTTAGACAAATCTCTATGATTTTGATTACTGATCATAATAAAAATACTTGTAGTGCATAGTCATTAATATGCATAAGAGTAAAAAAGTGAGATGATTACATAGATTTAAATGTTAAATTCATATATCTACTGCTACGTATTAAAATATGTGCAAAATATAACATACTTTATGCACAGATGTCAAGGTCATGCTGCAGCAAATACAAAATCTGATTGCTAAATTATGCATCCGGTGCCCAGAGAGTTGCATTCAAATCTGGAATTGTCTGTAGGAGTTTCAGAAATAGCCACTGAGCTCAAATGTGTCTGTATAATATTGTGCTGAGAATTCCAAAGCAGTCAAAACATACAGAGAAGAAAAAGGAATAAAAAGTTAAAAAAACCCTCAACAAACCAAAATAAACAAACAAACAAAAGAAAAAAACCCAAAAAACAACCAAGCCTCTCAGTAGCCCTATGTTTATAATTAATTTAAAAATATCTAAAAAGTAGTTTAGCTTGGAAAAATGTTTTAATTATTGAAAAATGCAGAAGTTTAGAACCATATATTACCATTATATATTCTTATTTGAAGGACAGAAGTCCACAGCATTTCATTTTTAAATGGTGGATCAGATGAGATTCTGGACCTATATCACAATTCTTAACAAAAATTAAACAAAACAAAATAACAGAAAGCTGCATTCCTTATCATGAAATTGAGTGATACTTGATATACGCAGTGAGGAATCCTAGCTAATATGACACAGCAACCGGTAGTAACAAGATTGTGTAGAATACATTGTGTAACTAGAAATAAATGAAAGCACAGTCTCTATGGGACATTACATAGTTCAAGAGGCTGAATGGGTGCTACTGGAACCTGCAAGGCTGATAATGAAGTTTAAAATTGCAGCCTGTTATTTAGAAGAAAGTTAGTACATAAAGGTTAATATCTTTTTGTAGGCCTTAGGGGGGTAATATATTTACATAGCACTGAAAAAGACCTCGCCTTCCTGAAGTCTTAACTACTTCTTTCTAGCCATACTATTAGGCTTTGTATAAGATACCACTTTTACCTACAGCCAAGGTCTGGTCAGTATCCTTGGATCTCACAGCTACAAGTACTGTATGTAAAAGAATCATAACTAATAACCATGTTGAATTTGTCCAGATAGATAAATTCATTTAAACTTCCATCAAAAAATTTTAAATGCATTTCAGCCATTTTCAGTGGAACAGCTTGACACCTTGCAGCCTGTTATAGAGAAAAGTGGCTCCAGTCTAGGACAACATCTGCTTAAGTTCTCTCCTGATTCATTAAACAACTTGAAGAACATGTTTAGGTTTTGTGGCTCTTAATAATGTAATACTAATCTAACACAACAGCATATATATTAATGGGATTTTTAAGTTTTAAAATTTTAAGTTGGCAAGAGGAAAATATTGATAGTATTCCTTGTTATGGGCCCCATTATTTTCTCTGCTGCAATGTAACAAATAGTTCAATATACCAATTATTTAAATGCTATGGGATTACTACAGCTCAATATGCACAAAGCATCTGTCACTACTGAAGTAAGATGCAGTTTTAACCTCTTAATTGGTGTTAGAAATTATGCCAGTCTTCTTGGATACATTGACTGTAATGGCAAATAGGGTACTAAATTGTTTTGTACTACATAGATTGGGGTTTGCTTTAGTCATTGGAAAATGAGATATATACTTTGCACAGAACATCAGAGACAGACAGGGACACTCATTTACCAAAAATGCTTCACAGCCCAGATACTAAAATAATTATTTTTGATGGCGGTGTCTGAGCCTAAACACTGAGAAAAGACAGTCACAAAAAGAACTCAGACATTCTATTCTTGACCCATGAACATTCAATAAACACACTGAAGCTGGAAATTCTCATTAAAAATAAATATTTATTTATAAAGTTCCAGTATTTTCTCTGAATGCTCAAATTACCACTATTGCTAACCACAAATGATATTTACATGTTCATTTTTCATATCCAGAATTTGAAAAGTAGGCAAATTGTTACAAAACTGGATTGAATTAACCCACAAAATCTGTGATGCTAACATTTGCTTCTCTCACTGCTACTCATTATGAACTGAAGCCGATGGTATGAGATTCAACAAGGCCAAGTGCCAGGGGTCCTGCCCTTAGGTCACAGCAATCCCATGCAGTGATACAGGCTTTGGGAAGAGAGGCTGGAAAGCTGGCTGGCAGAACAGGCCTTGGGGGTGCTGGTCAACAGCTGGCTGACCATGAGCCAGCAGTATGCCCAGGTGGCCAAGAAGGCCAATAGCATCCTGGCTTGTTATCAGGAATAGTGTGGTCAGCAGGACCAGGGAAGTGATTGTCCCCCTGTACTCAGCACTGGTGAGCCCCCACCTTGAATTCTGTATTCGGTTTTAGGCCCCTCACTATAAGAAAGACATTGAGGTTCTGGAGTAAGTCCAGAGAAGGGCAACGAAGCTGGTGAGGGGTCTAGAGAACAAGTCTTATGAGGAGCAGTTGAGGGAGCTGGGGTTGTTTAGGCTAGAGAAAAGGAGGCTGAGGGGAGATCTTATCACTCTCTACAACTGCCTGAAAAGAGGTTGTAGAGTGGTGGGGGTTGACCTTTTCTCCCAAGTAACAAGTGATAGGACAAGAGGAGATGGCCTCAACCTATGCCAGGTAAGATTGGATATTAGGAAAAATTTCTTCACTGAAAAGATTGTCAAGCATTGGAACTGGCTGCCCAGGGAAGTGATTCAGTCACCATCCCTGGAGGTATTTAAAAGATGGGTAGTTGTGATGCTTAGGGTGGCTTAGTGATGGTTGGTGGTTGGACTAGATGATCTCAGAAGTCGCAACCTAGATGATTCTATGATTCTATTCTATTATTCTGTGACAAGTTTTAGAGAAGTCAGCCATAGACAGGCACTTAAAGGTGGTTTTTCAGACTAGATTACATACTACATAATAGCTAGTGCTCCTCCATAATGAAATATTATCTGGCATTAAGGCATCTACAGTGGATGAAGTCATTACTGTTTAGAATTGCAGCAAAGACACCGGTGCTTTTATGGATTTCCCTTCCTCTGCTAGCATTTGGGAAAGGCAGCCTTGAAAAAAATCTGCACATTAGCCTTTGTTTCTTGAGGACATTTGAAAAGCTGTATAAACCCATTCCTAACAATCAGGCGCTCATTTCATCTTTGCATAGGATCAATTTTCTGGTTGGAAATAGTGACTGTGCTAGTCTACTTGGGGATTTGACAAGATTGATTCACTTCTCTAAGTGCTTTAGGTGTAGTGATTTCTTTCATCTTCCTTACCCATGCTGAGTAGGTAAGAAGTTTCTAAGTTGACACAACTTAATATATTGCATGGATTAATCTTCTGTTGGCTCTAATGCCTAAGCACATATGTATGAATCAAAAAAATTACTTATCAGTTTTTAAAAATTGTGAATTGAATGCATGCTACATATTCCTGCAAAAAGAATAATAACATAGAAATAATATAATGAAATAATAATGAAATAGCATTTAAAGGAAATCTGACTGATTTTCTGAGCAACTAAGTATAATCAAATTATATAATTTTCAGAAGAATACAATACCAAAAGTTAAAAATTAACTGAAATTCTACTCTTTCTTTGATTTTACCTAATTCTATTACAATATTAGCATTAACTTCCATGCTATTTTGTTACCACATCATGTCTTATTTCATCCAAATAAACATGTCCTTTTTGAATTAAAAAACCCACTATATCTATCAACAAAACAACAAAAAACACTGCACCAACATACTGCCATATTTCACACTGAGTCATTTAGGAGAGGTAGCAGACATTACCAGGCTTGTATAAGGAACAGGAAACCTTATAGGGTGACTGTACAAGGAAACTGAGAACAAATGGAAAATAGCTTGAATTTAAAAGATTTGCATTCTCATATTTGGAGTATATGAGCCCCACCCTCCTGATTTTCCAAGGATATCTGGTCAATAGAATGGTAGTAGTTTTTCAGTGAGGACTACATATTACTGCTTAATTTTACATAGTTGTGTGTGTTTCTAGACATTTGTGCATAGAAATTTATACATAAACATATTTATAATAGAAAAAAAATTGTGTATCAGTGGATTGGACTGCTTAGATTTATCATTTTAGCAGCCCTGTGAGTTGCTCTGCAAGTTACACAAAATGACTCAGATACAATGAAAATCTCATAATTTGAAGTCCCACTGAAAAGTGGAATGTGGTAGGACAGTGATTCTAGAGATTATTAAGCCTATATATCAAAAACTGGGGGATAAGGGGAGAAAAACAATCTCTCCCCTTCTTATTTGCTGGTTTAATGGTACAATGGGCAGATATGAGTCTTAGGCCAGAAACCAGAAACTAAGATGTCAGCGCTTTCATGGGTAGAATGATTTTAGATGAAATAATGAGCTGTATTTCACAAAATAATTTTAAATATTTCCCAAATTAATTAAATTAATACAGCTTGATTTAAATTTCTTTATTTATGACCTTCTTTCCCCTTGTTTATTGAAGGAGATATTCAAGGATATTATTCAAGTGATGACTTAAAAATCCCCAGCTTTTATATTCTGAAGATCTCAATTTTTCTTCTTCAAGATGGTCTCATTTAGCTCTGTCAAAATAGCTAAGAAGTTACCAAAAGAAAAGTGTTCTTAGGTCTATGCATCCCCGAATCACACTCCTCTACTCTGACATTCACTTAAAAGGCCAGTTGAGGTGAATGTTATGTGTGCCTTTAGGTAGAATAGTTCATGCACTGACTCTTCAGATGTGAATACATTGGGGAGATAGGGAGATATATAGCTACAAACACATACCATACAATCCAATAATGTAGAGTTCCCAAAGCAAATACTAACACTCAAGAAGATGAATTGAATTTTGAAGAAGATATTCTCTGGTGGGTTTTACAGGAAAAAAAAGAAAAAAAAAAAAAAGAAGGAAAGAGAATGCTCATGCTTTCCACCACCCACCCACAGTTTGAAGAAATCTAGCAAGAAAACACAAATATGAGAATATGCTTTTATTGCTGCTTTGTCAAAATTTCGGTCTTTAAAACAAGAAGTTTTAAAATGTTTCATCCTTCAGAAAATCTTCCTTGCTTTTTGTCTCCTGGTGTCTCATTGGTTTGTACCTACAAATCATTAAAGGCAACCATGTTGTCTATATAGTTAGTTTTCTGACAAAATATAGTAGTTTAATACCTAATACTAAAGGAATAAAAATGCTCCTTATTGGATATAATATTTTGCAAATAAATGCCTTGATTTTAAAATGTGGTACAAGATCTTTTGTGTTTGTGTTTGGAGATTTACAAGCACAATTTATTGCAATTTATTACATTTTTGAATATGTATTTTAGTACACCATATAAGTCATATAAATTGTAAATTCTCTATAACTTCCATGACTAGAAAAGTAGCTATAATTTCCAGAACAATTTGGATTTTGATTGTCTAGAATAACTAAGTAGTTATTGCACATAATGTTTGTTCAAGATGAACAACCTTATTAACAACTAAGAAGACATAGCATTCCAAGACAGTTTTTTTTTGTGATTAAACCTAAAAAAATTCTCATTCGGAGCTCAGTTAAAGCTGTTCATTATATCATTTTCTGGTACTCTGTCTGCAACAGAAAACCTTCGGTAAAGGACTACTTCAGCTAACCCGGACTTTTCTGCCACTATTTATAATTGTTCTGGTCAATCTTCCTTGTCTAAACTAAAGGAAAAAAAAAAGAATTTCTTCCATAGTAGCCATGTTTTTTGTTTTTTTTTCCAAGATTTTCTTAAGGCTGAATGGTATAAAGTTGTACCACATTTTGCTTTTGACGTTTGCACACGTCTTGATAAAATGACAAATGACAAAGTGAGAAAATGAAAAAAAATGCTTCAAGACACTACACGGAAACAGAAAACATGTCCTGTTTATTCATGCCTCGATCAGATAAAGAAACCATCCACACCACTTCCTGTATCTTATGGTCGAAATAGGTGACGGTTCTTATGTAGAGTACCTGAACCTTGCCACTTGCTGCTGTTCTTCCTCTTGTACTTCCCTTGAGCATTCACAACCATTATAGTATGGATAGTATGGCAGATCTCTGTCTTTCTGTTTAGGAACTTGCTGTCCGTAAGTTTGTTTAATGCATTTCTGACCCTGATGTTGTTGTCCAGCACCAAAAAATTCCTGCAGCAAAGGAAGTTCTTGAAGTTCACTATTAGCTGCTGTATAAGAAAAGAAATTTCTTCTATGTGCTTTAAATTTATTTTGTCCTCCTTTCATCAAACGTCCTCAGAGGTCTAACACAGCAAGATTTGGTCAGTAATATATACTCATCTTACCCTCTGCCCTCATGATTCTGTAACTTTCAGTCCTGCCT
Organism: Limnodromus scolopaceus; assembly: GCA_028565335.1. Taxonomy (NCBI): domain Eukaryota; kingdom Metazoa; phylum Chordata; class Aves; order Charadriiformes; family Scolopacidae; genus Limnodromus; species Limnodromus scolopaceus. The sequence goes on from JAOXNO010000001.1 coordinate 172,713,509, forward strand.
CCTTTCAGTCATCTTCCTTCCAAACTAATGACATTTTAGTATCATTTCTTGAGTAAAAAACTCCTTCAAATTGATCTTTTCAGGTGTTCTTTTCTACCATCCCTAGCTCTACTACATCCTGGTTGAAACCTGAAGAACTGCAAATGGTACTTTGGATGCATTTGTCTGAAACAGAAATTTTGGGGCTTGCCTTTGAAAAAGCAGAACATTTTACTTGAGATTTATTGAGTTTTGTAGGCTTTAAGGAAAAATGACTGTAAGCAAAACCTATCAATCTGTCGTGGTTTTGATGGAATTGACCAACCAGAATGACAGATGGCCCCTCCCTCCCTCCCCTAAGTAAAAGAGAGGAGAGGAAGAGGGAAAAGGGAAAAAAAACCCCAAAACTTATGAGTTTAGAAATAAACTAAACTACTTTAATGAAAATATAAATAAATAATGAAATAATAATAATAAGGAAAAGGAAAAAAAAGGAAAAAGAAATTAGAAAAATGTGTACAGTATATACAAAACCATCTCAAGCTCCCAGGATGATGATCATGTCACCAGTAGGCACAGGGAAAAGTCCCAGGCTGGACTCGGTGATGGACAGGAGCCGGATTCCGGATCTGGAGTCAGGAACGCTCAGATCGGGATCA
>JAOXNO010000001.1:172716931-172731010 GCA_028565335.1 Limnodromus scolopaceus
TCAGGTCTTATCACTGTGAGAGTGAGCAGTTTCTGAACAATATGCTGTTAATTTCAGAGTTTAGTTAGTTAGAAGAGACCCAGCTGAAAAAGTTACATTACTGAACAGAAAATTAGTTCTGTTTTACCTCAAACCAGGACACAATCATATAGGTTTATTATATGATTAGTACAGTAAAAATTTAGGGTTTGTGCATAAGAAATTTTTCATGTTTCAATTTTACACTTTTAGAAGATTACTATAATGTATATATGCCACAGGTGGTGTTCTACATTGCATTCTTATTTGAACAGATGGTTGAAGTTTAAATAATAAAATAACATACGTAGTAAAAATATTTCAGTAGGAAACAGCATTTCATTTCAAATATACCGCAGTATATTTGCTCCCTAACTTAGAGCAAATAATCAAATATTGAACTGAATACTTATTTCAGGTGTGGTGTTTCTTGGTATTATTGATTATGAGAGAGGAAATAACCTGTTTAGAGTGAAATCTGAGTTTGTTCCCTTAAAACTCTAAAGTAGTGGCTGGTTTTCTGTTAGGGAAGGAAACATACTAAACTGTACGTTCTGGAAAGTAGAGAGAAGAAGGGAAAACTGTTCTCATTTTTAAGGCCTTATATAAGAAATAATTGATGGAAAGGGAATCAACACAACAGAGAATTACTCATTTCTTTTTTTTTGGATGGGGATTATCCCGTGTAGGTCCCTAGAAAATATTCTTGAATGTGTTTTCTTCTGCAAAGAAATGTCTCTCTTTCGTGAGTATTCAATAGTTTTATTAGTAACTCACTGCAGGTTCTGAATAACATTAATCTGCTATTGATTCGTGTACTTCTCTAGGGAAATTCATGGCAATAAGTGAATTTGATTGAAAATATTATTTGCTGGAGAAGACTGAGAAGTATGGATAGAGAATCAGGGGAAAAGAAGCAGAAGAAACAGTGGAATAAGAAAGTGACAAAAGTAGACTAGAGAGGAAGGCAAGAAAGGAAAGCAGTTTGAGGGAACAGCAAGGAGAAAATATTGCTTACATTTATTTTTAAGCTAGTAACGTTGATCAGAAAGAATGATTTCTTTTACTTTATTTTATAAAAATTACATACACTTGTAGTGTACATAAGAAACTGTAATTTCATTTGGGGCTACTTGTGACATTAACAAATCATTTGAGCTGAGTTCTTGAGGTTTATTATTATGTCACTGGTGTCCTCAGGGAAATTATTTATACTGTATGTGCAGTTTTGTGTACGTAATTCTTTATATTTATCAAATTATATGGCACTCTATAGTACACTTCATAACTTAAAGTCATACATTAGGTATAGCAGGCACATATACTGTTTTAAGAAAATGTGCATACTGCTTTATCAGTTTTTCATATTACCATCTATTAAAGGATCTTAATATGTTTGCAAGTCATTTTATGATAAGATAATGTAAAAATATTATTATATCTAGTGATTATTTTGTAATAACTATTTATGATGAAGCTGCGAATGAACTATTGTTTATATTTTCCTAATGACTTAAAAAAATACTGTGATGTTTCCAAGCATGAGATGATATCCTAGTTGGGACCATCAATACTCTTTATTTTTTTTATATGCCATTTTAAAACTGCAAGGGAGCTATAAGAAAATTCACTTCGCAGCTTTTTTTTTATTTCTTTTTTTTTTTCTTATTTTTTTTCCATTCATTTCTTTTCTTCTCTTTCCTTATTTCCTTATCTCTTTCATTATTTTCACAATCTCACATAAGTTACATGTTTTTTCATGGAATATTTCTCATGTTTCAAAAACACTTTTTGATATGTAAATTCAGCAGTGCTTGAGAAAGCAAGCGGAGTCTTTCAGGATTAAAAAGTATGAATTTTGCACCACCACTTGTGTTACTTGCACCAAATACTTATTTCCTTTTCTGTGTGAAAGACTACAGCAACTGATCTTAAGCAAAAATAGTTGAGACGAAAGAACCTGATAAATAGCACACACTAGTTTATTACACATACAAGCACGTCTCTTTATTCCAGAGGGTCCTCTTGATGCATAGTTAGGTGTTACCCTCCCACAGTGATGAGACTGGGTTTGTCCCAATCATCTTAAAGAGGTGTGTCTGTCATCAGCTATTATTTGCAGCACCTCCACCTCACTTCTAAAACATCTTTCATTAGTTCCATTGCATTCTTATGTAAAATGCAGTCAGGTGTAGGTCAGATATAGAATCACAGAAACATAGAATAGTTAGAGTTGGACAGGTCCTTAAAGATCATTCAGTTCCATCTTCCTTGCCATAGGCAGGGACACCTTCCACTAGACTAGGTTGCTCAAAGCTCCATCCAACCTGGCCTTGAGCTCTTCAAGGGACTGGAGCACCCACAACTCTCCTATATGAGTTTGTGCAGAAATCAAACATGGAGTCACGTTGGTTCGTTATGGTATACCATTAAGTGTTTTTAAATTTCATAGTAGCTAACAAGAGGGGAGAAGGACTATCTCTCAACTCCCAGAGACATATTTTGCAGAAGATAGCAAAAATATGTGCTTCTTGGGTTGTGGATGACAGCACACACTCTTACACAGAGACCTTTGAGATGCAAGTCTTCCTGAGGCTGTATAAAGAATCCTATAGGTTCATCACAAAGAGAGAGAAAATTGGTATATCCTCTTCCTCATTGCTGAAAATGAGGGGTGTCTGCAGCAAGCACTCTTTAGTACTTTCCCTGGGTTTTGTCTCAAAGCCAACTGGATGGTTTATTCCAGAATAAATCTTGGAAATGAGCTAAACATGAAAGTTAGGCAGCAGAACTTGTAAATTGACAGGGAACTAAGTTATTTGATTATGTAGGACTCTAGCGGGTTGCTTCCAAAAGCCTTTGTGTCTCTGCCATCTCTTCAGTGCCTTTACTCTCTCTTACCTGCCATGGAATAGTTTTCTATTGCTACATTATGTATCCAACAATCATAGATTTGCAGGGGTGACCAGAGGCTGAACAAAAATGAAAACATTTCAAAATATGTTGGAATATTTTTTGGCAAATTACTGCAAGTGTTCACATCCGTATATAATCCTTTGCTTCTCTACTTAGCCAGTCCTTTCATCATCCCCTTTACATGTTTAATGCAGTGAGGGGAATGGTTCTGATGCCTGACAACTGTATTAGAGAGGTTAGAGATTTGGGAGTAGAAGATATTCAGAGGATTCAGCTTATATGACTCTTCTTATGGAAAGACTGGACAGACTGAAAGACAAAAACCAGAGAAAGGTTGGTATGTGGTTTGTAAAAACTGAGTGATGTCCATTTTATTTATTTATTTATTGATTGATTTATAACTAGGCCACTATGTATCTGAGTTCTTAATGTTATAATTAAAGTTACTTTTGTGTAACAATTATGCCATGACATAAAATTTTAGTAATATATAACTGTGTCTAATCTATGTACTAATTATAGCTCAGTAATGTATTTACACAATAATGATTCATGGAATCTTTTTCATTTGCAATACTATTAATTTATTTTAAAATTGCGTCTAGTGTAGATATCATTGTATAAAGTCTAAGTTTATATTCTCACAGTTTCATCACTCAAATGTAATGAAAATGTAATGTAATAAACATAATGAAAAAAAATCCAAAGTCAGAATTTCCTCACTAGTCATTATTTCTGAAAGAAATTATGTAACATGCAAATTAACACATCACAAGCTTTTGTGGATGTTTGAATTGAAATAGTTAAAAAAGAAAGTTAAAGTTGAAGATAGTAAAATTAGCATTATTTTGTACTGTCAGCTATTACATTGGTATCAAACTAATTTATCAAACAGTTGCAGAAGAATATAGGGTCTGAAATCCTTTAGCATTATCCTGCTGTTTTTTCCTTCTTTCTGTTGCTTTATAAAACCATCTTTTCGGCATTTGCATGGTATTACTGAGATAATGCCACATATCTAAGATTAAGTGTAGTAGTGTACACTTCCAGCATGCAACAAGACTTTTATTATCTAATTTAGGATGTAAAAGTCTGTTTCTGTGAACAAATGCGCATCCCCCTCTGTGCTAAGGAACAAGGTCACATCTACTGATTGAATAATTAACTATCACAATAAAATCTAACAAAAGTATAATATCTGAACTGAAAACATAATTAACTTAAACATAATAAACTTGATCTGCAAATGTAGGCATACATTAACATTTTGAAAATTGCAGCGATAATAAAAGTATAGCAAATACCATTCCCAAATGCAACAACAATCCCAGCTTTATTTGATAATTATATTTTAACTACTGGGAATAAAATCATATTCTTGGAGGAAAACTGATTTTCAGTGTGCTCTAATATGTTTCAATTTTTTTGAATTTTTTCATTTCAAATGTAGGATAGCAACAATGTTGTTACCTTCACTGAAACAGAACAAAGCTATGGAGCTGAGACTTTTTAGCAGATCAGCATTTTTGCCTTTTCTAAGGTTGTAAGGGAAGAATTAAATTATGTTCTCAACATGAAATTCTACTGAGACTAGAAGAACCAGATCTGAATTTGTTACCTATTAGACAATAGAATATATGATATCTCCAGTGACTGTGCCAAACCTGAGGCTATGTCTAAACCAAATTCGAGGGAAGGAAAAAAAAGAAGTAATTTTCTCTTCTATGCAGGTTGTGCACAGATAATTTTATGGGAATTAAATAGGGAATATTTAGGATAGTCATTGCCTATGTAGATAACTCATTACTGTTCTCACTCATTTCATACATAGCAGATTGATTTTTTAGATTAGAAGGCATGGATCACAAAAGAAGATTTAGAAAGTGAAGATAAATCAAACAGACCACTCATTTGCATACCACCGCATACACATAATTTCCAAAAATAATACTTTAAAACCACTTTATGTTTTGAGGTTTCTATCTACCTGAAAATGTATGAGTGAAACAGAACTCTAATCTTCCATGAACTACAATTTAATTGAAATGGCCTTCTATGACCTTTTCTCTATTTCATAAGCATGATGAATTTTTCATGCAGATGGCAGAATGTGTTAAGTATATACAGTTGAATCAAGCAAGAATTTAGTATTATTTTTCAGTATGATTGCTTTTAGTAATATATAAGTTTTATTTTACTAAAGAAAACATCCTTCCTAGGATCCTTCATAAATTTAATGGTGGAGGGAAAACCTAAGAGATCAATTGTCCATCTTCCCTATCCATAAATAGCTTTCATTTTTAAAGTGAAAATGGTCTTGGTCACATTACAGTTATTCACTCCTAATTCAAAATAGAACAGTGCCAGTGCCTAAGACAGAGACCTTGTTAAGGAACAAAATATAAGCTCTTCTCATTTTTGGACTAAGTTGTCATAATTATCTGATCTGAGAATGGTTGCAAGAAAATGCAAATGGATTTGTTCTTATGTCAATTGTATGACCTAGTTACCATTACTGAAACCTGGTGTGCAGCTATCGATGGCTAGAGGCTGTTCAGAAGGGACAGGTGAGGAAAAAGGGACAGAGGAGTTGCTTTCTACTTCAAGAAATGAATTGAGTGTGAAGAGCTGTCTCTGAAAAACAGCCATCAGCAAGTTGAAAGCCTACGGATAAGAATAAGACATGAAGGCAACAAAGGAAACCTTGTGGTTAGTGTCTACCACAGGCCTCCAGATCAAGAGGAGACTACTGATGAAGCCTTCTTACTCCATCTACAGGAGACATTGCCATTGCACTTGCAGGCTCACATCCTGCTTGGGGACTTCAACTGCCCTTGATCAAACTAAAGGACAAGAAGAAAATGTGCAGGGAGAAGGGACAGGCATCCTGTGAAGAGTACAGGGATGCTGCCTGGTTGTGTAGGGATGCAGTCAGGAAGGCCAAGGCACAGCTGAATTGGATTGAGCTGAACTTGGAAAGGGACACAAAGAATAATAAGAAGGACTTCTACAGCCAGAAAAGGAAGGTCAAGGAAAGTGTACTTCCTCTCACTAGCAAGACTGGCAAACTGGTAACAATGGATGAGAAGCTGAGATACCCAAAAATTTCTTTGTCTCGCTCTTCACTAGCAACTTCTCTTCCCACACCTGTCGAATGGGTGGACCTCAAGGCAAGGACTAGGGGAAAAAAGTCCCTCCCTGTATAGGAAAAGACCAAGTTCATGACCACTTGAGGAATCTGAACATATAGGAGTCTATGGGACCTGATGAGAGGCAACCCAGAGTCCTGAGGGAATTGGCTGATGTAGTTGTCACTCTCCATGGTATTTGAAAAATCATGAGTCAGGTGAAGACCCTAGTGACTGGAAAAAGAGAAATATTGAACCCATTTTTTAAAAGGGTAGAAATGAGGATCCTGGGAACTATCACCTGTCAGCCTCACCTTTGCCTGGTAAGACCATGGAGCAGATCCTCCTGGAAGCTATGCTAAGGCACATAGAGGACAGAGAGGACAGACAGGGAGGTGTTTTGAGACAGCCAGCATGGCTTCATGAATTGATGATTGATGATCGATGACAAGTGGTGTCCCTCCAGGGTCCATACTTGGACTACTACTGTTCAGTATCTTCATCAATGACATAAAGGGATTGAGCGCACCCTAAGCAAGTTCGCAGACAAAAAAAAGCTGAGTGGTGTCATTGATATTCCTGAGGGGTGGCATGCCATCCAGATGGACTCGAATGTCACAGGTTAGAGAAATGAGCCTATGTGAACTTCATGAGGTTCAACAAGGCCAACTGGGTGGCCCCTGACATGAATACAGGCTGTGGGATGAAAGGGTTGAGAGCAGCCCTGACAAGAAGGAATTGGGGTGTTGGTTGATGCAAAGCTGGATATGAGCCGACAACGTGCTCGAAAAGCCCAGAAGGCTAACCATATCCTGGGCTGCATCAAAAGACTCATGTCCAGCAGGTCGAGGGAGGCGATTCTTCCCGTCACCTCTGCTCACGTGAGACCCTACCTGGAGTACTGTGTACAGCTATGGAGTCCTCAGTACAGGAAAGGCATGGACCTGTTAGAGCAGGTCCAGAGGAGGAACACAAGAAGGATCAAAGTAATGGCACACCTCTCCTCGGAGGAGGGTCTGAGAGAGTTGGATTTTTCAGCCTAGAGAAGAGAAGGCTCCAGGGAGACCGTATTGCATTCTTTCAGTACTTCAAGGGGGCTTACAGGAAAGATGGGGACAAACTTTTTAGTAGGATATGTTGCAATAGGACAAGGGATAATGGCTTTAAAGTAAAAGGGAATAGATTTTGACTAGACAGAAAGAAGACATTTTTTTTACAAGGAGGGTCATGAAACACTGGAACAAGTTGCCCAGAGAGAGAAGTGGTAGGTGCCTCATGCCTGGAAAGACTCAAGGTCAGGTTGGATGGGGCTCTGAGCAAACCGATCGAGCTGAAGATGTCCCTGCTCATTGCAGCAGAGGTTGTACTAGATGACCTTGAACGGTCCCTTCCAACCCAAAACGTTCTATGATTCTGTGCTGAGTGACAACTGGCTATTGCCAAGCCATTCAACAGGTTTTCAACCTTGGAGAGTGTCCATTGAAATTTTGAAAGTGAGAGTCACAGTACTTTAGGTGATTGTCTCTCAGTCCCCATATACAAGAGATGGAGATTTGTTCACTGATGGTCATTTATGTATGTGGATCCATGTGAAGATTTCTGAATCAATAAGGTTAAAGTGGTAACTGTGATTTCATTTTATCTCCTTATTACTTTTGTTCCAAGGGAAACCATGCTGAAAAAATACTGCCTTAATATAGAAGGGTCACTTAAAAGAAAATGTAGTCATTTTACTGCTTTTGCTACAGGATTAATATAATCCAACCTAGTTTTCCCTTTTTCCTACAATGATGCTATTCATTAAAAAGCTATAACTATTGCTAAATTTTTTATGTATGAGCTGCTAGAAGTAATAGTTATATGCAAATAAACTGGTAGGTTATCTTTTTTCACCTCTATTTCATAGGGATTTGGAGTAGAAAAGCTTAGGCTATAGAATTCTTCTGAAATATTTGGTGGGTACTATGGACCAAAATATTAGAAGTGTGCCACTAACCTCAATCTACAGTCAGCTTTCTTTCAGAGGCAGAGAGCCATAGTAGTTTCACAGGTAATGGGGTATTTGAGTGATGTTTGTGCATGGATGAAGAATGGGTGGATTAGAGTCTGAAAAGAATAAAGTGCTTTGAAGAGATAAATGCTAGGTGGAAGAAGCTAACAAGCCAAAAGTCTTTATCACAAAGCCTGGGCAATCAAACAGCAATAACTGTTGGAAGCTCCTTGCACCTTACAGAAAGGAATTTCTGTTGCACTAGCAAAGAATTTCTAAAGGCAACAACTCACATTTTTTTAATACTGGGTCCAAGATAATTTTTTTCATCTTAAGAAAAGAATAGTTTATTTTCAAGATGCGGGACTTTTTCATGTTATTACCAAGCACAAAGGGTACTAAGCAATGAGTTTGGGATTGAAACTCTCACTCAAAAAGATCTTGTCTGTAATTTGTTTTCCATGGTCTTATTTTCAATAACATGAGTGATGTTTTGTTTCCTGATCTCAAGTATTAAAACATATCTTACCTATCTTATCACCTGACCTAACATTATTGTTCTTGAGCATATAAACTGAGACTGCATAGCCTCAATGAATGTTTATGTGCTGTTATGTTCAATAAACTTGATACTTTACCATCTTGTTCTTCCCTTCCAAATATATTTTACAGTTTTAGACTGAAGAAATTCCACTATTATATCCTTTTTTTTTTTTTTCCAAATATCATAATGACTTAGTAATGTCCTGTGATATAGCAACTATTTCTACCACTACTGTCTTGCTTATATGTAATGAATAAATTAATAGTCATCATTAAATGGTCAGAGCTTTCTGTGACCTTTCTTTGATTCTGTGGGCACTAAAATTATTTTTCCCATCAGCTGTGCTTGTATAAAATGCCAGTGCTTCCATCTTGAACTAAGGATCTCTTTGATACCAGAAGGTCTTTCCCAGCAGGAGCAGCCTCATTGTGTGCAGCAATGACCAGTGGCAGGATGAATTGTCAATATTATTGAAAGATGTTGATAACAGAAATAATAGAGAATATACAGCAACAACATTCCTCTAAGAAATTGATTTTCTAATGCACTGCAACCAACAATGAAAGTACGAATATATGCATAATACTCCATCTCTAGACCACATTGGAATAAGCTGATCAAAAGTATAAGCACTGATGTTGCACTACTCTCTGGATAACCTAACACCTGTACCACTAGTCTTAGCATATTTTCAAGAAAATATCAGTTATTACAGCTGACAGTAAAACAAATAAAACTTACATTTCTCCTTGTGAGTATTTAATTTAGCCTGCAGCAATTGAAAGAATTTAGTAATTATGAGAAGGATGAGACTTATGAAAATCAATTGAGGACAGAACAGAAAGAAACCACAGACATTAATGGTGTTTTTATGTCATGACTTTACTGACAAATTGCTGATGTTGAAATACAACTCTAATTCCCACATATTCTGGACAGCCGCTGCCAGCAAGACACTGAGGTGATCACAGTTAGCATGACACACTGGAGCTGCCACACAACCAAAAATTACCCTTACAAACATCTTGTTTAATAAAAAACAAAGACTTACAGATGTAATTTGTTACCTTTATTTGTAAGTTGTGCAGCAGTCATACAAAGTAGTTAAAGGATCAAACCAAAATTTTTAGATGAGAAATACTTTACTTACATAAGCATCATGCATGTCGCCAGAGACTCATACTGTTAGACACAGTTGATATAGGGTACTATGACAATGGGACTTGCCCCTGCACAGGTTTTTCAGGTATACACTGAGGATTATTTCTGGTTTTATTGTGTTCTGAATATATAATTGTATGTTTCTTTGTGTTTCATTTTTTGTGAAGAAACATTTGTCTGTGAAATAAAAAGAGCTTGATAATAGCACTGATGGGGAAAAGAAAGTATGGCGAGTGCGTTTTTCTTTGTTTTGCTTTGTTGTTTTGGGGTTTTTTTTGTGCCTGTTAGCACTGACACAATTTTAAATTCCAAAATACAACAACTCACAAGTGGAAAAATAGCTTTATTAGGTTATTCTTTTTTATGAATCTAAAATATCATGGCTAGATCTCACAATTTCAGAGTTATTCAAAATTCATTAGTGATGGTACAAACACAAGTGGCAGGCTGTCTTATATTTATCATCAAGTAGCCAAGAATCTGAAATGTAAGATTGTACTTGTTATTTACATTTAGGTATCCACGCACTAGGTAAGTTCTTATTTTATCTAGATTGTTCTGTTTATGTTCAGTAACAAATGCCTGAGACAGAACAAAGACATGAGGGTGGCAAAAGAACACCAGAAAAATGAAATAGGAACAAAAGTCAACTTTAAGCTGAAGAGAAAATGGAATATCAAGATTTAGTACATCAAAAATTTAGAGAAATAAGGCTGAGATGCATTAAAGGAAAAATTTTAAGCATTTGACTATGAAAATAAAAATAGGGTCTTTCTGTTCTGGAAGGCTTTAAAACAAAACTTTGTTAAGTTACAGTAATTTGCATTAATGGGGGTACTGGTGGATGAAAAACTGGACATCAGCTGAGAATGTGAGTTTGCAGCCCAGAAAGCTAATCATGTCCTGGGCTGCATCAAAAGACATCTGACCAGCAGGTCAAGGGAGGCGATTCTGCCCATCATCTCTGCTCACGTGAGACCCACCTGGAGTACGTGTACAGCTATGGTGTCCTCAGTACAGGAAAGACATGGACCTGTTGGAGCAGGTCCAGAGGAGGAACACAAGAAGGATAAAAGTGATGGAACACCTCTCTTCATAGGACAGCCTGAGACAGTTGGAGTTGTTCAGCCTGGAGAACAAAAGGTTCCAGGGGGAGGCCGTATTGCATTCTTTCAGTACTTCAAGCAGAAGTTAAAGTACTTAAAGTAGGAAGTCATTTTCTTACAGGAGATATGGGGACAAACATTGTAGCAGGGCCTGTTGCAATAGGACAAGGGGTAATGGATTCAAACTAAAAGAGAATAGATTTTGTCTAGACAGAAAGAAGACATTTTTTACAATGAGGGTCATGAAACACTGGAACAAGTTGTCCAGAGTGAGAGGTGGTAGATGCCTCATGCCTGGAAAGACTCAAGGTCAGGTTGGATGGGGCTCTGAGCAAGCCGATCGAGCTGAAGATGTCCCTGCTCATTGTAGGGGCGGTTGTACTACATGACCTTTAAAGATGTCTTCCAATCCAAAATATTCTATGGTTTTGTACATCTTCTGAATACCATCCTGATATATTAAACAATTTCTGTGATTCTGTGAATTTCCAGCTTTGCAAGACTTTCACGGTGCACAGATTATTACTTTTATGAAACTGTGGATGAGTAGTGTGTTTGGCAAAGCACTGTCAGACAGTAATCCCCAACTTCCCCAAAATGTGCACTAATTGTTGGAAACTCCGATGTATGCATTTATTTTCATTAGAAGAAAGACTGCAGGTCTCTCTGGGCTGAATGAAGGCTGGATGCTATTACGAGAAAAGTGCCTTTCACCATTCAATTCAATACATTTTTTTTCACTATTAAAAGAGGGCAGGATAATCCAGCATTTTGTATTTATTGCTGACTCTCTTTCAAATGTCCTTGTAATGATCTGCTTCATACACTACTTCTGCTTTGTTACAGTAGCTTGTTTTGGTATTAGCTTAGTGTTTTTCATGATGTAGAGCTGCTTATTTTTTTAATATTTAACAGCCTTAAATATTTTCATAAGTTTGTTAAGTAGCTCAGTTGACTCAGCTGTTCTTCAAAAACATGGTTTTATTTTCAGGAATCTTGATCGTGATTATGGGAATTTTCTTTGGTCATTGCATGTGGAATACTTATCAGCAATTCCCAGATGGGTGATAATACTATGAACAAAACATAGTTTCTTTTAAATATTTTTTCAAGTAGTTAGTCTTGCTGTAAGCCTAATTCTTGGCTTATACACATGAAGAGATAAATATCAGCATCTGATTTCAGTTGTTTTTCTTGTAACCTAATGATTTCAGTATGATAATCAGCAGTCAGCAAAGGTATAGCTAGAAGAAAGATTTAGCTTTATATTAGTACCGTAACTTCTCACAGTGAGTAATTTCCTAGTTCAAACCTGTGATGATGATTAGTGAAAATAATTGCAGGTGCTTTCATTCTTATAAAACAAACACGTAGACCAGAACATTAGAAAATAAAAATAACGTAAACCCATTCAGCTGTTTGCTTTTTAAAAGTTGTACGTTATAGTCTTATGAAAAATCTGGAAATTTCTAGAAAGTCCAGTGTAAAAATCACTTATGACATCATAGAGGTAATATGGTATGGGTTGACCTTGACTGGCTACCTGATGCCCACCCACCTGCTCTCTCACTCCCCATCCTCAAAAGGACAGGGGGAGAAATTAGAATAAAAAGGCTCTCAAGACGAAGACAGGGAGATCACTTAAAAATCACTTACGAATTAGTCACAAGCAAAACAGAATTGACTTGAGGAAACTGAATTTAATTTCTTGACAATTAATAGAGTTTGGGATACTGAGAAACAAAACCAAAAATTAATACTCCATTTCCACTCCCCGCTCTGTTCCCAGGATTAACTTCGCTCCTTCATTCCCAACTCCTCTACTTCCCCCATCCCCTGAGCATCATACCGAGGTGGGGAGTCGGGGTCTGTGGTCAGTCCATAACAACCCCTCTCTGCCTCTCCTTCCTCACACGTTTCCGTACTCCAGCACAGATCCTCCCCATGGGCTGCAGTCCTTCAAGATAAACCCCTTCAGCCACCAGTTGCCACCACCTTGCCATGGACACTAAATACATATGGACAGCATAACCTTAGCAATTTTCAATGAATACATAAAATTATATATTTGTAGAAAAAGATATCCACTGATGGCAGTCAATGAAAGGAACAAAAGGATGCCTCTGAATTATTTCAAGAGATACAGATAATGCCTTACAATTAATAAATAAACACGTTACTCTGAATTTTATCATATGTACAAAACTTTACTTTGTTTTTAATGAATAATATCTAATATTACTTTTTAAATAAAGAGTTTAGTTTAGAGAAGAGGAGGCTGAGGGGGGACCTCATTGCCCTCTACAACTACCTGAAAGGAGGCTGTAGAAAGGTAGGTGTTGGCCTCTTCTCCCAATTGAATAACAACAGGACCAGAGGAAATGGTATGAAGTTGCATCAGGGGAAGTTTAGATTAGATATTAGGAAGAATTACTTTACTGAGAGGGTGGTCAGGCACTGGAACAGCCTGCCCAGGGAGGTGGTGGAGTCACCGTGCCTGGAGGTATTTAAGAAACTTGTAGACGTGGCACTTCAGGGCATGCTCTAGAGGCCGAGATTGTTGGGTTGGGTGTTTTATTTTGTGTGTGTGTGGGGGAGTGTTGGGGGGTTTTTTGTTTGTGTATGGTTGGACTTGATGATCTCAGAGGTCCCTTCCAACCATGAAGATTCTGTGATTCTGTGAAAAATTTAAAGCACACTCTTGAGATTCCACAGCCAAGTTCATTTCAGGATGTCAAGAACTTTGTTCAACCAACAAGAGGCCAATTTTGCAGTTAGTTTCAGACTTACTTTTTCTTCTGTCTTGGGTCAGGAACCAAAGTCTGAATTGCCTTAGTTTAGTGATATGTCAGAACGTTGTTTTCAGAACAAGGAGTCACAGAATCACGGAACCACGGAATTGTCAGAGTTGGAAGGGACCTCTAGAGATCATCTAATCCAACTCCCCTGCTAAGCAGGATTGCCTAGAGCACATTGCTCAGGACTGCATCGAGGTGGGTATTGAAGATCTCCAGAGAAGGGGACTCCACGACCTCTCTGGGCAGCCTGTTCCAGTGCTCTGTCACCCTCACTGTAAAAAAGTTTTTTCTCATATTTGAGTGGAACTTCCTATGTTCCAGCTTATGCCCGTTGCCCCTCTTCCTATCACTGGAAACCACTGAAAAGAGTCAGGCTCCATCATCCTTCAACCCACCCTTTAGGAACTTGTAAACATAG
>JAOXNO010000001.1:172739545-172776280 GCA_028565335.1 Limnodromus scolopaceus
ATAAGGTCTCCCCTCAGCCTCCTCTTCTCCAGGCTGAATAACCCCAGTTCCCTCAGCCTCTCCTCATAAGACTTATTGTCCAAAAGAATTCTCTCATGCTGTTACTCTTTCAGAATGTCTTTTATGGCCAGAATCATCCCCTTCTTGTAGTTCAGGTGATACTGGTTTTGCCTTTATGGTGGACCCATTGAAATCCAGAACAGATATAATCTAGTGAACTTTGTTTAGCCACCGACATCTTTTCTTCAAAGCCTCACTTAAGGTAATTTTCCACATAATTGTTAATTTTACATTAAAGTGGATCTTGGTCCCTTCTTCAAAATTCTCCTATTCTTAATGCATTTAAATCTATCAGCTGGTAAGGCAGTTAACTATTCCATCATTGTTGGTTACTCTCTAGAATTATTCACTTAAATCTTTGTCATAGTAATTTAAGCATTTGATGAGTGAGGTTGATTGCAAATTCAAAGCAATTTAAACACTTCAGCACTTTGGTATTTTATGTCTTTCTGAATTTTCATGATGCCTCAGACACAAAGTTGGCTGTATTCTATTACTTCATAATGAATGCAACATTATCTGAATTGATTGAATGCAGTAGAATGCATTATATCAAGGTATCCTTGAAAAGATACATCATAACTCTGTGGTCTCTGCCACATTTTCATGAGTCAAACCTAGAATGAAGTTAATTCATTGTTAGTTATACTAACATACACAGGCTATGTGATGGAATTGGAGGCAGAGAAGGAAAAATGCCAACCTTGCACCAGAAATTGTACTCTCAGTCTTTAGGGCTTGATGGAGCAAATACCTCTTCAAGCTGAACTTTCCTTGTTGTCCAGCATTGCTGCCACACCGAGTTAAGAAATGAAATGAAGAGTGGTGCATCTTAGCCATAGTCTTTAATATGGCTACCAGAGTGTTTGAAATTCAGATGCAAATTACTTTTTAAAGGTACTAGTGATTATTTACCAAACCTAAGGCAGCTAGGCTTCTGACTTGGGTTGCTCAAAAAGGGGCCTGCAGTTAGGCTTGAATACTTCTCTCATACAATTCACTGCATATATGAAAAGATCTAGAGATCTTATAAGAGAAATCATCTATCATCTTTAACATTACTTTCTTGCTGTTCACTGGTGAGTCTCCCCACCCAGTAAGATACTGCAGTCTCTTCCTCCATCATTCCTTTGCATGCATTGTTTGGAAAAATGTTTTCTTGTCTTGTGACTTCCTTGCAGTCCAGTCTGGAGGCAGGATGGAAAGGCCCAGAAAACATGGTATGTCCAAAAGAGCTGTATTACATTTCTATATGGGATACTATATAAATGGCATAACAGAGCAAGAAATTAGACTCATGGCAGTGCCCACACACAGATTATGAGAAAAAAAAAAATCTGTAGACTAGGTATAATAGAACATATATATATACACATTTAAGTATTATTGTGAAGAAAATATTGAAAAGGCAGTGGCAGATAAAGATGAAGAAAGCTTCATTTTTAGCCTTAGACACATTATTGTCCAAATAATGAAGAAGAAATTAAAATAAATCAGTTATGAAACTACATTATAAATTGAGATAAGAAACTGCTCATAGAAATGGCCAGTGAGACTATCAGTAGCATAAAACAATTGAACATAAATTAAAATAAATTTCTTTAAAAAACCCCCTACATTTCACCTCCCAACACCTTAAGGACTCCTAAGGGGAAAATTTTAAATCAACAGGATCATAACTGTCTACATTTGTCATTTCTAATTATTTTTGTAATGTGGAATTTAAACTGCATATTTTTAATATTATTTAAACTGTTAGCCATAAATTTCATTACCTGAAGATATAATTTTAATGAATAGTGCCTAGAAAATATTGACCTGCTCATATATCATTATCAAGTGAAGAGGTCAGACATATTGCTGCTAGCAGCAGCTCTTTATGTTGACTTCCAGAACAAGGAGGCGGGAAAAAAAAAAAAAGGGAAAAAAAGAGAAGTTAATATGAACATTTGTCAGTCAATGAAGGGTTCTTCTGGGACAAAAATGTAAATGGTAATAAATTTAGGACCAACATCATTATTCTAATGCTTGTTCTGGTACAGTTACTTTAAGAAATTGATGGATGTTTGCTTCAGTACGTATTTTGTGAGGTACTTGTTTTTCTATGTATACAGATGAGAAGATTGCTAGTACATGTTTCTCAGAAATATTACTTGGCTAAGCCTGAAAATTATGTATTTGGATTTACACAATTAACCCATCAGATTGAAGGTATTTGTTTTGACTTGTTTGTTCTGAATTGACTATGTTACATTTTTGCAAAAAGGTATAGATAGCAGCAAAACAGAAAGCAGTTACTTGCAGCTTCTTAGCTATTGTATTCTTGGTCAGATGAAATTCTCTGGAAAGAAAGAGATTATGCTTTCCTTTACACCAGCTCAACATGCACTGGTTTAACAAGCTTCTGGATTTCAATGTGAGAGGAGATGAGCAAAAGAGCGAAGCAAACAGTAGGGCTACCACAAAGAGTAGCAAGATAAGGAGATTAGGAAAAAGGAACAAATATAAATCCAACACCATAAATCAATGCACAGAAAGAGATATTTATTTCTTTTTCCTGGAGACATAGAACACATTGTCAGTGTTCAAATGTGGACAGTGTTCTTAGATATATGGTTTAACTTTTAGGTTGCCCTGTGTTAAGTCCAGAGTTGGACTTTGTGATCCTTGTGCGTCCCTTCCAACTTAGGATATTCTGTGATTATATGATTCTTATTCAATGAAAAGTGACACCAGGTATACTACAATTATGTGGCCAACTTGAGGTCCTCCCGCATCTTTTCCTTAACACAGAATCATAGAATTCCAGGTTGGAAGAAACCTCAAGATCATTTGGTCCTACCTTTCTTGGCAAAAGTACATTCTAGACAAGATGGCCCAGCATCTTACCCAGCTGAATCTTAAAATGTTCAATGTTGGGGAATCCACCACTTCTCTGGGGAGATTATTCCAATGGCTGATTGTTCCCATTGTGAAAAATGTTCCTCTTGTATCCAATTGGAATTTCCCAGCAGTAACAGGTACTCATGACCCCTTGTCTTTTCCATGTGACTACTTGTGAAAAGGGAGTCCCCATATTCTTTGTTGCTACCGTTTAAATACTAGAGTGTGGTGATAAGGTCACCACTAAGCCTTCTTTTCTCAAGGCTGAACAAACTCAGTTCTCTTAGCTGTTCCTTATATGGTAGGCTTCCCAGTCCTATCCCTTAATCATCTTTGTGGCCCTTCTCTGGACCCTCTCCAGCCTGTCCACCTCTTTTTTGTATACTGAAATACAGGGACCAAAACTATACACAGTATTCCGGGTGTGGCCTGACAAGCACTGAGTTGAGTGGGATAATGACTTTATCTCTGCTGATTATGCCCTTTTAGTTGCAACCCAGCACCCTGTTGGCTTTCTTTCCCGTAGCAGCACACTGTTCATCCATATTGAACTTGTTGTCCACCAGGACCCCCAGGTCCACAGATCTTTCCCTAAGCCAGGTAGATCCCAGCCTGTGCTGCCCTCCTGGATTATGTTTTCCCATGTGAAAGACCTTATACTTGTCCTTGTTGAAGTTCATAATATTCTTGTTAGTCCACTCTTCCAGCCTATCAAGGTCTTCCTGCAGGGTGGCTCTCCCCTCTCATGTCCACTTCCCCACTCACTTTGGTTTCATCGGCAAACTTCATCAGGGTATACTTGATCTCATCATCCAGATCACTTGTAAAGGTATTAAACAGTTTTGGGCCCAATATCAATTCCTGGGAACCCCATTTGTGACAGGTTTCCAGTATGAAAAAGAGCTATTTATCACCACCCTCTAAGTGAGGCCTGTCAGCCAGTTCCCCACCCACTGCACAGACCACTTCTCTAGACTGTAACACATCAGTTTCTCTAGGAGAAGGCTGGGGAAAACTGTGTTAAAGGCCTTGGAGAAATCCAGGTAGACAATGTCCCCTGCTTGTACCACATCAGCTAAGCAGGTTATGTTGTTGTAGAAGGTGTTCAGGTTTGTCAAGAATGATTTGCCCTTGGTGAATCTGTGCTGGCTTTTCCCAGTCACCTGCTTCATTTGACTTGTGATAGCCCCCAGGAGAATTTGTTCCATAACTTTCCCAGGGACTGAAGTAAGAGCGATGGGCCTATAATTTCCTGGATCCTCCTTTAAGACCTTCTTGTAGATGGGGGTGACATTCTTCCAGTCTTCTGGGATGTCCCCTGATCTCTCCAGCTTCTCAAAGATTATGGAAAGAGGCCTCACATCAACATTAGCCAGTTCTCTTAACACCCACAGGTGGATAGCATCAAGGCCCATTGATCTGTAGGGGTCAAGTTCCTGCAATAGTTCACAAATCAATTCTTCCTTCACTGACAGTGGGTCTGTGCATCAATGCGGATTGTTGTTCTCAAGGTTTGGGGCCCAACAGCAAGTCTGGGAAACTGATTCTTCAAGGAATTATACAGGAAGATGCAGATGACCACTCTAATGAATCTGCATTTCTACATGTACTGACAAAGACTTCCTTGTCTGAAGCAGTATTTTCTTCCTCTGTTTACACTTTCTTCTTTATCTGCTGGTTGAATCTCAGCAATCATTGCAAGCGAAATCTGTGTAAAAAGACTTAAAAAGTAATAAGCAAAATAAAATATCCTCCAGCCCCTGACATACAATCCAAAGAAATGCTGATCAAAATGTAGATGGTTTCCGTTTCATGGCAAATAAGGACACTACACAATATGTTTTCATTTGACAGTGGAAAACCAGTTTCTTTAGAATTCTATATGAAATGGAAATTTGATTTTAATATTTTGTTTTATAAAAAAAAAATTTCTGAAATTGTTTTGTCTCAGTATTTTGCATTAGGAGTAGAAATGCATAAGCAGATGTCACTGCCAAAACTTATTTTATCTTTACATTTTCAAATACGCATTACTGCATAAAACGTTACTCATTAGGCCATGGTAGTTAAAATTATTTATTATTGCTAAATTCACCGAAAGCAATTACTGTTTAATACTGAAAATATGAATAAAATATTCACTGGATTTTCCTTGTTAAATTATAATGACTCTCAAAAAACCCCACATTTGAGTAAGTGTTGATGAAGACTTAATATAGAATGCAGTATAGGTGATGTCGTGTTGAGTGTCTTGTGCCAGTACAGGCGGTGGAGTGGCTTATGCTGGTATGCGTGGTGGAGTGGCTTGTGCTGGTACAAGGTGCAAAGTGGCTTGTGAGATTTCAATAGCAGCAGTGCACGTAGTTTAACACCTACTTTTATACCAAGATTTGATATCCAACCACCCCTGAAACACATTCAGGATATTGAACAGTAAAATCTTGATATTAAGAAAGTAACAATCATTTCCAAAATCCAAAAGGTTTCCATCCCCTAACTCTGGTGGTGTCAATTTGGCATAAGCATTAAAGGGTGAAGTGAACTTTCCCAAGGTAAAGTTTAATTAGTAATAGAGTCCATTACATGATGCCTGAGATATGCAGGTAAAACCATTATCCAATTTATCATATTACAGATTTGTATCAAAAGTCACATCAGAACAGCATGTTTAAACCACTACATACAAACAAAAAGAGCAAATAACCATATAACATATTTGGCAGGTTAAGCAGCAATGCACCAATTAACTTTGAACAAAGCCCTCTGAAGGCATGATATAACATTTCACTTGAGAGTGACAGGGTGTGAGCTGTCTGTTTTACTTTCTGACCCCTTAAAACACTCACAGAAAAAAAATTCTGATATCCTCTCAGCTGAGAAAGCCAGAATTCAAACTATCTAATCAGAGCCCTGGTTGAATCCCAATTGTGCCTCATGTTGGGCGGCAATAAATCTGTCATGATTTAGGCTGGGCTGGCCACTAAAACAAATGACAGATGATCTCTTTTACTTCTCTCCCCTTTGGAGAAGGGAAAGCATCTCCCTTCAGGGAGAGAAGAACGAGAGAAGAAGAGACTTATGGGTTTAAAAGGAAATTAAAACTATTTAATGAAATATTAATAATAAAATAATTAAAAGAAAATAAAAGAATATTAAAAAAATAATGAAATATCCATGATATATACAAAACTGTGTCAAGCTCCCAGGATGACAGTCACATCACAGGCAGGCACTGGGAAAGCCCTAGACTGGACTCAGCAATATATGGAAAACAGATCAGGATCCAGACAGACCAACAGACAGAGTCTTCCTTGGATGCCAGCCAACGATGAAAGAGATCTGACCCTTTTATCCCTCAGCTTTTGTACTGCTCATGATCCATATGGGACGGAATACTCTGTTGATCAGTTTTGGGTCATCTGTCCTGTGTGCTCTACTCTGCAGGTGTGACCCCTCTACACTTCTCCACTTCTGACCCTCCAACGGGGCAAATAACAAACTTAGCTGACCTTGCTTGTTATAGCAGTAAGTATAAGCAACAGCCCTGATGCATACCATCCCTTGGCATTAGCTATTAATGTTAGGTCTTATGTCTCTCAAAGCGGACTACTGTCTGAAAAATATAGTTAATTTCAGAGAGTTCAGTTAGTTAGAAGAGGCTTAACTGAACTGTAAAATTTCTGAACATAAAATTGTTTCTGTTTTACGTCAAACCAGGACAGGTGACCGACTTTCATTTAAAGGCTGAATCCCAGGAATCATTGATCTTTATACAAGGTCAACAGTCTACTGTTTACGTAGTGAAAATTCCTTGCCATCCAAGTTACTTTCAGGTAAGTGCCCAGTGCATCTACTGAGGGGAATATGTAAAATAATTCAAATATTAATAGTCCAGAGGGGTTCATACATAGAATTCACTTCAATATACAAAAAGTATATATCAGAAACTTAGGATTCCCCATTCCAAATGAAATCATATAACCAGTAAATTAGATATAGGTTTCTTCTCACCCATTGTTCATCTAGGTCCAAGATTCTCATTTCCCAATCAAGTGTACTTTGTCATATCATTTTAGGTGAAATTAATCTGGACACTAGCTTTGGGAATCTAGTAAGGCAGAGAAGTCAGAATTACACTTATGAAAAGCTTCTTTTATCTGGAGTGAAAAGAGAGAGCCCTCCAGAGAATGATTTATCCCACCTTCAACATAAATCATTGCATGATGGCATTGTGGCAATGATTCTTCCCTTGTAACAATAATTCTTCTTTCCCTGAGCTCCTAATCCTTGAGCCTTGATTAGAAATTAATCTGTGACTAAGTGCCTTTGCTATTTTGGGTATCATCTTGGAAGCTATGGAGGGCCTGAAAGGTTAGATGTGACTATGTCTGAGTGCTGAGCTTCAATGTGAAAAGATAAAATCTGAATATTCTTCTTAGCCTGGAATCCTCCCCTCACCACCACCACTCCCCACTCCCCAGGTATCTAAAACAAACACTCCCCACGTTCAACACCTTTCCAGAATGCTGTAAATCCCTAAAATGCACAGTTATAGACTTAGTTTCTTTCTGAAAGAGACTCCTGAAACAAGCTCTAATAGGTTACTGTTTCAAACCGGGAACCATGTCGGGATATAATGATTAGCCCAGGGAAATGAGAAATTGCTGGCTATGACAGGTCCAGGTTTCCTTCCTGGATCAGTAACACTAGGAAGCTTAACTCAATGTTCCTAAATGAGATCTGTGCTAAGAAATCAGTAAGCTCCTTCAGTTTTGTTCTTTGTTATTTGTTCTGGGTCTTTCTTTTTTTTTTTCACCTCAAGAAAAGTTGTGAAACAACACAATTTTGTTCTTAAGAAAAGTGGAAAAAAGTTATCTTTACATGGTGAAAATCTTATTCCACACTCTCTTCCAGGTAGCTTTTGGAATTTGCTGTTATTAAAGGAAAAACAAGTGTTGCATTTCTTTAAAGACATTTTTTCTATTGAAAATTATTTGACAAAAAATTCTTATCAGTTTTTATTCTTATGCTACTGATTTATTAGAGACATCATGCCTCCATTCATTTTGCATGAAATGTCAAAGAAAGGAAGTGCTACTGGAAAGTAAGTTTTTTAAAGCAAGTCAGTCCCGAAAAGTAAATAACAAAACCATCAAAGATGCCAAGGTGCTAAACAACAGGAAAACTAAAAGGGACATGAAAGAATATAGAACCATTACAAGGACATTTTTTTTCTCTGTATCTTGTTTTCATGATCTTAGAAGGAATGTTTTTGAAATATTGCACATCATGAATCATTTAAGTAAAACTTTACATAAATAGACAAGAGCTAACTCACACAGGGGTTTGATAGTCAATTTTTTTTCTAAATTATTCATGTGGGAAATTTTTTAATGTGTATCACTAATGTGAGCTGTAAGCATGTAATTGATGAAATCCTGCTTAAAGACCCCCAGGAAGGTGATTTAAAATGGCAATTTGTTAAAATAATGTCTATTAGCTCTGGTTTTCCCATGCTCCTAGCAGTTAACACAGCATGTTCATTTGTCACTGAACTCAGATTAACTCACTCAAACTATGACCTAACCTTACCAAAGTTACTTCAAATTACCACTCATTAACCTGTGTGCTGTAGTAGAAACATCTTATTAAGTATGTGTCGCTGTGACTGTATTTCAAGTGTGAAACAATGCTAGAAGTTACTTTTATAATTTCAAAAGGTATTCCAAAGATAGATTTCAAGATTTATAGACTTTCTGTGTAAAATTTAATAAATTATGTATTTCATTGGAAAAGAGTTTTTCTTTCTCTTTCTGACTTACAGATAAGCATAGAATTTGAAGTGGACTTACTGTCTCTCAGGCATTGTAATGTAAAAAACCATTGAGGGAGTTTTGCTAATTAAAAAGATAAAAGTGTTCAAAAAAATCTCCTAAGTCATACTTTACTATCCATTACAAAAAGTGTGTACTGATGGACCAGTAAAGGAAGGACTTTTAGCTTGTACGATTTTCTATCAAATTGGGAGAATAGCTTCTTATCGGAGGCTGGAATACTAACGGAAATATTAACATACTAAGCAGCTAGGGTTGATCCAAAAACTTCTTTCATAAATACCCAAACATCTCACACCTGGGCAGCTGACTTAGATACCCCATGGCATTTGAAATGGTAATGAACATTTTGTTCAGGCAACAAAATAATTCCCTAGATTGTTTTCTCCCTAGTTACCAGAAGGTTACAAGCAAGACTGATTTAATCAATATTGCCACCACCTGTCTTGTGTCTGTCTTAGAAATGGCCACAATTCTAATAAAACCTTTCAGGTTTTTTTATATTTTTTTAGGGGCAATAATGCAACAGAACTGTATTTTCCAGCATAACCTGGATCCATCCAAATTCTTTCTGCAAAAAACATATTCTGACTTCTTAGGTTACCTCACATTGCCTAATATCAAAGATAGAGAAGGAAGTATAATATCGCATAGAATTTCCTGTTTAATTTATAATGCAGTCTGAAAAATATAACAGTCCAGGGAGAGGGAGGCAAGAAAGTCAATCATGATTTTGTCATATAATGTTATTTAAATGACCAGCTCGTACTGTAAATGTTGAAGACAAGATTTCCATTCATGGAAGACCTGCTCATAGATCCTTAAGTAGAACTTAGTTGTAGCTGTAGTAGCTGCTGCCAGTCATGTAGTAAAAACATAATTGACATCTAACAATTAAAATTCTATATCTCAAATCTGAAAATAGTATCAGAAACATTGAACTAAAAAACTTGTCTCGAAATTTTTGGAGTGCAAGGACAGACTCCGATAAAGAAAACAATGTCACTCTCCTGTTCTCCTAAGCCCTTATTGTTTCTATTTTCTCTCTCTTTATTTAATTTTAGAAAAACATGTGCAACTTTTTCAGTTTTTGAGGCAGATTATCAGCAATAAAAGGAAGCTAGAACCTTCTCATTCCACTAGCTTCTGGAGCTGGGAGACAGTCTATCAGTTCAACATAAACTAAGCTTTTTAATAATGATGAGGTTAGGTACAATCTGTGGAGACAGCATCCCAATAAGTAAGGAAAGCCAAATTCTATGACTCCTACTACATAGCAATGCAAGACAATGGTCCTGAATTCAGAAAATTAACTTTAAGCATATACTTATGTCAACAGTACTTAAAACTGTGATGCGTAATGTGGGATTTTAGACAAAGAACACGGTTTGAAAGAATGAAGGGTTTGAAAAAGATCCAATGTATACCTATAAATGTTGCATCATGAGCTCCAGTTTCATCATGACTGTAAGTAACTCCTTTCATAAAGATTCACTGTCTATTTACAAATCTTGAAAAGATGCAATACCTGTCTGTTTGCATAAGGAAGGTCTTCCTTAAATTTTTCCAACATTGCCCAAAAAAAAAGGAAAATATTCCCTAACTGTTAATGCTATTTGATGGTGTATTTTAATTTTGTCACATTTTTTCTTATTAATTTTTCTTCTGTTCTTGTTACTGTACCAAACAACAAAACCACAGAGGTACCTGTCATTCTCTCCACCCTAAATGGTTTATATTTGATTCTTCCTAATGGGGAAATGTGTGTGACCTATTCCTATAACTTTATAAGTTCCAAATTCTGTTCCTCATACTGTGTATATTATGATGGAAAGTATTTGGGAATATTTTTGGTCTATCGTATGTGCACATTAATGGAATATAAATGTAAAATTAAGAGCCTGTCTCTATTTTGCTATGAAACATATTTGCCAGTTAACAGCCTGACATTTATCCATTAAATGCAATGATTCATCTTGACTGTGAAATACATAATTATGTAGGAGTAAATAAAAATTTAAATAATTCAAATAAACATTCCATCATGAGTAGAAAGTTCCCATTAATCCCATTGCTACTCTCTTTATTCCATGAAACCACTGGAGCCTTGAGAATATAATGATTCTCACACAGTCTCATCAAGCACTGCTAGTACTAATAGGATAATAGATCCTGATGAAATTGCAGTTTTCGAGGGTCCAAAACCAATATGATCCAGGAAAAGATGTTGCTGGAAAATGCAAAGAAAAAAAAATAAAAACTGTTTTCAATGTAGCCTGAGTCCTGTTTGCTTTTTGAAAGTATTGAACAGCAGTCCTAAAATATCATATGATAAGCAAGCTTTAATTTTTATTGTGGACAGCAAAATGAAGGATTGTTATCTTTTGGGGTTTTTTATCACAACAAAACATAATAAAAAAAGAAGAAAGAAGGATGTAATGAAACAGAGAAGTTGATGCATTACTCTAATAAAACGTCACTGTCATCACATCTCAACTGGTTGTTACGCCAATTGATGATAGGTACATTTGCAAATATGGATGATATTACAGAATCATTGATACACTTCTACATATCAGATGAGGGGAGTCTATGCAATTGCCACTTAGTTTTACTCCACTGGGCATTTAAACTATGCCAGCGAAATATGGCCATTTAAGGCATTCTACATTCCTTTTGTAACTCAGGTTAAAATGGGATCCCTGACCTAATTATTTTAGAAATATGGTAAAGTGAATGAAGAAACATTCTTTTCTTTACTACCTTGGGGATCTGGAACAATCTTGGCAAAACAAATCAATGTTCTCCTTTAATGTATTCCAAAGGTAGGGAATGAATAGTTTTGTTCACTGAAATTACCTATCACACTGTGATATCGATTACATGTAGCAAATGTGTTTACTGCAATGAATTAAAAAAGTCTTGTTGGCACTGTACAAGCAATAGCAAGCAATAATGTAGTCATAATAATATTGAACTCAAAAATTCATTGAGTAATTGATATATTGGATTATGGATTCACGGAATCACGAAATTGTCAGAGTTGGAAGGGACCTCTAGAGATCATCTAGTCCAACTTCCCTGCTAAAGCAGGACTGCCTGGAGCACATTACTCAGGACTGCATCCAGGCGGGTCTTGAAGATCTCCAAAGAAGGGGACTCCATGACCTACCTGGGCAGCCTGTTCCAGGGCTCTGTCAGTCTCACCATAAAGAAGGTTTTCCTCATATTTGAGTGGAACTACCTATGTTCCAGTTTGTACCCATTGCCCTTCGTCCTGTCACTGGCAACCACTGAAAAGAGTCTGTCTCCATCCTCCTTCAACCCACCCTCTAGATACTTTCAAGCATTGATAAGGTCTCCCCTCAGCCTTCTCTTCTCCAGGCTAGAGTGTCCCAGCTCTCTCAGCCTTTCCTCATAAGAGAGATGCTCCAATCCCTTAATCATCTTAGTTGCCCTACATTGGACTCTCTCTAGTAGTTCCCTGTCTCTATTGAACTGGTGAGCCCAGAAGTGGATTACAGAAAAAGAAAAAAAAAACTGACCAAGAAATCTCCAAGAAAATGACAAAGGAAACTATATATTACTGAACATTTTGTATGCCTTCATTCTCAATGCAAAGCTTCTGTTAGCTCAGTATACTTGTTGGATAAAGACTTTTGGCATCTTTTTAAAACAGAAGGAGAGTCAGATACAGAAAACTATTTTCTCAGATGAGCCTATGTTAAAGCACTACTGTTAATCTGAACCTCACTGGATTGTTTTAAATGATTGCTGGTACTGATCTTCTACACACAAAAAAACAGACATACAATGTTTAAAGAAATCTCTGATTGCTTAACATAGCTGGATTTTGCTGCATTCTTATGATGGCAGTGCTAGTTTGTTGACTACTCCTTTGTCCATGTATAACATAAATCTACTGTAACAGCAAACAACATTATTTTGCTTTCAGAATAGCTAAAATACGTTTTATTAAAGAGTAAAAAAAGAACTATAATTTCTTAATCTGTCACTGGACAACTTTTGTAATGCCTACCATAATTTTAGAGTTGGACTGTGATTCTGCAGTGTCTAATATTGAAGAATTTTCTGATTTGAATATTCTGTAGTGCAGTGTCTAATATAAAGTCTATTAAAAATACTAGTTCAGGAGAATGGAATTACACGTTTTAGTTTTATGTTCATAAAAGGTCTTTATCTATGGGATATTACTCCAGGAAGGCTGATGTGCCCAAACTTGAGTAGAAAATTGCAAAGAATTGGCTATGTTGAGTAACTGGCTTTTTCCACCCATTTTGTCTCTAATACTTTATTTTCAGTTAATCAAAAATGTTTTTATGACTCTCCAAAATTCCATGCTCAAGAAATCAATCGGACATCCATGAGTGCAAAATATTGAAAACTCAAGAGATTGTTTTATATCATATGCCTTATTTTGCAGGTTTTTTTGTCTCTTTATTCAGCATAATGACTTCTTAATTGCTTATACAAATTAATATAAGCTTGAAGTCCTGATTCAGTCACCAGGTTCTTACCCCATGTTCCTGAGTATTCAAATTGATACTGTTCTCTGAAGATGATGTTAGCAAAACTTTTTATAATTTTTGAAAAAAAAGAATAATTTTTTTAGTAAATTAGAAGTTGTCTCTGAGTTAATTGCTGAGTTTTACTTCCAACTATCTGTAGTTATTTTTTATCCTGCATAAGCTACTTTGTATTTTTGTACCTCTGATTGCTGACTGCTCAAAAGGAACTGGAATACTTAATTTTTCCTATATTTCCACAGTTAATTTTTATTTGGACTACATCTTCATGTTAAAACCTGCTTTCTAGTACGTACATCTTGTTTCATACTTGAGAGAATAATTTTAAAATAACTGTGACTAATAGTACATGGAATGTGCATCTCCCTTTATATTAAATATTTTCTATTCCACACCATAGAAGATAACATTTTCTGTGCAGCATGAACATAAAGTCTAAGATTCATCTCCATACTGTAAATGATTAAATTTGGAAGTGTCTAATGTATGTGTTTGCTTATGAAGGAAGGGTTCAATTCAATCGCCTTAAACTGTGCTACTCATCTGAAACAGATGTACTGTTTCAAATGAATAAAAGATTTCACTGGCAATCAGCTGTGTTTCTGTAAAGGCTTTTTGTATCTCCTGTGTTGTTTCTACTAGGTCTGTGTGTCTGATTCTAATACTGCTAGACAGTTAAGGAAACTGAGTCAAACCCTAACTTGGAGCATCTATGGGCTGAATTGGTTTCCACCTTGAATGTTTCAACTCCCATAAAGGAAAAAAGTCTACACCACAAGTGTGTGAACAAAGCACACTGTGGCTTCACCAAAGGTAAGTCTATTAGTATCTTTAATCAAGGTTTCCCAATAATTTATGTTATTAAAACCTGCTGATATTTTAGACTTTATTAAATTTTAATTGTTTTAGCAAACTGGAACAGCTTCAAAGGACACCTACCCCAAGGCATTGATTTATGGTATGGAAAGCTAGTCCCTGAGATAATCAAGCAGAATAAGGAATTCCTTCCAAACACCAAAGATCTCAAGGGAACTTTCTAACAGCTGGATTATGAGCTATTTTTGATGCTGTCAGAAACTGCAGAATGGACTCAAAGAAGTAATTCCCCCCTCAAAAAAAAATCCCTTATTGTTTCCAAACACAACTGGCCACATCCATCAGTTGTTCAACGTTAAGAGAAAATCTCTCTCTTCTGTATTTCTCTAATCCTTTCCAGTGCTATTGACCCTATGTGAGCATTACCGACTATATAAAATTGATGACCCTAAAAAAGTATTTCTTTATATGATAATTTATGAATTGGTTTTCAATTCTGTAAATCTGGAAGCTTATAGCTTTAGGTTTATATTCCTTAATAAAAATTAACATTTCAGCCACATTGAAATATCTGTTGGAAAGTCTGGCTCCAAAACAGGTGAGAATACTCAAATAAACCTCTGTGGTTTTTATTAGGATAATAGTGTCTCATTTTATCAACATGCTAACCATAGCCACAAGAACCATTTTTTTGGATGTCTAGGCTTTTGATGGTACAATTCATTATTAAAAGGAGTTAAATTGTGAAATGGTTTATTAAGAAAAATGAAGATGCTAAAAGAAAAATGTTAAAAATGTTAACTTTACAGTTTTAGAAAAATATTTTAATTCAAATTGAGATTTAATTGCTAGCATGTATTACACTGCGTCTTCTTTAATGTTAACTACTTTGCTCAAAAAATCCTGACTGAACATCTAATAACATTTCTGACAAGGTATTTAAAAAATTTCAAAATCAAACATTATAGCATTGTACTATACTACAGGACCAACTGAAATATACGGCCATTAAAAGCATGGTACATATTTTATTCAACTGTACATTTTTGTGCAGTTTCTTGTACTTCAGTTACACCGATCGCCACTGACAACAGAAGCTTGACAGTATAGTGAATAATGATAGTTAAAGAAATGGGCATAGATAATAAATACAGTGTAAGAGTAGATATAGTGTTGCTGTTTTGTGACTTTAGAAAACTTTGAGAAAGTAAAAACATTAATGAAGTGAAAAATTGCATAGCTGAGCAGAAATGCAGTCAAAGCTTTAATGATGTGATGAGATTTTAGATGAGTTATCTGGTTGAAGAGGCTAGATCTTTAGGGTGATTTTCCTGTTTCTTTGAAGCTGAGTGGGTTTTGCCGTTAACCTGACGGAAGTCATGTTCAAGTAAGGGTTGCAGAAGTGGGCCACATGTTGTGTTACTGCTTGTATAAGGACCATACAAAACAGTCAGGTTTCCCCTGAAGGAAGATTTTAGTTTGCACAAAGTATGAATAGATCATCAGGAATTATTTTTACATGATTAAATAATTGATTTCAAATTCTGTGGCTTGTAAGGAAGATGTGACTGGTAGAAAACAAGAAAATAAAATGTTTCCACTGTCTACTTAGCCCTTTCCCAGTACTGGCAAAGCCTCTGAAGGTTACTTAGAACATCTATCTGAAAATAAATAGAGATGGAGAGTAAAATTGTCACTACCAAGTTTGGTCTCTGCAGCTATATTTTCTTCTATGTATTTTCTTCTTGCTGTGATTAAAAAAAAAAAAAAGAAAAAGTATTCCAAAACACTACAAAACCGAAACAAAATGGAAAAACAGTTGTAGCAAGGTACAGATCCCTAGGCGAGAGCTATAATGACTGTCATTATCACGATGGCTTTTCTTCTGCTAGAGTCAGCTTCTGCCCTTTTCTTCTGCAATGGATTTTTCTATTTTAGAGATACAACAGCAAAGGAAAGGCCCAGCCTGTGACATCAATGCAGTTTGCAGGCAGATATGCTTGTTATGTTTGTCCCTCTTAGATGTTCTCTCTTTTGCCAAACTGAAACAACTTTATTTGCATATTTGTGAAATTTGCTGATTGTCATAGTTGTTTAACTTAACAAATGATCACTACAGATAATTGGAGTGATTTATGTCCAGGCATCCCATATGTGAATTTATAATCTCCGGGGTACTAGTTATTGTATATCCTGGAGCAGCACCCTCAGGCTTACACTTGAAAAGATTTTTCTTTAGCTACTCTGGGGTTTTGAAAATGTTCAGTACGCTAAATCCTGGGCATGATGTACGAAAAGGGATCGATGGCAGAGGTGGAGCTCATATTTTGATCATGAGAGGTAAGCGTTTAAGAGAGAGGCAAAATTTAGGGTTTTTTTTAGATCTAGGTGTTGGGGGTTTTTTTTCCTGTCTTAATGAGGCTTCTCAAGTGTCTGATTCCTGAGTGACATATTGACACAGTGATGGAAAGCACATCTAATGATAACACTCATGAGATAGCGTGGGATTGGATGGGGTTATGTGGTGGGAGGTGCATAGAACAAAACCACGGAGGGGTGCTGTTCTGTTTTCTTCTCCGACCAGGGCACCACTGCCAAAGCAGAGTGCCACAGCTCCTGTATTTCTTTGTTTCTTGTTCTTGTCTACTGCAGATACAAACTCTCTGACAGGCTGTCTCACACAAAAATTCGCAGAGCAGAAAAGATCCCTCTGTTAGTCTGCATGAGCTGTGTGTGTGGTGAAGTGAAAGGCAGGAATCAGCTGTATGAGTCTCACAGTGCTTCAGTCTGGAAGCTCGGCTCAGTGTGTGTTTGAGTACAGGGATATTACAGTTTACTTTTCTAGCAGGTGTGTGTTTAGTTTGTTTGTACATTGATTTGAAAAAATAGAGAAAAATTCTTAGCTGGCATAATTCATAGTAACTACCATAGATGACTGGTTACTAGTTAAACTCAGATACCTGCTGAGTTTAAATCACATAGGGTGCTTTCATAAACACTGGCTTTAGATTATTTCAAAGGAGAATCAATTTTAGAATTTTAAACACCCAAGATTTAAATTGTCTATTCAGACCATTTCTCATCTTTCTAGGTAGAAAATGGTATGACTAATTTATTATCTTTTTAATGAAAAAGATCTGTTTAATTATGCAATAATACAGAGGTGCCCGAAGAGAGGATTAAATCTAATTTCTGGATCTCTCACAGAATTTACAGTAGCTAGCACACTACATAGGAGATATCTACACTAGTGACTGCTAAGAACACTTGGACATTCTACGGACTGCCTGAATAGCAATGTGGAATTAGCATTCACAGTCTCAGACATCTGATTTGGGATCATCCTCAAATCCCACTGCCCTGAACCAGTGGTCTTTAAAATGTCAAAAGATTGTGCTTATTCTTTCTGATATTGAAGTGAAGTAAGAGAAAATGCACCTAAAATTTTGTAGTCTTTCTAGACAACAGAAGACATTCTATCCCAGCAAAAGTATTAGTTAGGGAACATTAAATCTGCAGCACTTGAAAAACTACAAGTCAAGCATCCTATCTAAAATGTCATAATATCACGCATACTGAATAGCTGAGTGTTGCTATACTTGCCTTTCTAAAGGCACAGCTCAAGCTGTGCTCTTTTAATCATCTGAATACTATCTCCATGGTGCATGCTCATACAGACATAGCAAAATAAGATCCATAATACACCACAAGTTATCTGTTATCTTAGCGAGTTTTCCAAAGCAAAACAAAATATATTACAAGAGACAATGAAAGAAGAATTTTTGTGGGGAAAAAAATCAAACAAATGGAAAGTGAGCATATGGTCTCTTTTTAAATACATTTACCTGGAAAAAATATATTTTCAGGAGCAGGACTGCTAGTTTTGGTAACAGTTCTGAGAATGAAAATATAAAATAAATGCATTTATAAATGCATAATTGCTACAGATAACAAAGGTTGAACTCAAGACTGCTACCCCAATGCAGTAATCACCTTGTGTTCTGTGTTTTAGGATGAGTTACCTTAACCTGCTTCAGTTAATGAACCTATTTATGAGTGGAAGAGAAGTAAACCTGAAGTCATACAGTCATAGAAATTTTGTCTGGATGAGATCATCCAGTCTTACCTCCTGAGTGAAACAGGACTGTCCCTAAGACTGGATTGATTTTCCCATGTTGATTTCCTTGACGTGGCTGTAAATTGTTTCTAAGAGGAAAATACCCATTATCTTTCCAGGAACTGAGCTAAGGCTGACTGTTCTACAGTTTCCTGGTTCTTCTTTCTTGCTCTTTCTGAAGAAGCCTTTTGTAGATGTCAGAAACCTCCTCCAACCAGCAGAACATTTCACACACCATGACTTCTTTCCGCATCCTCAAATATATCCTGTCTGGACTTATGGATGGGAATAAAACAGCTTTCTTAAACAGTGTATATCACTGCTGATTATCCCTCTCCTTACCAAACCTTATTGATATCCCCAGAAGTCTTGGATCTGGCTTTGCATATGACGACTGAAGAAAAAAAGATGCTGGGTTTTTTCAGCTTTTTCCCATATTTCCCATCAGTAATTTTTGTCAGCTTTTCCCCAACACACCCATATTCCCTCTGAATTTCTTTTTGTGACAAATACACTTGTAGCATCCCTTCCTGTTGTCTCTGGTTTCAGTCAGTTTTAGCTCCAGTGAGGTTTTATTATTCCTTACCAAGGCTGATAATCACCTCAGCCTCTCTTCAGATCTTGAATTCTACCATCTCTCAGTCACTGCCACCCAAGCTGCCATCTCTGACCACATTTATCTGCTTCTTCTCTACTTCTGAGTTGCAAGTCAAGTAGAACATTACCGCTTTTTGTCCTCTCTAGAACTTTCATTAGGAAACCATCACTGACTCATTCTAGGAATTTCCTAACTTGCACAATGCTTTGTTAATTCCCAGCAGATATCTGGACGATTGAGATTCCCCATGAGAATGAGGGCCTGGTATCAGGAGATTTCTACTGTTTGCTTGTAAAGCACACTATCTACTATTTCCTCATGATCAGGTGAAGTGAACAGATCTCATCACTTCACCGGTGTAATTGCCTTCTTTCACCTTGACCAGAGGCTTTCATCAAGCATATTTCCAGTTCATAGTCTTAGGATGGTGGAGCTCAGATGCTCAACAGGGTCAATAACTAAAATTTTTCCTTTTTTGCCTGACTTTCCTAAATAGCTTACGCCTATCCATGACCATTCTGCAGACTTGCCATTCTACCAAGTCCTTGTGCTTCTGATCATGCCATTCCAGCAACAGTGCCTGAAATTGCACTTCTTTTTTACTGCCAAGACTCTAAGAATTGGCATACAGTCAGTCACCAAAAGCCTCAGAACATCCTCTCTTCTGAGAAGAATTGTAAAAATATCCTCAGTTCTAAGGAGAAATGTAAAAGTTTCAACTGTTACCACCTTCTTCATGAATCTCCCCCTTGTAGGTACAGTTCTTCCTCTTTTAATTTAGGGCTTCTGTTCCTGTCCCCTGATGAGCAGAGTTTATACCTCCACCAGATTAGCAAGCTTGTTTGCAAAGGTTCTTTCCTCTCTTGGTGAGATGAATTTCACCTTTTCCAAGCAACTCTTCTTCTTCCTTGAATGAGACACCATGTTTGAGGAAGCTCAAAGTCATGGTGACAACCACTATACACAGAAGTGTTGGTCTGCTGATTGTTATCTGCTCCTACCTGTGTCTTTCCCCTTGACTGAAAGGAATGATGAGGTGATTACTTGGGACCTTGACTACTCCTTTTTGTTCACAGAGTTATATATTGACCTTTGATTTTCTCAAGCAGATCCTATCAATATCATTTGTGCCTACACAGATGAGCAGCCAGAATAGTATTCAAAAAACTGACTGAGCCTTGGTGATACGTGTAACATTACAGACCCACTACAGAAAAGTAGCAAACTTCACTGGATAATAGTTTTCTGCAGATTTCCAACACTGGAGAGAGTGCCCAGTGACTGACCCTCATTGCTTCCTCTCTAATACTTTCTGTGAATACATGAGATGACACCCATCACAGCCTCTTCTAGCAGAAGTTGTAGGTTTAGTCTTAGAGACTGTGGTGAGCCTTGAGCTCAAATTTTGTTCCTGATGAGCCAACATTATTAACCCAAGGCATTACATAGAAACTCATACTACCAATAATATTTTTATGTTTTTATTTGAAATTTAGGTACCTACACTAGGTGACCAGAGTAAGTGCTTAGGACCTCTTTTTCCAAAATATTTATGTTATGTTATATTCCTATATGTCAGAAATGCAGACCTCCAGCCTTTAAGTTCATAGAATAAGTGATAGCAGTAATAGATTGCCATTCACTTCACAGTAGCTCTGGGTTTCAAAATTAGCCGATTGCAGAAGACAGAGGCATCCCATATATTCTTATACTTTCCTCTTTTGATTTCTTACAAATTCCCCCTCTTTTGATGTTATAGATAGCAGCAGAGGAGAGCAGTGAGACAGGTATATTTCCAGACAAGGCATCTATTTTAATTAAAAGTACCTAATGTTAAAAAAATAGAGTCACTCTATTTCCAACACCAAGGAAAATTTGAATTCATATTTCAATGCCTCACCACATCGCCACTTCTTTTTTGATTGCATACTTATCTGGCAAGGTAGTATTTGGTCTTTCATAAGTCATTTTAGTCCTTCAAATGTAAACAGAGCACAAGAACAGATATACATTGAAGGAGGAATAGAAATATAGGAGGTCAATAATTTTCTATTTACAAATTATTATTGCTCATTTGTGATTAGTTTCTCAGAATATGACTATCTGTACTGTGCATTCAAATTATACTGCATAATAGTGTTGCATTAGGAGTCAAAAATCTATGCATCCTTAGAAACATATATGTATGTTTGGGAGAACAGAGCGCATAGGTATATGTAAATTGTGTATACACACCCATGTGTATGTGCAGACATGTACAGAATCAACATGAAAAAGGGAGAGTATTACAGTCAATAAATGCAGCCTAGGAGTAAAGAATTGCCTGGAAATTATTTTTATTTAGTTAAAGAAGGAAATTTTGCATAATTAATGATCATTTTGTTATTTTCTTTATTAAATTGACAGAAAGGCTAAGTATGTTTCCCTGGAGGGGACATAATCACAAACTGAGAAAAAGTTTTCTTTTTATTAAGAAATAAAACAAGATGTTAAGTGGCAGCCCTGAGTAGGAAGTCATGACCACTGACAGCACACTGTAACTCACCTTCCCCTAGTGAATTAATTTGCCATAAACATTAGAAATACCATCCTTCATGTCAGAACCAAAACCATTAGATTTATATCCAGAAGACAAAAGGAAATCCAGAAATATCTAGTAGCCTTTTTTTGCCTTTTTAATGTTATTTTTCAGCAACTGAATACCTTGGTTTCTAACTCAGTGTTCAAACTAATGGACATCTGTCTATTAAATTTATATCCCCGTGCAGTGTTTCAAAACACTAGCTGATGCAAAAAGAAATAAAAAGGGAAGAGAGAGGATTTTGTGATAAAGATAGTATTTCATTGTGGAGAGTTGGACACCCTCACAGGCATATGGTTTACATGGAGAAAGAATATTCTGCCTTTAGATAGATAGGAAAAAGTAGGGTCTTGTTGTTGTTTTCTTTTTTGGTTTGTCTGTTATATTTTGATGTTCCAGTAAGATCCATTCCTATATTTAAAAAAAACATACTCGTGCTGGAGAAAAAAAAAATGGAAGTCCAAGAAGTGAATAAATGTGAACAATATTACCTAACCAAAATTTAAACTGCTCGATTTTGAAAGTCACATAAGGACCTCTTTCATATTTGATGTTGCCCTAAATCTATTTTTAACAAAAGATAAAGTATTTCTGCTAAAAATTGCACTACACTTTAGTTGTAATGATATTCTTGGCTTTTGCTCAGTTTCAGTGTAATCTTTTTGGAGACTGAGCTGGACATTTGCTCCATAAAAATACCTAAAATATTATCTGAGTTAGTTTAAAATGGAAAAGGTTTCTTCCAGTA
Organism: Limnodromus scolopaceus; assembly: GCA_028565335.1. Classification (NCBI taxonomy): domain Eukaryota; kingdom Metazoa; phylum Chordata; class Aves; order Charadriiformes; family Scolopacidae; genus Limnodromus; species Limnodromus scolopaceus. Next base: position 172,761,730 of record JAOXNO010000001.1, read on the forward strand.
ATCAATAGCATAATAAAATGAAATATATTTTTAAAAACTAATAAAGAGAACTGATGTGACAGATATTTCACTAGCTTACTTTCCAAGAAGAAAAACGAGAAAAGAAGGTTAAGGGACCTTATTTAAACACACAAAAACGTGTTGTTTAATCAGTATGAGAATACTATCTGGTAATCCTAATGCTGCACTGTACAATATATAAAACCATACATTTGGTTTTATATTGTATATATATACAATATATACATTGTATACATATATACAATGTATATATATATATACATTGGACTTGGCTAAGCAGGAGGGAAAAAAATAGCATTTATCAGATAACCTTATCTGAAAATTTATTTATGTATTTTACATCTCGGTTTCTTGGTATATATAAAGTTTTTTCTTGTAGTCTCATATAATTTGAGCAGTCTAGCATAGAGCTGGGTGAAATATATATATATTATTTTTTTTTTTGCATTTTGAGAAATGTACAGTAAAAATCTTTGTTGACCTCTTGAACCTTTAAGCTTTTGTCTTTTCTTCCTGTAAAAAGAGTAGACTAGCATTGAAAACTTATAGCAACTGAATTTTAAAATATAGCTTAAATTTAATTAAACCAGTTTTATTCTTGATGTAGGTCAGTGTTCTGTACTTTTTATTGTGAAGTAAGTTTGGCTTCTTACAACTACAGATTAGTGGAGTACGGAGTATGCGTTATTAATTTGAACGAATGGTAAAAATAATTAAAAGAAAAACCTGTTGACCCCAAAAGAGATGCTTACAGTCTTATGCCGTGACAGTAGTCATTCTAGTTTCAGAAAAGAAGATTAATTCAACACTTGATATGAAATTCAAATCCAGATTTAAGTATTGTGGTGGGTTGACTTTGGCTGGGCTCAAGGTGCCTACTAAGCTGCTCTATTAATACCCTCCTTGCCAGGATGGAGTGGGGAGAAATAAGATGAAAAAGAAGTTGTGGGTCATTATAAAGGCAGTTTAATGAAGCAAAAGTGGAGGCTGTGTGCAGAAGCAAAGGAAAATGAAATATTTTATTCACTACTTCCATCAGCAGGCGATGTCCAGCCACTCCCCAGAAAGCAGGGGTTCAGTACACATAGCAGTTGCTCCAGAAGAAAAATGTTGTAATCAATAAATGTGCCCCCATCCTCCTCCTTTATCTTTGCTTTTATTGCTGAGCAGCCATCATATGGCATGGAGTACCCCCTTTGGTCAGTTTGGGTCAGCAGTTCTAGCTGTGAGCCCTATCAATATCTTGCCAACCTAGACAAGTTCCTCTGCAACCTGCTCTAGGTGGACCTGCAGGGTTGTTGGACTAGGTGATCTCCAGAAGTCCCTTCCAACCCCATATCGTTCTGTGATTCTGTGATTCTGTGAATGTTGGAGACACAGCCTTGATGCTGTGCGAGCACTGGTCAGCAGTAGCCAAAACAAGTTTTCTGTCTACAATTGAGTTTTCTCTGTGTGTGCTACTTGTCTACATTTTCATTTACACTCAGTGAAGAACTACGTTTGCAGTCAACAGAGTTTATCTTATTTGAAAGCAGACATACTTGATTAGAAACAAGTATGTAAAAAAACCCAACCCCAAAACTTAGAACTAAGCTTTGTGGTAAAATATGCTGCAGTCTTTTGCTCTCCTTTTCTTCAAAAAGTGCCCAGTTTAGATTCTAAACTGTAAGCAGAATCACAGAATAGATGAGGCTGAAAGTCATCTCTGGAAATAGTGTCATCCTGCTGAAAGCAGGTCATCTAGAGTAGGTTGGTTAAAATGGTGTTCAGTCAGGTTTTGAATATCTGCCAAGGATGGAGATTCCATAACCTCTCCAGACAACCTGTTCCAGTATCTGACCATTCTCATCATAAAAAGTTTTTTACAATATGATGTGATGTGATATGACGGTATGCCTTTTGGAAGGAATTAAAGCAATAAAGTTCACATAAAATCATTGAACAAATTATATTTTATATCCAATAAATAAATACAACACCTTGAGAGAAGGAAGAGACAAAAGAATGTGAGAAAAGTACATATCTAAATATAAAATCACAGAGTATAATGCATTCTGAATTTGTGTTACTTCAAATGGTCTTAGCACAGTCTTAGCAGTTTGAGACAACATCATGCTTGGCAGTTTCTAGTCCCTTGAATAAACTGAAACACAATGAACATTGGCATTAGAGGGAGCTGAGATGCACAGGACGCTATGTGGTGACTGAGCAGCAGCCATCAGGCAGCACATATTAACATTTTAGGTGTTTGTCCCTCAGCACTGAACGCAAAACCTGAAAGTAGGTAGCTAAATCTCTCTGGAGAGTATACAGGAGGAGCTAGGCATTTCAGAGCAGTGAACTGATTGTATGACAGCTTTCTAGAGACAACAGCAGGAAATACTGAGCACAGAGGGAAATCCAAGTTCCTGTTTTTCTCTGGGGAGTACAACTGAAAAAATGAGGCTTCAAGAAAAATTTCCTTTTCTTTTCAAAATTCACTGTTGAGAATAAACCCTTGCAGAACAGAATTCTACAAATTTTCTCTGCAAGATTTTTTCAAGACTATTTCCAACACCGTTCCAAGAAAGAAAAGGGGGATATTTTTAGTGCAGAATACTCATTCCAGAACTGAGAATTATAAACCTAGATTTATTTAAAACTCAGGTATTTTACAAGTGCTCTGTGACCACAACTTTATTGAGTATTCTGGGAAATCACTTATCTCCTTTCCTTCTCTTGATGTTTCTGTGAAATAAGAAAAGATTGTGTAGGTATAAGCGTGACTACAAAACCAAGTGATCAGGCTGTTATAAGGTGGATTGCCACTCCTCCAGCTATTACAGCCTCTTATCAAGCAATCCTCTTGAAGTACGCTGAGAATATTCTCAGCATCAGGTCAGGCATTCAGGATCTTTGCCATTGTTATGGCATTGTTATGCTTTTGCAATTGATGACTACATCCATCTTAATAACAGAATTTGGATCAGGGTTTATTCTCTAGTTTTATTCCAACAAAATTATCTCTCTTACCTCTCAGAATACAATGGTTGCATTCAAACTGCATTGCTGTCAACAAAGGTGCAGTTTTTTTGTGAGAATGTAAGTTGACCTTAGAAAAAAAGGCCAACAAGTATTGAACAAAGATTTTAGTATTATGGAGAACTGCATGCCACTGCTGAATCCTATGCCATTGTCCTGTTTGCTCTACTATTGTAAATGTAAAAGGCAGGGTTCAGACAGAAGCTAGGACTCTTATTTCTCAAGCAGGACACTTACACATACTTAAGGATCCTATTATATGAGTATATAGATTTTATAGGATGAATAAGATATACTGCTTAGGAAGTAATAGTGAGTTTTTTTGAGATTACAAATTTGAACTTTGTCCTTCAATTCCACCTATTCATTTTGAATGTGGCTTTTTACTCTTTAAAAAGTTTTAAATTTTCTTTAAGTTTTCAACAGCATATAAATCCAGGGTGCTGCGGACTTAGAATCATAGAATCATATGGGGTTGGAAGGGACCTCTGGAGATCATCTAGTCCAAGCCCCCTGCCAGAGCGGGTCCACCTAGAGCAGGTTGCACAGGAACTTGTCCAGGAGGGTTTTAAATGTCTCCAGAGAAAGAGACTACACCACCTCCCTGAGCAGCTTGTTCCAGTGCTCTACCACTCCCACAGTAAAGAAGTTCCTCCTCATGTTTAGGTGGAACTTCCTATAGTCAATTTTGTGCCCATTTCCTCTTGTCCTGTCACTGAGCACCACTGAAAAAAGATCAGCCCTGTCCTCCTGGTACCCTTCCTTTAAGTATTTGTAAGCATTGATTAGATTCCCCCTAAGTCTTCTCAGGTATAAAAAGACACAAGTCCCACAGCCTCTCCTCATAAGAGAGATGCTCCAGGCCCCTAATCATCTTTGTGGCCCTTTTCTGTACCCTCTCCAGCAGTTCCCTGTCCTTCTTGAACTGGGGGGCCCAGAACTGGACACAGTATTCCAGATGGGGTCTCACCAGGGCAAAGTAGAGGGGCAGGATAACCTCCCTCGACCTGCTGGCCATGCTCTTCTTGATGCACCCCAGGATGCCATTGGCCTTCTTGGCCACAAGGGCACATTGCTGGCTCATGGTCATCTTGTTGTCTACCAGGACTCCCAGGTCTTTCTCCTCAGAGCTGCTCTCCAGCAGGTCAGCCCCCAACCTGTACTGGTGCATGGAGTTGTTGCATCGTAGAAGACTATCAGGTTAGTTTGATTATGATTTTGCCTTAGTGAATCCATATTGCCTACTTCTAATAGCTTTATTTTCCTCCATAATCTTTGAGATGACTCCTAAAATGAGCCATTCCATCATCTTTCCAGTGATGGAGGTGAGGCTGACCAGCCTGTAGTTTTCCAGATCCTCCTTCTTGCCTTTTTTGAAGACTGAAGTGACATTGGCATAGACATTGCATAAAATCATAGAGTGGTTTGAGTTGGAAAGGACCTTTAAAGATCATCTAGTCCAATGCCCCTGCCATGAGCAGGAACACCTTCCACTAGATTAGGTTGCTCAAAGCCCTGCCCTATGTGAATTTGAAATCTTCCAATGATGGAGCATCCACAGCTTCTCTGAGAGGTTCACATGGGCTCATTCCTTAAGTCTGTCCTAAGTTCATCCCTATGGATGAAATCCTTTCCCTTTGGTCTATCAACTGCACCACTCAGCTTATTATCATCTGCAAACTTGGTGAGGGTGCATTCAGTCCTATCTTCTGTTGTCATTGATGAAGATATCAAATAGTATTAGACTGTGTAAGTACTCTTGAGGTGACACTATTTGTTAATGAATTCCACTTGGACATTGAGCCATTGACTGCAATTCTTTGGAGACAGTCATCCAGCCAATTCCTTATCAATCTTTCAGTCCATCCTTCAAACCCATACCTCTCCCTTTAAGTGGCAAGAATGTTGCATTGAGCCCCTGTCAAAGGCCTTACAGCAGTCCAGGTAGATGACATCTGTAGCCCTTCCATTGACTGCTGATGCAGTACTCCTTCATAGAAGGCCACCAGATTAGTCAGGTACAATTTGCCCTTGCTGAAGTCGTGTTGTCTGGCTCTAATCACCTCTGTCTCATCCATATGCTTTGACATGTCTTTTCCCATGATTGTAAGATCATGGACACAGAGGAGAGGCTGATTGGCCAGTAGTTTCTGTTTCAAACTTCATGAGAGTTTTCTGGGTTTTAGGTAACTAACTCAAACTCATAGGCTGGATGATTATTTAATTAGTCTCAATTAATGTTCAAGTAATTTGAAAAATTATGTCACTGTTTTACCAAATATTCAGCTTGCAACTGAAGTAACAAGAAAAAAGGTAGCTGACTCTTAGTTAATTTTTCAACTTAAATACTATGAAGCGAGTAAGCTGAAAACAGTAAAAAAGGTTTTGATAGGACTGGCAAATTAAGCCAGCAGCCAAAGAACTTAAATGGATTTGTGTGTGTGTGTGCACTTACACTGTAAGTATATGCTAAAACCTCAAATTTTATCACAGATTTTATTTTTTCCCCCATTTCCACTATCCTCATCTACTTTTAGAGTCTTTCTACTGTGAAGCTTGCATTATTCTTCTTCATTTAATACCTATTGAGAAAAGTTGTAAAGAGAATTATTTTTTTTCTGAAGAATTGGAAGTATAAGTATTAAATAATGAAAAGGAATGAAATCTCTGGAACCCTCTGCAACAAATTTCAGCTTCCTTTTTAGTAAAAAGAAATAACATTTAATTTATTTATTCCATTTATTTTTTTGTTCAACTGTATCACTGGAGGCCCCACAGGGCTGTATTCAACCATTCGTGATCTATTTCATTACAGCTTTTATTTCACAATTTTCAAGGAACTTCGATTTATTTCTTTTGAAAACAAAAAGGGCCACAAGCCAGTAACATACAATAAATTACTGTGTATTATCTTTCTATCACTGTTCATCTTCACATTGCTCTAACCTTGAGCTTTACAATCCAAAGAGATGAACTAAATATGATTTGGGGCAGTGGGGGGAAAAAAAAAGAAAGAACAAATTGTCAGAAAATAGATAACTTGCTAAGCTATCCATTTCAATTCATCTTCCAAATGTGTTCAATGTCACATTGCTTGACCTGTTAAAAAATCAGAAAGATAATAACCACACGTACTTTACACAGAGGAAAAGAACTAAGAATGCTCCACTACTTTTGGAAGAATCCATAAGTAAGCCAAAATTAAATTTGGAAAATAATTATAACTTCAAAAATCCAACCTCATGCAAGATAATAAGATAACAAGTGGTCCCTCTTTCATCAGGCAGACAAAGTATAGGACATCTAAAACTATGTGCTAAATACCTAACCTATTCAAGCAATAATAGTGATAGGGAGAGCAAACAGTCCAAACAGAGAAGTGCATAGATGTCAGTTAAAAGTGAAGACAGCTACTAAAGGTAATGATCTGTACCTTTTAAAACTTTATGAAGGAATTACACATTCACAAACCGAGTAAAACAGGTTGTCTACTCTTTCAATCTAATCTAAGCAAACTACACTGGCTTTCCAGCCCTGCCTCTGATTCAACATATATGTCTTCTCTCTAACAAAGATTAAGGGAAAATTTTACTATGGTGTTACTCATCTTCCCTCAAAGATTCATCCAGTGAAGGGTAAAAATTAAATAAATAATACAAAATACAAAACAACTACAGATGATTATGCAGACAATGAAAGAGTTTTACAGCTCTGGCCTTTAGAAGTGTATCGCCTCAGGTTGATATGGAATACCTATGTAACAGGTCTTCCTTTAGTCTTTACAGTGGAGTTTGCCCATTCTTCCAGCAAATGATTCTCCATATCTATAGAGGAGATCAGGTGCAGTCTTGATGCTTAAAATGCTCTGGAATGATTTATTCTAATTGTTTATGCAGGCTTAAAAGGTTGCAGAACTGGCTGGGGGACTAACAAACACTCTGATGTGTTTGTTACTATAATGCACTAAATGCTATTCAGCATAAAAACTCCCCCTCCTCTAACTCCATCAATTCAGAAGGGAAAAAAAAAAACAAAACAAGCAAAGCAAAACAAATAAATAAATAAATATCTGAAGCATGGAATCAACTTGTTAAAAACATGGGTATGAATATTTTTTCTAAATCTTCTCTTGCTCCTCATTCCTCCTCTCTACATGGCTTTTATTGTAATGACCTTGTCCTACTACTTTTTTCTTTACTCTTTTTTTTTATCCTTTTTTGTTGATTTTGAATTGCATCCACATGAATAATGGCATCCCTACTGATAGGAGTAAATAAAAATAAAAAAGACCCCTTAAAGATTTGGCAAAATAAGCCAGAAGTTAGTACAGTGACACTTGAGGCAGTAACTAAATGCCAAACACTTGAAGATAAAGTAAAGCAGTTTTAGTTTTGTCTTTGTTCCTCGCTGTCCAACTCAATTGGCAGTAAATTAAATTATTTTGTCTCCAAGCTGACTCTGTTTCACCTGTGATTATAACTGGTAAGTGATCTCCTTGTCTTTGTCTTGACTCATGAGACTCTTTTCCATCTTATTTTTTCCCCCCCATGCTGTTGAAGAAGGGGAGTGAGAGAGTGGCTGGATGTGCATTTTGTCCTCTGCCAAGGTAAAACCACCACAATTAGATAGACTTTACACTTTTCTAGTAAGAAATAACTTTGTACTATTGTGTGGCCAATTATTAATTTCTCCCTTATTTCATCTTAAAACCACAGAACAAGAAAAGCAGGAAGTATGTATGAATGATAAGTAGATCCCTGACACTCATGTTTATTCCTATTACTTTTCAGATGGGAGAATGAAATGCGACAGAACTTTAATGCATAAAAATCACATGCATAACATCTCAAAAGTACATTTCTTAAAGAAACAGTTTTTAAATTAGACAATAAAAGAGCATAAATGAAAAAAAGGAGAAAAATCTGTATTATTAAGGTTGAATAAAAAGAGTGTGTAACAATTAAGATAAAAACATTTTGTATACATTAATTTACAGTTGGACTTGATGATCTTAAAGGTCTTTTCCAACCTAAATTATTTTTTTTTTATAATTATATTCTAAAAGAAAAAAAGAAGAAATAAAGTTGAATCATACAGAAATATTTTATTTTGATTTTTTCTTAATGCTATTTCCATTGGAATTGGCATTAAAATACAAAACAAAAATCCTGTGATTTAGATACAGTTGGAATAATACAGCTTCCTGTACAAGCTGAGATAATGGCATTCTTGTCTTGCCCTATGGAATCTGAATGTCATGAATTCCTGGTTTGAAACATAATTTAATAAAGGTCACTTACCAAGGCAGAAAACAGGGGAGATAAGGAAAAACCCTGTGTAGCACATCTGCTTAGGATGAACTGATCCGACACAGTTATTAATTATCAGGGATGCCTTAGGGTTGGAATAAAGCTGTCAACTCAAGAGCAAAATGCTTTCCCAAAGTTAGAGTCTTTAAAAAAGTGCAATAAACCAAGAAATGTTCAATCAATTCTGCCAAATATCCTTTCAGAATCTGTGACAATATTAAGGTAAAAGACTAAAATACGTTAGGAAAGTCTTAATCCAATGGGAAAAAGCTTTTTATCTGAGATAAATTGTGTTTGATTCAGATGAAATAACTTTGTATTAGATTTATGAAGGCAATGATCTAAAATATTGGCTAACATTTTAGCATTCATTAAAGAAATCAATTCATATATGACTTGGGACTTTGATAGCTTTAGCATACACAATGATTCAGATAAGCTATATCTATAGTGTTTGCTCAAATAGATCAAGCCTGTTTTCAAATGGCTTGGGCTGTTGTGGATAAAAGCAGATTGTGAAGCAATCTAGGGATGTGGAACTTATTAATCATATCTGCACAATTACTCATACAGTCCTGTGTTATTAATGTAGTTTAATCTTGACATTTTAGCCTAGAAATTTTCATCAAATTGGCCGGGATGATATCTGTAAATTTATATTATGTTATAACATAATATTTCCCAAAATATCTATGATCATAGAATCATAGAATGGTTTGGGTTGGAAGGGACCTTAACGATCATCTAGTTCCAAGCCCCCTGCCACAGGCAGGGACACCTCCCACTAGAGCAGGTTGCTCAAATGGGAGGTGTCCAATGGGTGATATCATATAGGAAATTAATGTGACTGTGCTAATAGCACTTACCCTTTGAGGAATACTCGAACTTTGCACATAATTGGACAGGAAAACACTTAGGAAGGCAGGTAGGTAAGTAGGTAGGGATCATGACATCAAGGTACAGTATTTGACAGGAATAGGACATACTGTTTGTCAGTGATTTGTAAGGCTTAGGTTACTGTTATTATCTGTACTGACCATATAGACCAAGAAAATAAGGAAAGGAAGAAATGTGTTTGTATAGTTGCTTTTACTTGTAATAAAATGTGTGTAACATTTGGGTATCTTAGTGATTCTTAATGAGAAAGGTATGTTTTAACAACAAACTTTCCCTTACATATTCTTTGGTTCAGTTATGTTTCATTTTTTAAAAATCCAGATGTCTGGGAATTTTTCCCAGAAGTGCACTTTGACTGGCCTCATTGGCTATTTCTGTATTCAGCTGGGGACATTTTTGGACCTTGAGATGAAACTTTACAGCCTAGTTTATGTTTAGATACATGAACTCTGTTTACCCCTAAAGCAGACAGATCACACCAAACTCTTGGGAATGGTCCTCAACATATATTATCCTCCACACACATTATCTGAGATATATAGTGATCTGGCACCATAGTGGGGGTTGTGGGGGATCTTTTGTTTGTTTTTAAATGGGATAAATGTGTGATATCTAAGACTTACTGTACACCATTTGAACCATTCTGCTCATATCAGCAGCTTTTAGAAGTTATCATGCCACAGTTACGTACTCTTTTGGTAACCTGCCTAGATCTTACCTATTTAGATTTCTTTATGAAAGCTCGGGCTGTATAGATTCATAACAGCTGAGAGAACTACTAGAAGGACAAATTGCTTCACACAACACCTTGTCAAGAAGATAATGTTGTTCTTGGAGACAACAAAGCTGTTGGAGACTCAAATAGGAACTAAGAAAATTCATGGAATTAAAAACAATAATTAGAAAAGGCTATACCATCTATTGTGTGAAAAGTACCTAAACTACAAACTGATGGGAACTACTGCTATGTACTTGCCTGTTCTCATACCCTGTGCTACTGATCAATGCTGGAGAAAAGTCACTAGGCCAAATAAGTATTTTGTTGACTTCCTATTGCCATCCTAGTATTAGTATTCATCTTGTGATTTTTATAACGATGCATATAACATTTTCACAAATGGTTTAAATTCGCTTACTTCAGATCCTACAATATTCTGCTGGTTGAAAACTGGTTGAAAACTCGACACTGTGACTGCCTTGTTTTGTGTGATTATCCTTGCATTTGTGTTAAGAGTTTAGAAGAAAACAACATTTCTCATTAACATAATTAAAAATGATGAAATAAAATGTGACAAACTTTGCAAAGTTAAAATGCAGAAAAATATATACTGTAGAGGATAATTGCTGAGGTATTTCAAAATACCAACTAAATTCACAGGACAAAAACATTTTCCAGACTGACAGAAAAATAAATGCCTAGGAGGCCATGCAATTATATAGGAACTGCTGGATTGTCTGGTTGGGTTTTTTTTATTTTTTTATTTTTTTTTCTGTAGTAGAAGTTTAATAGGTTTGCTTACTGAGGGCTTAAAGCTACTCTAAAATAGAGAGTGTGGTCACCATGTACAATAGGATGCATTTGTAAAGCCAACTTAATCATCTGGTCAGCATTTTTGGGGGCAGCTCTTTTTTTCATCAAGCTCACTAACTCAAACACACTGTTATTTTATTGATGTGATTTTAGCAGTGGTGTTACACGTGACCTAATTAAAAACTGAATGCATTTATCACCTAGGCAGGCTGAGGTGAGATAGTCTTCTTGTTGTCTCTTGTGAACAAATTAGAAGTGATAATTCAAAGCATTTTTAGTAATACTGACAGGGTGACGATTTTTTTGCCTACTTCTAGCCATATTAAAACCAGCAGCAAAAAACACATACTACATAAATATGCATGTTTATATTATGTGGGAATATTAAAAGTTTCTGCCTTTTCATTTTGGTTTGGTTTCTCCATTAAATTTAAAAGGAATGAAACTGTGTGAAAGGACAGAGTAAAGGCAAAAGATGAAGAATGTCTATTTTGAAGTTCATATATGAAATTTAAAAAAAAAAAAGATTATAATGTCATCTTGCAGAACTGGCTTCTTACCAGGAGAAAATATTTATCTCTTTTCATTTTTTCTTTTTTTTCTTTAACTATTAATTTATTATTTGGCTCCAGATCCTATCTTTATTTTCACTGTTGTAACATTTATAAAGTAGTGGTCCCTAGAGGACAGGTACATTGAACTTCTATTAGGTGAGATTTTTTTGCATTGATATCATAATTTGTGATACATGGTGTCATGGTTTGGGTTGGACTGACCACTGAAGCAAATGACAATCACCTGTCCCCACAGGTGCAACACCTCTATGGTTTTCCACTTCCGACCCTGCAGTGGGGCAAGGAACAAAGTTAGTTGACCTTGGTTATTGTAGTAATAAGTATAAGCTAGATCCTCTCTGCACACCATTCCTTGGCATAAATCACAAATAGTGAGGTCTTATCTTTCTGAGAACCATGTCTGGAGGATATACTGTTAATTTTCAGAGAGTTCAGTTAGTTCAAAGAGGCTTAGTTAAAAAGTAAAATTACTTGTAATTGGTTCTATTTTACCTCAATCCAGGACACTGGTTGACTTTATATCTGTTAGATCCTTCAGCAAAATCTGAGGCAGGATGTCTCCAAAAGGCTGGATGCAATTTACTATCAATAGAATTGAAATGCACATTCTGTGCTAACATTTGGTTATAAGCAGAAGACAAAAACAGTTTAGGCTCACTCTAGTGCATTCAGAAAACTCAGCCTAGAGTTTATGTGTTGACAACACATTTTCCTCCAAATCACACAGTTAGAGTCAAAATTCTGAGCTAAAGGCACCTTTGATTTGACCCAGAGCAGTTGTGCACAAGACAGCAGCATTTGGTCATAACTTGAGCATTTTAACAAAATGGGAGCATTTTTAAACCTTCTTCTTGTACTCTTAAGAAATATTACCCACAATCCAGCCACTAAACTGCAAACCTTAGCTCGTTCATACTATGGCCCCATCCATTGAAAAAGTAGAAGTCTATGGAGGGGTAACAGTGACATTTAAGTTCTTTTGATTCAACAAACTTCAGGCATAAAGTGAAACACCACTGAAGTGGCTCCAGCTGCAATGGTGGTGCTTTCAAAGCTTTTTCCATTCACTCCTGGGGCACATTGCCAATTCTTTTCTCCTTTTCGTAAGCTGTCAGAAAGTCATGCAAGTGTACAGTGTTTTATATTTACTACAAGGTAACAGTTAGGTAGCTGAAACCCTTTAAACAACAAGTTCCACAGTATTTATCACAATTAATTAAAAGGAAAGAACAGAGTAGAAACGTGTGTAACCTTCATGAGGTTCAAAGAGAGTAGGTTGGTGTTTTAAAGATTTTCTTACTGTTCTGAAAACCATATCACAGTTAGTTCAGAGAGAACTAAGGCTCTTTTCTTAATAACAAATGAGAGATTTTGAAGCCCATCAACCCCCACTTCCCCTCCCCAGTATTTTCTTCATAATGCTTAGCACTTACATAACACTTTTCATCTTCAAAGTGCTTCACAACACATTAACTAATTAATCTTTTCAGCACCCCTAAGAGATTAGTAAACGATGTGATCTCTGGCAGCCATGCGAGAGCCTTGAGCAAGGCAATGAATCCAACAGGGATTATAGTCAATGTCTCCTGAAGTCGACCTTGGGTCGGCAAGGCAGCAGCAGCGGCGACGACGACGACGATGATGATGAGAACTGAGGTAAGCCCGAAGAGAGGACTGGATCACGCTGTACGGAGGGGTTTCTCAGCTCAGAAACCCCCCCACTTACAGCCCCAGCCCCAGTGGGAACCCGGAAGTCCACGGCAACCAATCAGGCATGGAGGGGGTGTGGCCAGGAGCCACATGGAGATTTAAAGGCGATGAGAGCAGACCTTCTGTTGGTGGGTGAGGTGGCAGCAGCCTCTCCAAAGCGCAGCATGTGACAGGTGAGTGCGGGCACACAAGAGTGAAAAGAACCAAGATGGTCTCCACTCGGTCTGTAGCCACAGTCAAAAAGAACAGAGCCTGCCAAACTGACTTGCCACAGAGACATGCAGCCGTCCAGGTGACGGGCTGCAGGGAATGTCTGTCACTCTTGCTGGAAAACAGTGAAGACAACACCTGTGTGCACTGTGAGCAGGTCAACAATCTGCTCAGCCTGGTGGCTGAGCTTAAAGAGGAAGTGGAAAGACTGAGGGGTGTTAGGGAAAGCGAAAAGGAAATGCCACCCTCAGGGAAAAAGAAACAGGGGGAGGCTCTACGAGAGGGAGAGAATCCTGTACCCAACCCCAGTCAGGTTCAAGATGGGAAGCCTAGATAATAACAATGAATGGAGAAAAGTTCATGGTCGGGGCAGCAGAGGAACTCCCCCCTTGCCCACCGCACCCTACCCAGTTCATAGAAAGAACAGATATGAGGCTCTGGTTGAGGAAAGCCAGTTGAGTGAGAATGTAGATGATAAGCAACCTACATCACAAACACGCCAGTCAAAAAACATGTACACCTCGGATCACCAGCACACCCACAAGGAGAAAAAGGAGAGTTATAGTTGTGGGTGACTCCTTCCTAAGGGGGATGGAAGGCCCAGTATGCCGGGTGGACCCTCCACAGAGGGAGTTCTGTTGTATCCTTGGAGCCCGGGTTAAGGACATCACCAGGAAACTTCCTGGCTTAGTATGTCCTACAGACTACCATCCATTATTGATTTACCAGGTAGGTACAGAAGAATCTGCAAACCGCGGCTCAAGGGCAATAAAAAGAAACTTCAGAGAGTTGGGAAGAGTAGTTAGGGGATCTGGGGCACAGGTTATCTTTTCATCACTCCTTCCTGTAGCGGGCAAGGATGCTGGGAGGAACAGAAATATCCAATCAATTAACATGTGGCTCCATAGCTGGTGCCACCGCTATAAGTTTGGGTTCTTTGACACTGGATTTGCCTGTACACCAGGCCTGTTAACACCTAATGGGAGGTGCCTCTCTCAAAGGGGGAAAGGGGTTCTCACCCAAGAGATCGCGGGTTTGATTGACAGGGCTTTAAACTAGATGGGAGGGGGTTGATACCAGGCTTATCTGTGATAAGCTTTGGGGTACCACACCAGGGATAGAGGGACAGAGTGCTAGTAAGGGCCTTCAGCCTGGCTCCCTGAACCAAGCTGGAGACCCTTCACTACAAAGTCTTATGGCGATGTGCCAGCAGCTCCCGGGGTAGAAGCAGTGCACAGAGAAACACCTGAGAGACACTCCAGGGGGTATTCCCCTAA
>JAOXNO010000001.1:172787842-172804733 GCA_028565335.1 Limnodromus scolopaceus
TAGATTAGACACCAGAAAGAAATTCTTCACAGTGAGGGTGGTGAGGCACTGGAACAGGTTGCCTAGGGAAGTCGTGGGTGCCCCATCCCTGGAAGTGTTCAAGGCCAGGCTGGATGGGGTTTCGAGGAACCTGCTCTAGTGGGAGGTGTCCCTGCCCATGTCAGGGGGGTTGGAACTTGATGATCTCTAAGGTCCCTTCCAACTCTAACCATTCTATGATTCTATGATTGCAAAGTGGTTTTAATATCTTTACATAATTTGGTACTTCTAAGTAGGTTTCAAAAGACAAACTCCTACATGATCATCAGTTTTGAACCTTCTATTGTTGTATTTGCTCAATAGTTTCAAAATCTTTTTGGTAGTTCAACACTGTTGTGACATGAGCATGTAATCAAATAATTACATTTTTTATTATTATTGTAAATAAATATCAGGACCAAAGCCACTATGATGAATACTATTTCAAATAAAATACTAAAGATTTAAAAATGCTGTAAATTTCTGTATCAGGAAGTTCAATATGATTGCATCATTGTACAATGTTGTTATTAAGAAATTTAATTCAAGTAATTCTATACATAAACCAGAAATGTAATTTAAAAAGGAATAAAAATGAAAAATAACTTCCACTGAAATTCAGCCGCCCTTTTTCCTTGTTTTCACACAAGATCTTGAAAAGAAATTGAAACACTCTCTTTTCTTGGAAAATCTGGAATCTGGAAAGGAGAAGTGACTAGGTAAGCAGCAAATTAAAATCTGTAATTATTCTGTTTCTTACAGAACAATTACCGTAACTATACATGTCTTTGCCTACTGTCCTTTTCCTAGTCTGAAAAAAACCAAATCGTGATTACAGAAAGGTTGTGGTCCTTTTTCCATAGGAAATGTTTTAAAATTTACCCCCAGGTTTTTTTACATTAAGAAATGTTTTGGGTTATTAAAGGAGAAACTGTTAATTTTCCAATATATTAACATCCCATATATAGGCTTCTACATACATATATCAACATAAAATCTATATTTTATTAGTAAATTTTCATACCAATACCAAATATTTAATGTAGCATTCCAAACATTTTAATAAGAAATTAAAATGGACCTGTCTTTTCAGGTACGGAAGAAAGGAAATGTGATGATTAAGAACAGAAACCAGAATTTATATATAGATGTGCTTAAAATTCCCTTAGAATACCTTTCAAATATCATACGTTCTCTGCAGTATTTGGTAAAGAAAAATTAAAAAGTCCCATTTCTTTTATCTCTAACTTCATTAAAGGGTTTATCACCTCCTCTTCATTACTCTTAAGCAATTTTTGTAATGATACATGTAGTTCATTCAGAATATCTATGAATAGAAGTAAGCACTAAATGTTACAGGTTTATATGTTTGTGAACTAAAGAATTCCTTAGAATGTTAAAAAATATTTTCATAGAATCATGTACATTGGAAGAGACCTATGGAGGCCATCTAGTCCACCATCTTGCTCCTACCAGGTCCACTGGTATGGATGGTTGCTTAGAGCTATGTCTAGCTGAGTTTTGAATATCTCCATGGATGGAAACCTCACAAGCTTTCTAGGCAACATGTTTGACCACTTTGGCCTTTTCCATGCCTTTTGTCACTATGTCTCAAGTCCTCCTAGGGACCAACCTCATATTAACTTTTCTTTCGCAGCTGACTTACTTACAGAAACCTATCCTGTTGTCCTTCACATCCTTTTCAAAAGCTGAGCTTTGGCATATTGATTCTGTTCAGTAGCTCATCCTTGTTTCTCCCTTATCAAGAATACCTTTTATAATTTGAGCTGAAATGTCTCTATAATCCCAATGTTGTTACAGCTTTGCAACTGCACACTGACTTCCAGTTCCCTCTGTTTGTTTCTGATGCAGTGGGTTACAGTATTGTAAATATATGCATTGCTCGGCATTCACTAGGGCTGCTTCATCAGATTGAACAGATGAACACCTTATATTTTCTAGTCTTGTGCTATCTGCTCTTAAATGTTAGCTTGACTCAAATTTTCTGCACAAGCCTAGTTTGTCTCAGTCTTCCATTTACATGCATTTTTCTTCTCTCATTGTTGAAAGTCATATAGCACAGTAAAAAATATTTCCATGATCATGAGACATGGTTTAGTGATGGTTCGTATCAGAGTTAGGTTGATGGTTGGACTAGATGATCTTAAAGGTCCTTTCCAACCTGGACAATTCTATGTTTGTATGACTACTGTATCTATTCAATTTTTGCTCCTGGGAAATAAAGTATATTTAAACTAGATAATGTGGGAAAACTTCACCCCTTAAACTTTTTGGAACTAGTTCTATTACCATTTAGCTATACTTAAGGACAGGTATGTGGTTTTTTGTATCAATTTTACGTAGGTTGACCTTGTTTGGTAACCTAGTTATATATAACCTAGTTATTCTGGGAAAGAATATTATATATACTGCAGCAAAAAGAAATCCAGACAAACTAAAAAAATAATTGAGGCAAATTACAGCTAAATAAAGAAATAGTTAGAACTAAAAGAACAATGGGAGATATGACACTGAAATAGAAACTCAACTCTATGTCTTTGAAAGAAACACTCTAAGGTAAAGAGGCTGTTGTGAATATCCACAAATGAAAAAAAACAGAGTTTTGTGACAGCGTTTAGTAACAGTCAGATTAAACAACTGTTCTTCTTCTAGCTTAATCATAACATACTAATTGAAGAACTCAATTACAAATCTGTTTTTATTGCTACGCACAAGCAATTGAATAGGCACAATTCAGATACCAGCTTGCTCTAAAACCCATCAGTTAGTTGGAAAGTTCCTACTGCCACATGGGGTCTTCAAGTATGGCATGAAGGAGAATTACTCTTTCATGAAAATTTCTTCAAAAGAATGTTTAACTAAACTATCCTTTGATTTTGACTTAAATTTACTGTGAACTTACTTGTATCAAGTTATTTTTTACAAATAAAATTTAAATTGTGAACAACATAAGAACTAGTGTGGCTTTTATAAAAATTAACCCTTTTTATTAAGTTTCTTGTAATTGTAAGAGCAAATATAATATATACCTTTTCTAACAGAAAGAAATGGACTTCATATATTCCACAGACAATTAAGGACAGAAATAATCTCCATTAGTATTTCTTTCTTATTGCTATACCTCACATCTCTTCAGTAGTATTCACATCTTTGTTCAGAGTCCTTTGAATGGCCTGAAAATGTCTGTTAAAATTGAAGATGCTGTCTACTATTGTCTGTTGTTTATGTATTGAAATTACTAGTAGTAGCTTTGGGAAAGATTTTTGCATGTTGCTACCAACCGTTTCTACTTTCTGTTGAAATGGTTTATGTTCTAGTTAGAGATGAGGAAGAAGTTTCTGGGTCTTGTCTAGAAACAACAGAACTCACATCTTTCACCTCCTCTCCCAGCTCATCCAGTCTTTAGCAGTTTCACACTTATTCATTTAGGCTCGCATCTTCCATGGGTCTCTGTTTCTTTTAGTAGGAATGAAAAATGTATCCTGGATGCAGAGCAAAAGATTTGAAGGTCATTCATTCCCTTGCTGCAGCTCTGTTAGCTAAAAATAAAATAATAAAAAAATATTCTTCATAAAGGAAAAAAAAATTTCAACTTTAGATAAAGGAAAGCACAGACAAGGACAAGGTGAATTTGTAGAGGCATTTTATGTACCATAAGATGCACAGTCACGTTTCAAATCATGCTGCTTTCTCTTAAGTATTTTTAAAAATGTAAAATTTCTGATTTTTTTCTAAAAAGTTCTTATTCTCAGCCTCTCAGCTGAGGAGGGGAATGTTATCCTCCCATGTCCCTCAGTAACCCAAGGTACACATTGCACAGGAACTGGCAGTAGTCACACGACTGGTTGCTGTTCACAGAGTTGGGCTTCTGCTCCCGATTGCTGCTTCCTTCCTGGGAGTGAGCACACCTTCAACCTCAGCTGGCTTCCTTGATATGGGAATGACAGGTTCCTGTTTGATGCGCAGCACTTCCATAGCTGCTGCTTCAGAGCAGTAGTGACCACAGGAATATGCCAGCAGCACTGGCAAACAGCAAATTAGCAGTTAACACGCAAGCTGGTGTGGGAGGTGGCCGAGAGGTAGTGCTCAAGACAACACAGTTCTGCACAACATGGTGGTGTGCCATAGGGCATAACTCTAGCACTTTGGAGTCTTTGGCCCAAATTGACCTCCTAAGGGAGGACACAACCATCCAGATTTCAGGCTGGAAGAAATGCTTCTCTTAGGCTTAAGATATTGGTAGCCTCACCTATGGGAGGTACCATGTAGTGAAGGCACTGAGCCACCAAATGAAGTATGAGTGGGAGGAGGGGCAGACAATCAGAGGATCAGGGAAGATAAACAGGAGATCATCCAGTTTCTTGCAGAGACCCTGCACAAGCAAGTGACCAAACCCAGAATAGCAGGTTAGGAGCACATGAAAGGCTGTGCTTGCACAAGTGGAGACTATGAAGGTGAGGTGGCTGGAAATTTTTGTCTTCTGGACAGAAGGATAAACATTAACTATAAAGAGATAAAATTTATTTTTAGTCCAATTTTTTTTTATCATTATAATTAAAACAGAAAGTTTTTTATCAGTCTGGTTGCAGTAATATCAACATTATGAATCGAAAGTAACACAGGAAAATGTATTAATGCTAAAATTTTTATGCAGGGAAAAAAACAGAACAGAGCACACACCAAAAAAACCAAACCAACCAACCAAACAAAAAAAACCCAAAGCCAACCTTTTTAGTATCTATCTTGTTTCTCCACTGTTAAGTTTAACGTTCTTGGTCCTGAGAGTTTCAAACTTCTTCAAGGAGGGGATAAAGGAATATTACAGCTAGTAAGCAGTATCCTGACATGTTAACTAGAAGTAAGGAATTGGTTGAATGACTGCATCCAAAGAGTTTCAATCAGTGGCTCAATGTCCAGGTGGAAACCAGTAATGAGCAGTGTCCCTCAAGGGTTCATATTGGGACCAATAGTATTTAATATCTTCATTGACATACATAGTGACAGTCAGTGCACCCTCAGAAAGTTTACAGCTGACACTAAGCTGAGTGGTGCAGTTGATAGACTAGAGGGAAGGGATGCCAGCCAGAAGGACCCTGGCAGGCTTGAGGAGTGAGCCCAGGTAAACCTCATGAAGTTCAACAAGGCCAAGTGATTCTATGATTCTGTGAAGTTAGGGAACCTGTCAGTGTTCTGGAAGATCAGACTGCCACCTGAGGAACCTTGACAAGCTGGAACAGTGTGCTAGTCCTTTCTTGAATCAATGTTGAGTTTCTACTAAGCTGAAATTCAGAAAAATGAAAGTTCAAAGTTCTGTGTCTGTACGAGAATACCCAAATAACCTCATATGACAGTACAGGCTGAGGACCAACAAGCTTGGAAAGAATTTTGTATAAAAAAGGCCTGATGATCCTGACAGATGGAATCAGACATGATTCAAAAGCAGGTTCTTGGGGTGATGAAGTCCAACCACATAGAAGTTTGTATTAATGACAGCATAGCGATCAAGTTGAGGAACTGATTCTTACCCTTTGTTTGTTAATAGTAAGGCTGCATCTGGAATTCTGTATCCAGTTTAGGCTCCCCAGCATAATAAAGACAATGACATATTGGATCAAATAGAGTAGTGTCACCAGGCTGCTTAAGGGGCTGGAGAACATGACATTCAAGAAAAAACTGAGAGAGCAGGATTTTGTCAGCCTGAAGAAAAGGCTAAAGACAAGCCTAATTACAGTCTTCACCACCAAATGGGAGGTTATATATCAAATAGAGCCAGACTGTTCTCACAGGTGCAAGGTAAAAAGATGAGAGGAATCCAGATGCAATAAGAGACATTCCAATTAGATGCTAAGGGGGAGTTTTTTGTATTGTTTTTTTTTTCCACTGCGAGGGGTCAAACATTGCCATTCCCATCCTTGGAGATATTTGAAACTACACTGGAGACAACCCTAAGGTATCAATTAGGTATTGAACTTTGATGTTAGACCAAACTTCAAATTTGGTCTTTTTCTCTGTAATATATTTTTCTGTTAGTATGAGTTCAAAGAACAAATCCTCAGTGTAATTATATTACTTTTGCACTGACCATGAAAAATTCCTTCTCTCAGTTATTTAAATCATCCAGTTAGCAACCTGCTACTCAAATGCTGTGATTTTTTTTGTGTTTAAATATGCATAACCTCTTACAACAGAAATATGCTTGTTTAAACATCAAAATCAGTACAATTAAAGAACATACTTTCACTTACACAATTTTTAAGGCATACTTAATATGAGTCCATTTGTTTTCAGTTATGTCCTTTGAACACAAATTTACATGAAGTCTAATTACAACTGTTTAAGAGCCAAACCACACGCATTTCTAAAACTAGAATTTTTTTTACTCTTCATGTTTCAGACAGAATTTTTTTTTTTCATTTATTTCAACAGTCACTACGTTAAGGCTACAGAAACCTCATCAGGGAGTATCATCAAATTCATGAAATACACTAGAGATTGATCTTTCAGACACTAACCACCTTTAACATTCATGAACTACAGTGATTTACACCACCTTAGCTTCTACAGTCAATCCCTTGGACATTGAACTTTTCTTTATTCAGAATTGTAAAGCTGCAAGCAGCTACCTAAAGTTTTATTGCTTAATTAATCAAATCAGCCTAAAACTGCATACCTGTTGAAGATATCATACAGCTTCTCTTCCATTCATTTTCAGCATAGGATCACAAAATGGTTCCGTTTGGAAGGGACCTTAAAAATCATAGAGTTCCAAACCCCCTGCCATGGGCATCTCAGATGCTATGCTGCTGTCGACACAGTAAACCAATATATATGTGTATGTGTATATGAATATGAACATTATGGTTAGGATGATGTCCGCTTTAAATGTATGTAACAGTAAAAATGATCCAAAAGTATCAGGTCAAGTGTATCAATTATGACAACTTTGGAAATGTTCATATGTAAGTAAGAAATGTTCTTATGTGAGTAAGCTTCACCTGCAGTTTTTCAGATAGTAATTTAAAAATGAAATACCTCACTGAAAAAAAAAATATTCAATGTTCTTCACTATTTCTACATCTGATATCAGAACAATAGCTGGGCAGATGAATTAAATATGATCAGGAACCCCAAAGTGATATCTGTCACCTACAATGTGCTTAGTCACTAGGGTTTTATTCCACTTGTCATATGCTTGTCAGCTGCCCAAGAATGATGCAGCCAGTCTCATGAGGCAGGTCAGTGGAATATTAGAGTAGATTTCTTTTGTATTTTCTTGGCATTAGTGACATATGTGTATAAAGAGTTTGCTTTTGTCTTTGGGATTAATCAGTCAAGCAAATTCTATATTATTTAGTTTGGTTGTCTGTATACACGCCCACCCACCCCCACTCACATATTAAATAAATATATGATACTGAGTAGCCATCTTCTAAGTGGATAAAAAAAGTCAGGAGACAAGGTAAAAAGAAGTGGAATTGTAAAGAAGGATTGTTTATTGAGAATATATGCATATTGAAATGCAAAACTTAATTTGGCATTTAGGCAAAAAAGCTTCAGTGAAGAGAAGAAAACAAATAATTAAAAATAATGCAATTTTATTTTGCTTTGAATGAATTTGAAACAAAGTAAATTACTTGCTGGATCTTGATCAGAGCATTATGGGAATTGTGAAGTTCTGTTTAGTAAACTTTAGTAGCTGATCTTGTACTCTGCCAACCTGCACTGACTGGTCAGCTGATAAGGCAGAGATATGGGGTCATGTCTCCTGGATTTTATTTCTGCTTTGCCCAACAATTCACCGTATGACATTGCAACTAAAAAAGATCCACAAGTGGATTAGACGTAGTGACATTCTGATGAAGAATCTCTGAGTATATTGGCCTTAAACTCTTAAAAAATATTGAAACATTTTCATAGTTACAAAAAACTGACCTCAGTGGTCCAATTCTACTAGCAAATGGACTGTTAAAACCCACTCTTACCAGTAGAAAAGCATTAAGCACTCAAACTTTAAATACTTGAGTAATCCCAATGATTGCCTTGACACAGATGTCGGAACAAATTATTGTGAAAGTCACGTTACTAGTTTTTTAAGGCTACAAGTATGTTCTATCTCTTTCTCTAAAGTTTTGATGCTTATACCTTTACTTTTTCTCTTGACACTGAATTTTTCCAACAGTAGATTCATGTTTTCAGAACACACAAAATTTTAAGTCTCACTTACTGTGTGCAGTTTATCTCCCACACTCTTCTAAACCACTAGCTAATATGCATTCTTTTTCTCTAAAAATTGCTGATTAAAAAAAATCAAAAATCAGAAAAACCCTAAAAATTCCATGTGTACCATGAATTACTTGTCTAAATACTTTTCTTAAATTCTTAAACTTTTATTTGTTATTGACTATGAAATTATATGCTGCAGAATGATGTTTGTAACTGTAACCTTATAGCAACCTTCCACTATCCAAAGCAGGCCTATAAGAAAGCTGGAGAAGGACTTTTTACAAGGGTATGTAGTGATGGGAGGAGGGGTAATGGCTTCAAACTGGAAGAGGGTAGATTAGATATTAGGAAGAAATTCTTTACTGTGAGGATGATGAGACAGTGGAACAGGTTGCCCAGGGAAGTTGTGGATGCCCCATCCCTGGAAGTGTTCAAGGCCAGGCTGGATGGGGCTTTGAGCAACCTGGTCTAGTGGGAGGAGTCCTTGCCCATGTCAGGAGGGTTGGTTAGATGATCTTTAAGATCCCTTCCAAACTAAACCATTCCATGATTTTATGACTGTATGATTATCACAATCAATGTATTTCTGAAAAACTATTTGAATTTCTATTCATATAAAACAATACTAAAATTGTGAAGAGAAGAAGAATAAGGTACTCTTGATCTAAATATATTATTTCTTAGACATTATAATTAAAAAAAAGGATAAATACAAAGAGGAAATGGATCTTATGTAAACCAAATTGAATCATCATCTATCTACTCTCTGAAATACAAGCATGGAAGAAAATATATTACATCTGACATTTATCTCAAAAATTAATCATTTTCTTGAGTGGAAAATCAGAAACTAAATTAGCTTTTCTTTTTGAAAAAAAAAAAAAAAGGAAAATTTTTTCTACCTGCTGACTTATTTCAAACCTTGAAAAAATGAATGAGTTATTAACTATCTTCCCATGGTAGAAGTTAGTGATCAAGTGTTTAGCTATGTTTTTCAGACTGGAAGAACAGTGAGCATTTCAGTGATAACATAGATACGTCGAAGTGCACTATCTTTAATGGAGGAAATGCTGCATTGCAGAGTAACATCTTTTCCTCCTCTTGCTTTTTCTTCATTTTGTGAGATAACTTTTATACACTCATCTTGCTGAATACAATTGGAAATATTTTTTTTTTAATAAACACACTGAACTGCTACATGGGTCTGACCTCTGAGCTTTTAGGTTAACCACTGCTTTCCTCCATTATTATTTGAAATAACTTCAATGTGGTTCTGGGTTTGCTTTTGTGGCGTTTTTTTTTTTGAACGTGGAGTACACAAACTTTAAATGGGCTGATTTTTCCTGTTATTTGTATCTCATACGATGCTTCTTTCACTTACAGTTTCATTTATAAACCCATCAGAAGCTGATGAGAATCATAGAATACATGATTCTAGTTTTTTAATTCCTAACAAATTTTATCTGCTTTGACACTAATATTTGACTTTGCATTTCTACTTCAATCAAAATCCATCTTGATTTATAATTCGTCTCTGAGAATGAAAAACATGTGCTTGGGCTTAAGCACTTACCTAAACAACAGCTAATTTTTTCTGTGCTTCATAGTTCATAAATGGAATAAACAAATAAGCATAATTCAGATTTGTTATGTAATATAATGTATATAATTTGTTTTATATATATTTGTTGTGACAGTTGCTGTCAGCAACTAACATGTTCTTTTATTCCACTTAAGTGAATTATAATAAATCAAGATGGATTTTGATTGAAGTAGAAGTACAAAGTCAAATATTGTGAGAGAAAAAGCAAAACTGATACCAAAGGCTTTGTTTTTCTCTGTGTTAATTTCCTTGAGAACAAGTACACTGAGGTCAAGTTCAAGGAACTCTCTTGCAGCTAACGGGACATTACTATGGAGATATTATTCTGACATGAAGAAGCTTTACTCTGAGTGTGGCCATTTGTGCATAGGATTTATATTTTTATTCTTATTCTTCTTATTATTAATATTATTATACTATCACTTTGCCATCAAGTCCAAAGTAAATGATGTAGCAAGTGGCTGGTGAATAGATGAAAAAATAGCAATTCCTCCCTCTCTTTGCAATGAAATAATGTATTTAATAAAGAAATTAATTTCTTACTTGGGTTTAATGGGAAATAACTCTATGAACATATGGCATTTAAACTACTTTGAAACTATGCTAATTGAAGCAGCACTTAGGCTGCTTCATAAGAGTTGTGTGTTCACATTGCGGAGGAGGTGCATTCTCAAGCGGGTTTTGCATTCCTGGTTCCCAGGCAGACTAGACTGTGAGACCAGATGGAGTTCACCACAATCCATCTTTCTGTCATACAATGAGATTTGCAAATCTTGTTCTGAACAGGAGGGGCTTCACGTCTCACCTGGCAAATTTTCAGAGTCCAGCCCTTGCTAACCATTCAAAACCAGAGTTTGTGACTTCTCTGCAAAGTAAAGAAAAACACGGAAGAGGAGGGAAGGTCCTTAGCTTTTCTGATACAGAGGTTCATTCCATATTTTCAAAATTTAATTTAAAATTACAGATGTTTAAAGTATATTTTAAAATAGAACAAAAGTTTGTTATAAACATTTATAATTCAGAGATGACAACGCTTATTTAGAAGTAGCTGAATATAAATAATATTTTGAATAGTTCCAGCTACTTGGGATTGATGGTTAATACTGATGTTCCACTATTTCCCAGATTCTGGGACACAAGGAACTAGATTCTCTTTCTGTTATTAAGAACAAGATCCAAAAGATTTTTTTTTTCCTGATTGTCATGAAAAAGCTTGCCCTGCAACACTAACTGCAATGAAGTTGGTTTTGCTCATTTTCTTGGTACTACAAGCCCTTCCCTCCTTGCAGAACAAGAAATGTAAACAGCCGCATAAGGTTCTGTATGGAATACATACAGAATTGCTTTCTTCTGTCAGCTACCCATGAATGTGAGGCAGCATACAACGCCCTAAAACTGCTATATAATAGTGCATTTTCCACTTTATCTGTTTTTCTTGTCAGTGGAAAATTAACTTCATAGCTTTTATTTGGAAGCTTATCAAATTAGTTGATCCATGTGTCAGGACATTATAAAATTACTGCCTGTTGTACGTTATAAAACTGAAAAAACATAGTACTTGGAAGAGAATAAATGGTTTCTTTTCAGTATGCAAATATGCGTGGAGTGTTAATTAATATTTGAGTTGTCAAGAGCTTCCACTCAGGAGTATGAGGAAAAGTTCCTGAAGCATTTTAAGACCAATAGCACTTTTTGTCATCATTGTATGCAATCCATCAGTGTACAGTCATACCAGTTAACTTCAGACCAGCACCTATGTGCAATTGTGACACAGTTGCACAATCTCTGTTTGTTTTCTAATTCTCTTACAAAACATCTTTAAGTTAGCTATGAAACCATGGCATAAAAAGTAATGACAATCTTAAAAATCTGCATTTTTTTAATAGATGGATATCTATCACTCAGAAAATGAACATTGAATAGGAATGATGATGGTTTTGGCAGCTGTAAACTCCTGTTTCCAAATTTATGTTACCAAGGCACTTCCTTCTTCTAAACGACAGGCCAATGGTTGTAGAGATAAAAGTGCAGTGAATGAAGGATAGACAGGTTGAGTGAGAAAGTAAATGGAACTAGACAGAATGGACACAGGATAGCTAGAAATACCAAAGAAAAGGCAATTCTGAGGGAAAAAACATTGTGACTTTCTTCTTGAGATAACACTTTTTTTCATCTGTTCCTCAGAATATATGAAGATTTCTTAGCCTGTTTGGATCAGAGCAGCACTAACATACACTTTACTATTTATTTAGTTCTTATTGATGAAGTCTAAAACATCCCAAGAATAGCAGTCAGATATTAATTAGTATTAAAATATACTTCTCTGTCTCTTTCCCGTGTGCTTATATAATACTGCTGCCTGAAATGGTAAATCAAGTCTTTAAAAATATAGAGAGCAAGGACATCCAGTGCAAAATTTGCTCTGTTGATGAAGGTTTTGTTTATTGACCAAAGGAAAGCATGAAGTCTTACTAAGCGTTCAATTTTAAAATATTATGTGTGCATGTAAAAATAACAGTATTATCTTATTATAACAATAAGACATGTATTCCTAGTGAGAAAATCCTCTCACAAGAAGTCATTTAAGGAGCTATTTGGTTAATGAATCTTTGAAGAATGAAAGGTATGTAAAAACATGAAAACTGCAAAATCCATGACTTATTGATTCCTTAGTCCTGAGACTGTTTAATGACTAATCATATCTATACTAATTTTTTTTAAATACTTCTGTTTCATATGGATTAGAGCTATTTTTTATAATCTTCTGATCCAGAGGAAAGCAAATAAACAAACAAAAGCCCCAAAACCCAAACAGATTAATTTCTTTAACCTAGTACTTTCTTGTCCAAACCCATTGTTAAGTGTTACTAGTGTTGTTTAAAATAGATCAATTTTCCTCTATTCATTTACCATCCTATATCTCAAAATGCTAAATTTTAACAGGATTTTGTTAGCATAATGATGCAGGAAAGACCTTGGCATTTATTATTCTATTTTATTTCTATTTTATTTTATTTTATTTTTTCATTCATATAATAGTTTGAAAATTGATTACTAAAGGATGGAAATGAAAACAAACGCTCATAATTATGAAGATGAGGATACAAATTCAGAAGATAGCTGTAGTTCTTCTATGAATATTTATTGTGTTCTTCGGTGTACAGCCCAACTCTACTTCATGGCCCAAAGTAAATAATTCTTTATCAGTCTATCAGAATAGAGTTCTATTTTGCATGACAGAAATGGGTAATATGGCACCTCTGAAAAAGGAAATTTAATTTCATTAATTAGTTTCCACATCGTAGGATTGCTTTAGCTGCAATCCTGCAAGTAGGCTTACAGTGTCAGTGTTCCACTCATAAATATTTATGACTAGACATCACTGTAGTTCCAAAGTCCTCATAAGAAGGTGAATGTTAATAAAATAAGAAAATTAAATATGTTTATATGCGTATAAACTATAAACTAAAAAACATGTGTATTTGCAGCAGAAACACTTAAACCGATTTGATTATTTATAGTACCTTAAAACACCAGAAGACTTTTACTGTCATAACATTTTTGCCATGATACTTACTGCTTGAATAGACAAAATCCTGCACAGTCTTCTAGGAGACTCCAAAGTAAATTTCAAAATGGTGAGAAAGAAGCAGATCTGCCTATCTTCTCAATTTAATGCCTATCTGTGCATTTATTCACAGTGGCAAGGTGTATTCTAGTTATTCACACCTGTATAAATATGGAGGTCTAAATTCTTCTTCCTGCTGCACTAATATGTATATCCAAAAAGATATTTTGACTGCCTACCAATATTATTTAAAGTAAAAAAGCATCCAGATTTGTTCTGTGTTGATAAAATATTCCTCTTGACTAAGAGATTCTGTTCAGCTTTAGAGATACTTCTCTTCTTTAAAATGGAAGACAGTTTGAATACTTTCAAGCTTTTGTTTCAAAGAAAAGATAGCATATGTTGTCCTGGCCCACTAGGACAGTCTACACTCTCAGTAGTTATATCTAGTTTTCTTTGAGGTTTCTGCTGTCATCCAACATATGTGATATTGGATTCACTTCAGTCTAATGGATAACTCAGAAACCTAATTTTGTTATCTTTGACAGGAAAAGAATTCAGTACATGCACACAAAAAATTCAAACTTTATTACAACTTGTTACCTTTTGTTCTGTATATATATGGGCTGCAGGCAGAGTCAAGCAGGGAAGCTGATCCCTAAATCTATCCCACTAAATTTGTCTGATAAAGAAAGGATTATAAAAAATCCTATGAACAAATGTGTGTGTTTTATTTTTCTCTGTCTTTCTCTATGTTTTTAATAAAAGTCAGCAGCAAATGTGGCTTACTCAAATAACTAATAATAATTACTCAATTTTTTTACTGGAACGTTAGAAACATAATGTCATTATTGGGAATGACATAGCAGTTGTAAAAAGAAACAAAAAATGTCTGATTTGTTTTTCCTCACAGCTTTAAAGGTTATCAGGGCAAGGCATTAGTGGTTACAACAACATTATAAATACATGTGTGTGTATATGTATACATACATACACAGACCAAGTGAGGATGAGAAACAAGTGTAATCACTAGTGATTTTGCCTGAAAATTCCTTGACATTAAAACTGCAATTGGATATCTGTACTGTGGTTTTGTCTGTCTTTCCCGTACTCTCTCAACTACACTATGGCTTATTCTTTTTTTTTTTTTTATTTTCTTCGATATTTATTTTAAATGTCATGACTTTATTTGCATCTCTTCTAAAAACAACTTGAGAGATGAGAGTCATGCTAGAAGGAACTGATAAGGTCATAATTATTTTCTTTGCTTTTTCAGTGACATATATTGTAATGCTTTATATGTGGGGAAAGCTTGAGTGTAGCCTAATGAGGCTTCATTATTAATAGAACTATCTGGTTCTGATATGAATGAAAGTTTTTCCCATCTTTGGGTTCTTATTCTTGTATGTCGAGCATATAATCATTTTGAACAGAAGGAAAAGATGGAAAAAGTATAAGCAGTGAAAAAAAAATAGTGTGACTCAGAACAACACCAAGGCAAAGTTATGGTAACACTGCTATATCAGAAGATAGGAACTGCCGTCATAGATGATATTCCCTGTCTATCATCAATACCAATCATTTTCCTACTTCTTAAAAAGAAATAGGAAGTGCTATTATGATGTCAGAGCATTATATACAGTGTAAGTCTGTGTTTTTCTAGGACTGCAATGTAGTTTTGTTTAGCATAATTTTGTGAAGACTAGCTTTTAAAACAGGTTTGGGATTTTGTACTTCTTTTAGAGCATAGATAATAGATAGATAATAATAGACTTTGGCAGTAAGTATTGGCTGGTCTTCTTCCAAATAATATTCAACTTATTGTTTCCACATTATTTCAGGACCAGAGGAAATGGTTCAGGACCAGAGAAAATGAAGTTGCAGCAGGGGAGGTTTAGATTAGATATTAGAAAGAATTACTTCACTGAGAGGGTGGTGAGGCACTGGAACGGCCTGCCCAGGGAGGTGTGTTGGAGTCACCATCCCTGAAGATATTTAAGAAATGTGTAGACGTGGCACTTCAGGGCATGCTCTAGTGCACAAGATGGTTGGGCTGGGTGTTTTCTTTTGTGGTTCTTTTTTTCCTTTTTTTTTGTTTGGTTTTTTGTTTTGTGTGTGTGTATGGTTGGACTTGATGATCTCAAAGGTCCTTTCCAACCACAGAGATTTTCTGTGATTCTATGATTCTGTGATTCCATATGCAACTTCCCTCTAGTGTGCACTGGATGTTGTCTAATGAGGGACTAGAGACAATCAAACACTGCCGTAGGACAGGTAGTAGGTTTCTGATCATCCTATTAAAATTCAGAAAATAACAAGAATCAGGATTTGCTGAAGAAATTTTAATTTTGAGCTGTATTTCAAATGAAGGATCTAGTGATCATTTAAAAAGCGATCCTTTCCTAAACTTAGGGTATCATTCAGTACTGTCCTCCGGTAACAATTGTTAGATAAATATTCTTTTCATCCCTTAAGAAATGCAGCAGTCCCAGAGAATGTTGGAAAACAGATTTTACCTTTGACTCACAAAAAAACCCTCAATGTCACATGTGAAAAATCTTTAGAATAACACTTTAATAGCAGACCTCTACTGAATGTCATGGAAAAGAACAAATGAAACAGATGAAGATCTATTGCAGTAACTTGCTTGCATGTGATTAGAAAGATGACAGTGAAAATACAAAGAATTAAGGAATCCAAACAACTTAGAATAAGAGAAGATGAATGAATGGACAAAGATCAATAATGTCGAATGCATCTGAGCTGTCAGGCAGCAGCAAAGAATTGATTGATCCAGCGCCTGAACTAATTAAAGTGTCATTGGTCACCTATAGCCCTCCAGTTCAAATACTGTGTAGATTTCTAAAACAAGCCTTGATCTTTGGAAGCAATAAATAGATGGCAGTGCGATTCAATTAGATTAGTACTCATCTGTCTAAAAGACTTTCTTTTTCCTGTGAAGGTAGCCTTACAGCCAGGTTTCGGCTTTATTGCTAATCACTATTCATAGCTTTCTATTCTTTTCACACCATTGAAGTTATATTAGCAACACAAAAATATCAAAATAAGCTACCCTAACACTTAAGGATTTATAATTCTTGCCATTTTTCACAGTCCGCACTTTTGCCATATAATTTGCAGCACACCTTTATATATTTATTCTATATAATTGTATCTTTTATTACTGGTATTATTTTTAAATTAATTACTTGTTATTGTACTATTTTCTTCAGAGTCACTTTTAATTTATTTTCTTAGCTATGTTGTTTTTCTTAATTGTCAGTTCCCTTTCCTGATGGCCAAAGGTTTTTTTGTTTCTTTATCTTTTTGACTCGAGCCAAATCTAATACAATATTCACTAAATTCATGTCTCCCCACTTTCTTACTGCCGTGAGTTAGAGGTAAGATTCAACCATTTTAATTATTTCTTTCTTTTCTCTTCTTTTCTCTTCTTTTCT
>JAOXNO010000001.1:172804833-172825056 GCA_028565335.1 Limnodromus scolopaceus
TTCTTTTCTTTTCTTTTCTTTTCTTTTCTTTTCTTTTCTTTTCTTTTCTTTTCTTTTCTTTTCTTTTCTTTTCTATTTCTGAATCCCTTCTCACTTATCAGTATGTTGAGCTACACTTTCATTTTCAGATCATTCCTGGAAGTGATTCAAAGTCATACTTTGCTTGAAAAGTAATTTCAAATGAAATGGTAGAGGTTTGCAAAGCTGCACAAGAGATTCAGGCCTCTTTATGGTGTTTAAATTCTATTATTGGCCAGAGTTCCAGGAAGACTTATTAACCTTAAAACTCTTAATTTTAACAATGGAAATACTTGCTTTAAGAGAAATAAATATTCTAATGAATAAATATAATACTGCATTTTAATAGTTTTCCTTATTTTAACTTTTTAGACTAGATATGGTAAATCTGTCAAGTTCAAGGTGAGTCTTTTGATTGAATTTGATTTGAGCTTCATAGGGACTGAGTGATTCTTGTGCTTAATTCAGTGATTTTCAGTACATGACAAGTGGCTGAACACAAAGGCTGCTTTTACAGAATCATTGGTAGAGAAAGTGTTTTTCTGACGATTTAAAGTATTTCATCTTTCCATGACTTCTTGTAGTCTTTTTGTTATGTTCATGACTAATCTTATTTCAGATAAAACATACTTGACTTCAAGAGAATTTTGCTCACATAATCCATCAGCCATCATAAATACGTTGTCTCTCAAGTACGCCTCATTTTAATGCAAAGGCCAAGAATCACTACACATTAAATCAAAACACCTGACTCTCACTAACAAATTAATAAAAAACATTTTAACTCTGAATAAAATAAATATTCAGTATTAAACTGTTAGTATATAAGAAATTTACCATGTCAATAGGTCTCATCTCACTGTTTTTTTCATATTCCCTTATAGCCTTCTTCTGCCTCTTAATGTACAATTAAATTGGAATTTATTATAAGAAGGAATCACCTGTTTCATAGCCGTAGCACACAATTATTGTTCCCAGTTACAATGGACTATTTCCTCACAAAAGATAACCAGCAAGATATATATGGTTGCTTATTTTAAGCACTCATCTTTGCCAGACAATGATAACAACTACCTGCTTGGCAGAATGATTCAGAGTTTTTAGTTATTTTTTTCTCCACCAATTTTTGAAGAAGCTAGAAATCACTGTGGTTCACTTACAGTGAAGCCATCTTATGTTGATCAAGAGAAAATACTTAAAAACACGGATATCCCTGACTAGGGTCCTGAGTAACATTCAGTACTACACATCGGTTTCCTCTACACACTCAGTATTTAATACACAAGGATCTGCTCTGAAAGTGTCCCATCTATGAAGCTACTGAATAAAAAGAAATCTGGAGTTGTTCTTCGACTGGCATTGTTTTATGTGGAGCCCATTTGTCAGATACAAGAATGATTCTTACTCAAGGTTTCAGAGAGAGAATGGTGAGAGAATACTTAGTTTATTTAATCTCAGTATTAGCTTTAGTTATAAGTGAATTACAGAGCACTTCTACACTGATGGCACTTTAAACAGTGTTTAAAAATATGTACTAATGACAATAAGAATATGAAAAACCCCAATATATGTGTTGTGGGATCAAGGTTCCAGTGTGAATGTTTAAATGTAACAGGACATATGGCTTGAATTGGAATTGAACTCACCTGTATACCTTGAATGCCCATCTGCACAAATTCAGATGTTTACAGTATAACATCAGTATCACAGTTAGTTAGTCTAGGTTACCTATGGAGTACCTAGGTTCCACTGGAGGGAAACAGGTACATTTACAATGTGATTCATCCTGTTCTTACGTGGGTGTTTAAAACAGGTGGTGTGGATCAGTTCATAAGATTGCCTATTTTTCTGCATTGATAAAAATTATATCTAGATGTAGATGTCTGTGTAGAACATGCTAACAGTGAAATGAGAAGAATCCCCCCCCAAACCAGTAGCTGATGAGCTCCAATATCACTGTCTTTTTCCTCTTTCAGTGTTCTTTCTTATTTTTCTCTTCTTAATCTTAATAATTTAATTTTTTGTCTAGAAGCCTTTGCTTGTTTTGCTTAACCGAATTTCTTAAATACTTGAGTCCCTCATATTATTACTATTGTTAAGTGCAATTATATGGGTTTTACTTTCTAAGCAGTAGAAAGTATAAAATATGATTGAGGCACTATTGTACCACATACAAATGAAATTAATAAAGTTTATTTTTCCAAAGATTCTATTCTAAAATACTAAGTTATGTGCATTCTGTGAAGACTTAAAACCTGAACCACTTTTATTAACAAAACATTTATTTCCAAGATTAAAATAAATCTTACATTTGAACTCAGTAAAGATTTTTGTCCTAATGTTTAAAATCCTTTAAAACAGGATGTCTATAATGTAAAGCATGATAAGAAATAAACTGAATCATCAATTCAGAGATATATTGAGAAATACGCAGTTTAAAAATGTTTCTGGAATTTGGGCTATAAATACAGTTTACTATATTATCTCTCAGAAGAAGGAAGATTTAAATGTGACATTCAGAATTTTAAATGAAAATGGCTTACATACTCTGAATATTTATAAAATCTAGGATGAATAGCATATGTTTGAGATTACAGTGATAAAAAAATACATTTTTGTACATATTTCCAGCAGAGACCTTAATTAATAGAGGAAGAAGTATCTGCTCCAAGACTGATATACAGCTTGTGATCTCTCATAGCAATATCTGTGCTATTATATATTAGCTTTACCTAATTTTATCTCCTGTTCTCTAATGTCCTTACTAAGACTGATGCTAAAGACCTCAAAAACCAGGTTCACATTACTGGGATATAATTATTGAACTGTCTTTATTAAATATGACTTTGTGTTGCTTTATCAGCGTACATTTTCCTTCAATATTTGTTTGTTTGTTTGCATGTTTGTTTGTTTTTCAAGCAAGTTTAAGGTATTAACAGATTTCTTATTTGGCAGAAGAGAAAAAGCTGCAATTTGATACCCTTTACATAGCAGAAAGAAGCTAAAAAGACTTATAATGATATGAAATTGGTAAAGATCAGAAACAGGTTTTCCTGTGTATGAGAGTGTCTATTCTCAGTCCTTAATGTTCTTTTATATAACAGGTAGTATTCTGAGAACAAGACAGATTTTAATCACATTTTTTA
Source organism: Limnodromus scolopaceus (assembly GCA_028565335.1). NCBI lineage: Eukaryota > Metazoa > Chordata > Aves > Charadriiformes > Scolopacidae > Limnodromus > Limnodromus scolopaceus. The sequence goes on from JAOXNO010000001.1 coordinate 172,807,998, forward strand.
ACAGGTTATAACATAAGGTTGCTCAAAAATGTACCTCTGAGGAGCTACTACTTTCAAAGAGACTTCTTGATTACCAGCCAAGCTGAGGTGGATCTGTTGTCTTAGACTTTTAACAAGCATCATACTGGGGTTGAGAAATATAAATACAATTACATAAATTATTTGGGTTTACTTTTCTATCTTACTTGGCTTTTTTATTGTATTTTGTGATAGGTAAATTTAGTTAGAAAATTAATCATGTTCCGAAGACTTATGAGTCTTTGTTAACAATTGCCATGTTCTTCCCCTTGGTTCTCAGTGTTCTACATGAATTTAAGAACTAAGATTTTTTTGATTTTTTTTTATTTACGTCTTGCCTAACACGTGATTTTGACAGTCTGTCATGGTTTAACCCCAGTCAGCAGATAAGCCCACTCGCTCACTCCCCCCAGTTTGGATGGGGGTGAGAATCAGAAGAGTAAAAGTGAGAACAAATTTGTGGGTTGAGAACAAATTTGTGGGTTGAGATCAAGACAGTTCATTAGGCAGAGCAAAACTCATGCATGCAAGCAAAGCAAAACAAGAAACTCATCACTACCTATCATCAGCAGGCAGGTGTTCAGTCACCTCCAGGAAAGCAGGGCTCCATTATGCATAATGGTTGCTTGGGAAGACAAGAGCCATATCTTTGAGTGTCGCCCCCTTCCTTCTTCTTCCCCCAGCTTTAACTATGTCATGATGTCACATGGCATGGAATATTTCTTTGGTCAGTTGTAGTCAAGTGCTCAGCTGTATCTCCTCCCAACTTCTTGTGCACTACCAGCCTACTCACTGCCAGTGCTATATGAGGAGCTGGAAAAGCCTTGACAACTGAGCAACAAGTTAAACGACCAGTGTGCTATCAAAAGTATTTTTCATCCAAAATCCATATAGGACTATACCAGCAAAAAAGTTAACTTTATCCCAACTGAAACCACAACAAAGTTCTTGAAAGGTCTGCAGTCTTTTATTCACTCCTAAAAGAAGGTAATTGCTTTAATTAAAGCCACCGAGATTCCCACCTCCCAGCATGCAAATATGTGAAGCTGAAAATGAAGATTTGATTTGTTTGCCTAAACTTAGTTGCCTAATGCTAGGTAAGATACCTTAGGATATCTCACATGCTTTACAATCAGTGGTCCATAAAAGCATAGATCTCATTTAGGTCACACGTCTTATCTGTCAATTATTGATGTCTTAGATACCATAAGTATCTCAACTGTACCTTTGGATAGCAAATGGAATTAAGAAAGGAGGTATTCTGAGTAAGTAACAACAAACAAATGCAGAATTCCTGTTATGCTAGTGCAAAGTCTTAAAAAAAGCCCAACACGTCTTCACTGTGTTTCCCTATATTTACATGAAAGTAAGTTATATGAAAGTAGTCTAGAATTTGTTATTCCATGCTTAGGAACCTCCATTATACAAATGGAAACTTGCTAATTTTATATGAAACTCAAAGCAAGACATGTAAAATGTATGTGCATTATCTGTGAAAGATTTTGAAGACTTTCATTGCCATGACATGTTCCCTTTATGAAAGAACAGAATTTCTTTGTTACTTAGCTGAAAATATCACAGTAGAATAAAAGTGAGATGTGTATTCTGTTCATTGAGCTCCTGCTATTAAAAGGACTTGGCCATTTGCAGAATACGGGCCTCTTCCTGTCACCTAGTATAAAAAGCATGTTTCAGACTTGTTGAAGTTATAAAAGAAACTAGTTTCCTTGAATTTTCTTGACCTCTCGTTTTCTTTCCTCTTTTTATTGTTCGGCCTCTGTTAGACTTTCTGTGCTGAAAAATGACAATGGCACATCTGAAGCCAAATTGCGAGCCTGACAGCAGGGAAGAATTGGACACAGAGGAAAAATCACTTTTGTAAATATACTTGAACTTTTCAGCATAAAAGATTCGGCCTGTTGTTTGACAAATTTCTTTTTTTCCCTTTCTGTCATTCTGTGTTCAACTTTCTCGTTGTTATGTTAACACTGGAAATTTTTGAAATGCATTAAGACATAAAAGTAAATTGCTATGTTATAAAACTCTCTTCTGAACTCTAAGTTGAAACTTATGTTCAAATGATAATAATAGGATTTAAGTTAGTTTGAAACTAATGAACAATAGCTTCATCTGATAAAAGGTTTTAAGGGAGTGGATGGAATTTTGTAAGGGATTAATAAACTCATTAGCAGAACCAGAAAGAAAAAGGAATCTAGACACTTAAATTTTGATCCTGAAAACCCCATTCAGCTTCTGTTTCAACAGGTGGCATGGGGTTAGGTTTTTTTGTTGGTTTGTTGGTGGTTTTTTTTTAAATTTATTGTTCTTAGACAAGTGGAAGATACAGTCTGTTTCCTATAGAGAAATGTGTTGCTTAATTAGAAGAAGCAAATCAGTGCTTTTCTCTTGCCTATTCCTTACTGAACCATCACAGAGGAGAGATGAGTCTCATTTAACTTCAGTCATCCAACAGACAGTACCTAATTTAAGCTTGTTGTCAATAGTGATTTGTCCCTTCCTAAGTAAGATGTCAGACATAATCAGGATGAACCTTCTCTGCAGGTTCTGACTTTTCTTCACAAACTGTACAAAGAAAATGAACTTAGCCTAGATACTAAAGATAAATGAATGATAAAACTTGGATCAAAATGAACCCCCCTGCAACTGAAAATCTTCTTACATACTTTGAGGTGCTCCATTACGTGTTTTCAGTTTGTACCTAATTATGCTACACCCTGTTAAAGCAATGTGTTCCCTACATAAATATCACTTTTTCTTTTTTTTTTCCCTTAACACATAGATGATGCTATCCCTCTTTAATAAACATTCCCCATGATTCCAGGTTGTGGAGTATGAAAGATCAACTTGTTACTGCATGTAATTAAAAATAAAAACAAAACAAAACTCACCAATCAAACCAAAAAACTTTCTACCTTTAGGAAGGTTAGCTTATCATCATCCTACAAGCTGCTTAGCATAGACAAGTTCAATGACTGATGGAAAAAAATAAAATCAAATCCATCTGGGAAAGGGTAATTACAAGAGTAGGTGTACAAAAATGAACAAAATAGGAACACTATATATAGGCACCTTTATAAAGGGTGTGGCTTCTCATCTCCGTGGTATTACTTTTTTTTTTTAATTAAATGAAATGACTTTTTATATAAAATACCTAAAATCTAGTCCTTCACATAACTATCTGAGCCCAAAACAGCATGAATACTTTTTCTCTTCTTTCTATTATACCATCTTCAACTTAAGAAGAAATAAAAAAGTGGTTAATACCCCAAGTGGTGAGATAGATTGCCCATTTTTTATTATAATTAGAAATAAATGTCTGAAATTATTCATCCCTTTCCTCATCAATGCCTTTTTATGTATTACTGTGTATTAAATTACTGTGTGTTACTCAGTATTAAGACATTCTAATAAGGACTTAAGTCTGCCTTCTATTTAATTTTGGGCACTTAAGGTGCAATCTACATGGGAAGCTTAATTATCTTAGTCTCTTTGAAGAATCAGTAAGAGAAACAGACAATTTGGATTCATGTCCTCTAATTACCTAAAATGCTCATCAGAGACCTGTTAACTATGTATAGAAGTGAATAGGCTCTATCTGGGTGTATAAGCTAAATGCAATGAGTCCTGGCCTGACAAATATTGTCTGATGTCTATTTGGTACATGCAATTCTAACAAACACAGAGCTTCTACAATTTGGAAGATTGCTTGTGAGCTCACACACATGCAAAAGCAGATCACACATTTAAAGTTTACCTCAGTGTGGCATATCTATAATGTTAATAATACCCAGTTTGTGAGACAGATAAATTTGTATTACACTGATAAAGGGTCTAGTTAACTTTTAAGGAGTCATTGGAGGAGCTGAGCTTGCTTAGAGGAGGCTAAGGGGAGGTATAACAGCTGCCTGCAGTATTTGAAAGGCAGTTATGAAAATGATAAAGTCAAACTCTTCCCAATAGATGATATAACAAAAGCCAACAAACACTACAGATTTTCAAGACACAGCTACAAGCATTGTGCTTCACCAGATGTACTAGAGAGAACCTTATTTTAATGCTAAAACACAGGGCAAGTCTTGCCTGACCAACCTAGTGGCCTTCTATGATAGAGTGACTACATCAGTGGCTCTGGAGTCCTAAACACAGGAAAGGCATGGATCTGTTGGAGCAGGTGCAGAGTAGGGCCACAAAAATGATCAGAGATGGAGCACCTCTAGGCTGAGAGCATTGGGGAGACCTTATTGTGGCCTTTCAGTACTTAAAGGTGGCTACAGGAAAGATGCGGACAGACCTTTTATCAGGTTGTGATAGGAAAAGAGGTAATGGTTTTAAACTAAAAGAGGGTAGATTTAGACTAGATGGAAGGAAGACATTTTTTACAACAAGTGTGGTGAAACAATGGAACACGTTGCCTAAGTGTTCCATCCCTGGAAACATTCCAGGTCACGTTGAACAGAGCTCTGAGCAACCTGATGTAGTTGAAGATGTTCCTGATCATTGCAAGGGGGAGTTGGACTAGATGACCTTTAAAGCTCCCTTCCAACTCAAACCATTCTATGATTCTATGGTTCTATGATACAGATCTCCAGATTTCCCCTCAAACCACCAACAATTAAATGATTCTTTGTATGATGCATGATTTTACAGTGTCAAAGAAAGCAAATGAATTTTTCAGTCTTCTAGTGTATGAGTGACATTTGTTTTGTCTTCTCTAAGGTATTTGGATGTGAGCAAGACAAATGTCAACAACCTGCCACTTTAACTACAATTCTGGCCTTCAACTGAGCCTAAGAGCTCAAAATTGTATGTTAAAGTAGTTCTGAGTACTTGTGAAAGAGTGTATATTTCTTCTGTAATTAATCATTGCAATTTCATAACCATGGCCTCTATTTGTGCCTTAGTTATTGTTTATGCTAATACCTGTTGATTTTACTCTGGCACTAAGGAGTCTAGAAAATAGTAAGAATCAGTTTCCTTCATATGTAATTTTACCCGTGTTTTAAACTGAAAAAAACATGATCAAAAGTATGTATCTTTGTCTAATTTGCACTGTTTGTTTAGGAGAATAATTTTTACGGGCATAAATCATGTCTTTTTGTCTCAAGGTTAATACTGGATCAGTTATTAGCTCTATATATGTGAATAAGTTTGGATGAAAAGAAATATGAGTTGCAGTTTCAAAATATATCTTTTTATAACCTTGGTATTCTGATACTCAGATTCTCAGTAAATGGAATTTATTGATCTTGGTATAAATAGTGATGAGTGAAAAACAAAGGAGGAGAGGACTCATTCAGCTCTAATGAAATCGAACGTCAAGCTAATCAAGAATGGAAATACAAAGATAAATGATCAGTAAAGATGTCAGGAATAGAGAAACGATCTTGCAATATTCAGCATTGTTTTCTTTTCCACTTAGTTTGTATTGGATTTATTTCTCACAACATTTTCTGTACTAATTTACTGCAACATTGCTTTTAGTTTTCTTACAAAGTCCCTGTTTTCAGTAAAAAAAAAAGACATTTTTATTACTGAAATTTTGATAAAGGTGTCAGAAGAAATGTGATGCACTTGTAGACTTTTACTAAAATGAATGTAAATTGAATAATAATCTACCAAAATCTATTTTTTTAGAAATAGATTAACTTTCAACAACAACAAAAAAATATTTAAACTGATTACATGTACCCCTCAGACATATTTTTGCCTCCTTCCTTTATATGCATGAATAAAAGATTACAAGGCATACTGAAGTCCTTGCGGAATTTTTGAAGTCTCTGCCTAACTTGTAAACTCACCTGTACTAGCATGGAACCTGTGTGGGGATTATGCTGGAAAACAACTGTACACCATACAAGGACTTGAGAATTTAAATTTTGGGAATTCATTATATGTAATACCTAAATTACCCTGTTTCTATCAAGTCTATTTAACTGATCCCTTTATTTTCATTTCCACCAACTCTGGCTCTGATTATTGCATTATGACTAAAGTTCATTATGTTTCTATATGACTGCAAAGTTCATTTTGTTTCTGTATTAAATTGCTGAGATGTTGAAAATATTTGCTGTTAGCTTTAATTATATATATATATTCATAGCACATTCCAGAGAGTTAATATATTTGTGAGATTTTTTTCCTTTAAATAAGCAGTAAAATCACAGCAAATTTTCTGTAACATATATTGATCCTGCCAACTTAACATGCAGTGGTGGATGTACAAAGTTAATGATTGTCATATTTGAACTCCTTTGAAAAGATAATGATGTTTACAGTTGCAGCTACAGAAGACAACCTGTAGTGTATTGGCAATCTGACCCATAGTGCTTTAAGTTCTGACTGAAATATATATACCACTAAAATCAGGAGCATGGTTATCAGAAATTTTGTTTTCATTGCTTTGATGTTTCTGCTGTCTGGAGAGTTCAGGATGATCTCACTACATCCTTCCACTACTTCCCAGAAAAAAAGCATCTTAAGTGTTTTCTGAATTCTTCAGAACCTCATTATGTATAGTATAGTATGGTATAGTACAGTATAGTATATATACAACATAAAATAGTAAAATGGTTTGGTAATACAAATCATGCTTCAGCTTGTTTATTAGGAACACAGTAAGTATATATTCAAAAGCCAGGGACTTTGATATTATGATACTACAGACATAAATAGTTCAACTTATGCTGTTGAGCTTACTGGGTGTTTCCCAGACACAATCTGCCTCATCATATATGAGGTGTTTATAAATAGTTAAATTTTTTGCATCTGTTGTTAAAATTTCACATTTTAGGTTTATAACTTTTCAGGAATGCTTATTTGGATTACCTTTGTGTATAGTGAGTAGCAAGTATATGACCAATCTTCGAAAAGCCATCTTATCAATAATACAATAGCTATCAAACAACCAAGATATCAATACTGTACATGAATCAAATAGGCACAGAAGATCTCTGAGGGCATTTGTGTAGGTCAAAATTAGATCACCTCATTGCTTATTAATGTTTTCACTGCTTTTCTTCTATATAGTATATAATCACACTTCTGGGTGGAATCCCCTCTTTCTACTCTCATTCATTAGTTTCTTCATTATTTAAAGATCGTAGCAACTCACATAACCAGAAACTAGTGAGCCTAAACTGTGCTAAGAAATTGAAGATGCATCCAAGAGAGTCTTATCAAACCATACATCATACTCAAATAAAGGAACTGGGATCCTAAACTACTTTGTCTCAGTATCGTTACTTACCACTGAGTTTGTAACTTATTTTCCCATTTAATATAAAAACTACTTTGTAGTCTGGTGATTAAAAGGAAGGAGAGAAAAGAAAGGAAGGAAAACAAATTGAAGGGAAACCCCCCAGAAATTTGTTGAAATACAAGTCAGTTTTATTTTATTCAGTGGTTACCTGTTAGTCACACTGTAATGGAAGGTGATGTTTCATTTTTACTGTGTATGAGTTCCATTTGAGGGATCCTTTTTAATCATATTTTCTTTTTAAACAAGGATTTTTAAAGAGATCAATATTTAAAATTTATAATCTTACTTTGTTCGGTGGGAAAATCATTGCAGTTCTAACAAGCATACCCCACTATCTTTTTTGGAAATAACAGTGTTTTTCCTTGTCTTTCATATTTCCTTTTTTTCTGAACTCCCCTACCCTGCACTGAAATAAAAACGTACAACAAAACATATCACTGCATATTTATTGATGAAAAAATATATTTTGAAGTCCAAGAAAATTAGAGTTAGCATAGTCAGTACCTAATTGTAACTTGTTAGTTTATATTTTAATGCAAAGTAAGCATTAATTCAAATGCCCCAAATACTTAATTTCAGATTTTAATTAAAAATAGTCCTTAAAAGGTACAAAAAAAGCTTCTGCTAGAGATTGACTTTCAAACCAAGAAATAAATATTGCTGGCCACAAAACCTAGATACTGTGACTGTAAAAAGAAAATTATATAACAAACGTTATTTTCATTCATTCTTAGTACTAGAATTCATTTTGAAGAAAGCACCTTTGGAATTTCATTATATTGTAGGCCACATACAAAATGACAAGTATTAGTGATTCCTCTGTGTGTGCGTAACAGTGATCCAAAGAAGATTTAAATGCCAAGCTTTGATGATAGTTAGGTTCGATCCTTACGTTGGATCCTATTCCGAGGTGCCTAACTATCAGGAAGTACTCTTAGAAATAGCTTGTGTAATAAAAAATAAAGGGTGAGACATCCAAATGAGATGTCACAATACCTGCATTTTAGTCATTATTTGTCCCTTTCTTCCACATTTTGTCCTTGGATTCATTTACTGTCATTTCTATTTCCAGCAAGTCAATAGGATAGATGCACAGACTTCTAAAAGCTAATATAACCCTTCTTGAAAGCAAGGCCATTCCTGAGAATAAAATATCACACAAAACTTAACTGTATTAAATGTCAAACCACAATTTATAATGTTGGCAAGCTTTCTTCAGAGAAGTGAACGTGTTCACACATGTATACTTGTATGGAGCTTACCTATTTGTTATCAGGATATTCTCATAAAAGTCAGTCTTAAGATTCAACACAAGTTTTGTTGGGTTTGCTTTGTTTATTTATTTATTTTGTTGTTGTGGAATATTTCTGACTGGTTAAACTTACACTTGTTTTTAAAAAGATGTTGACATTATTTTGCTTCTGCATTAATCAGAATAAAACTAAATCATCCTGGTTTTTTGATGTTTCTTGTCTGTATGCTTCTCCCAGAAGAATTAATAAAAAATGGGGAAACTCAAACTGGATGGTGTGTGCTAATGATTAGTAAAGCTAGTTATTTTGGATCTAGAAAAACTATTCCTCACAACACTGGTGCACAAAGCTTAAACACTGTATATTTTAACTGTCTGGGACTAAGAAAATAATCTTGTGCTCTTACTGTCATGCCTTTCTTTTTAAATTTCCCAAGGTTTACTATTTGGAGAAAAAATAGTTTATTTGTTAGTTGCTATGATATTTCCAATCCTAGAATGTTTAAAGGCCGAATGTAGTCCTGACGTCCCTAGAAAGAATGTAAATGCTGTGAATCACTCTTAATTAGAACCAATTGCACTTAAGATTCCTTTTTCTATATTCCCCTCTGTAGAAGCATGCATGAATACACACTGTGATGTATCTAAAGGCAAATAATTGGATCACTGTTCTAGACATGACAGAAGGTTATATATTTCTTGAAACAGAACAAAACTGAATCTGTCTATTGCCTGATTTTAGTCAATGTTCACTGAACTACCTAATAAAACTGAAGTTCGTTCTTTTTAAGGGTTTCAAAACCGAAAGGTCTCAGGGAACCAAAATAAAATCTTAATCAAATGTTATTTAGCCACACTTTAACCAATAAATATATACGAACTTTAATTGATGGATATATGGTAAATATTAAAGGCACTGTTACTATTGCATAAATAAATAACAGAAATAAATGTCTTGGTGTGTAAAGGAACCACAAAGTTGTAGAACTCCTGCAGAAACTAATTGCCATTACACATGGAAAAAGTCAAAGATGTTGGCCTGCGACTATGTGATTAGAGAGGCCACTAGTGGCCTTTGTTGACACTTTGACATATGGAGTAAGCAGTTAAAACAACAGCACCTTGTGAGGGAAGGGGACCACATCCACAGTTCCAGATGACATGCAGATGGGTAAGCCCAAGGCAGAACCACTCTGATGGATCACTCCATTACCAGGAGCTGACATGTTGTCTGGTCAATGAGCATCCTGCTTGCTTGGGTCCGTGCTGCTGGTCCAAACTGGATTTGGAGGGACCAAACCCTGACTGGTATGGTGAAGCATGCATGTGTTGCAGAATAGAAATCTGGGAGTTGGAATTGCTATCCACCCACTATACACATCCTGCTTATTAAATAAATTTTAGACTATTCATCACTGATTGGTGTGGTTCTGTTCTTGCATCTACCCTACCTACATCATAGAATAGAATCATAGAATTAGAATTATTTAGCTTGGAAAAGATCCTTAAGATCATTGAGTTCAACTGTAAACCTAATACTGCCAAGTCTACCACTAAACCATGTCCCTAAGTGCCATGTCTACATATCCTTTAAATACCTCCAGGGACAGCGACTCAATCACTTCCCTGGGCATCCTGTTCCAATGCTTTAATGTGTGAAAAAATTTTCCTAATGTCACCTAATCCTCAGCTGGTGCAACTGAGGCAGTTTCCTCTTGTCCTATCACTTGTTACCTGGGAAAAGAGACCAATACCCACCTAGCTAAAACCTCCTTTCAGGTAGTTGCAGAGGGTGGTAAGGTCTCCCCTCAGCCTCCTTTTCTCCAGTTCCCTCAGACCTCCTCATAAGTCTTGTGCTGTAGGCCCTTCACCAGCTTTGTTGCCCTTCTTTGGACATGCTCCAGCACCTCAATATCTTTACTGTAGTGTGGGGCTTAAAACTGAACACAGTATTCAAGGTGGGGACCCACCAGTGCCGAGTACAGAGGGACTTCCCTATTCCTGCTGGCCAACTATTTCAGATACAAGCAATCCCTTGTATCAGAAATCTCCCTTCATCAGAAACATCTAGTGTCTACTGCTGGACTAAATGTAAAGCATTAACAGATCTGGATTATTATTACAATTTATATGCAATTTATGCTTTCCTCTGTGAGTTATTGTTTAATGTTTTGTTCAGCTATCATGTTTTTGATTTCTTTTGCAGCAGTGCAGTCAGTAAATAAGTCAATAGAAGCACAAAAATATAAATTAATTTGAAAATCAGAAGCAACAATTTTTAAAGTTCATACTCTAAAAGCACAATGAAAGTACTGTCATTTATAAAAAAAACAAGCTCTAAATCTAGTGTTGCTCTTTCATTATCTGCAAAAAGTTACTGCTGTAGAAGAATAACCATTTTAAGACATTTGTTAGGTATCAATTATTTTACTTAACTTTCTCTTGTCTTTCATAATAAGTACAATGACATAGCTCTGCAATAAAGATTGTGAGGAATATGCATGCCCTTCATTATGCTAGCTCAGAAGTACTATTTTCCATACCTCTGGAGCTTCCTTTGGTGAATACTTCATCAGTTAATAGAAATTTGTGGATCATTGCATTGCCTGAGGAATAATCCACTTTCCCAACCGAATTATACATTATAACGACTACAATATTACTACTACAGCTTTGCTATATATTCAGTAGGATTCTTAAGATTAGACAACAATTAGAATTTCAAATAAAACATTTTCAGACACTACACTTGAATAATCCTAATTTTGATCTCAGAAACACACTGACAATGAATCTGATGAAATGCATCTCACTACAATTTAGTGGCATTGGAGAGAAATGAACTTGAACACACGTGAAGAATTTGAGGTGACATTTTCATTATCTGGTAGTTAATGCATTTCCTCCAATCCAAACTAAAACAAAGTTATAGAAATGCTTGATTTGCATTCACTGTCAACAGACAATGTGGTGTATTTGGGGAATTAAATGTTCAGCAGTTATACAGATCTCAACCCCACAATTCACCTTCCTTTAAGAAAGGTTGGTTTTGTCATTTACATTGTGAATGTAAGTACTCCCTTTTTAACTGATTTTTTTTTTGGCATTAAGAAAAATATTTTTCTTATTTCAAGAAACTTGATTTCTTGATTCAGGAAACTTAATCATTACTAACAGTTCTGTTGTGTCAAAGTCTTTCAGATGGAAACTTGGAAGGCAATATGTACCACACTGCTAGCTTTATCACTTTTGCTTTAGATATACTATCTCCACCTCAAGACTGATCATATTTATGTTGACATTTTTTAAATATTAGGTTGAACTAATTCCTTTAGACTATTTCATGCACCTTCATATATGTTTTCGTAAAAACAAAGTTGCAGTTTCAAGTTTATTTCTGTAAAATATAATGGTAACCCAGCACTTAAATAGTAAACCATACCCAAATAACTGTTTAAGTTTGCTGAAGCCTATCACAGTATCAGCCCATGCGCACTAACATCTGAGCATAAGTACAAGTACATGCAAACTAAGAGTTTCACCTGTGTGTTGCCTGGGAAAGACAATGCCACACCACAACAAGTCGGAGCATGTGTAGCAGTTTAACAGTACAGACAATTGTGTCAGTGCTTAAGTGCCTTTAGAGTACTAGTACAATGTATCTGTTTGTTAGTATAGCATAATCGAAGTATTCTGAAAAAAAAAAAAATCATTCCTATTTATTTGGTATCATTGCTTGGAACAATATGAATCTAATTAGAGAGGGTCTTTCTGATAGAGTCATTTACAAGAGAAAATGAAGAACTAGAAGTATTTTTGTGGTGGATACGGATTTGGATATGGATATGGATATGGTTTATATGGATATACTCCAAAAGCTAAAAATAAGTTTTTAGAAATAATAGTATTGTAAAATAAAATAAACCTGAAAACTACAGCCAAAAGAAAGGAGGTAAAAAACTGTTCCTTTTCCTTCCATTCTTGGCTCTTCAATAGTCATCAGTTCACATCTCTGTTGGGATTGTTAGGTTGCATGCACTCTTACAGTCGTTAAAGATGGGTCAGTCTTCATGTTCACAAAAGGTTTGAATTTCAGCAGCTAATAGCTTTTTGTAGATATGCTTTTCACAACTATTCATCACCTTTTAATTGAATCATGTAAGGTTTTATTCTAAAGTTTTAAAAAAAAATGTAGAAAGCTTAGAAAGTTACAAGCCAGTCGAAGAGAGTCGCCTGTTAAGACTTTCACATGTCGTAAGTGATGTTTAATGGCTGAAATGAATTTTAACACACACTGTTCCCACCCCAGTGGCTGGAGGTTCAAGACCTCCACTTGCTCCAATAGCTGATGCTGGGATCCTGCTGGCTCCAGTAGCCGACACCGCAGGACGGACCTGGCACCAAATTCCACTCACACACAGAGAGGTCTCACCAATAGCTGGCACTGAGTTCTTGCAGCACACATAGACACAGCACAGAGAGCAGAACAGTTAAGAGAAGATTTGAGAAGAAGATATAGGCAGATAGGATAGACCGAGGTGATCAGGTTCAGGGCTCAACCAGGCAAGCATACTGACCAGCCGCATTTTAGATGCCACAGGCCCCTTTTACACCATATTCTGTCTAACTCTTTCTCTCCTCTCTGCTCTCCCTTCACTTGCACATCCTCATGGGGTTCCCCTGGTTTACAGTCGTATCAACTGCAAAGAACCAGGCTGATCTTCCTGGAAGTGACACCTATAGTTTCTGGATAGCCCAGCAATAAGTGTGAGTGGAGAAGTTTGTTTCCTGTCATTGTCACCATGTACGTTTTGTCTGGTCTGTGTCTCTGTACGTTTTTTTTCTGGTTTTCCCCCTTTTCCTTAGTTTCCCAATTGTCAAGATCCCTGATCAGATAAACTCACTGGAATAAACATTCTCACTCTCATATGCCCTCATCAATTACTGTGACTGACCAAGACTGGCTGTCATCACTGCCTCCCCTACCATTTGTCGGTCACACTCTTAAAGGAGCAGACAGTCTCCTTCCACATACCCTTACACTCTTCTTCCATCTTATACTGATGGGTGAAAAAGACAGACATGTGCCAAAAGAGAATGATCTTTGTCAAAACCTATCAGCTTCTGACATTATCTGTAAAGGGATTTTGCAGGCCGACAGCAGTGGAGAAGACTGGAAGGAGGAAAGGGTGAGGAAGTGTTGTGAGAAAGATAGCAGAAAATTTCTTGGGTAGTGCTTGGGTGGAGATCGTAGCTGTCAAGGTCTCTGGCTCTCACTACGAGCAGCCTTCACAGCTGTGGTTTGTTTTCTTTTACAGTAGAAGATAGAAAATAAAGTTCATTCATTACAACCAGCATATAGCTGAATAACATTTTACTATTCTAATTAAAGGATAAACCAGATTAAAGTGGGAATCATGGGGGGCGGGTGGGCATTGGGATTGGAGGTTTTTGGTTCGTTTGTTAGTTTGTTTGTGGTGGTGGTGCAGAACCATTTTATTTCATCTAATTAAAATAAATGTTGATATTGTTAGAAATCATTATGCTCAGGTTGTGAAGAGAGAAATGTCAGAAGAAATAAGGATTTCATGTGATTTCGAGTAAATTGCAGTATAAATTGTAGTAAAAGCTCCTCTCAAAGAGTTATTCTTCTCCTACTTCACATATTACCAAACCCAGTGTCACAGCCAGCTGTCAGGGAGCAAACAATGAGATACATAGAGAAAAGCTGTGACTAGAGCATTAGCTCAATAGCCTGACTTTTCTTGACCAACACCTTGATTCAATAAAGGGATATAATTACGCAGGCAGAATGTACAGTTCTTACATTTCCCGTTCTCTAGCCCTCACCCCATCTCTCTCTCTTAATTTGAGATTGAGGACAATGAAAGAAGGAACTGAAGTAAAAAAATATGATAAAAAATTAGTAGTATGTCTCTAAAATTCCAGGATTTTAGAGCAGGCTGAAGGACCCCCTTCTTCATAACCTGTCTCATTGCATTATAACATGACACTGGCTTGACTCATCTATAAATTGAGAAAAGGTGCAAGAAAATGTACTTCAGACCCTTGCCTTGTGATAAACATGAAAACTTAAATCATGAACAACTAAGTATCCTGCAGGGATGCAAAAACTTTTTTCATTTACAGAGGCCGGATGATAGTACAGACAGCTGTACTTTCTAGGTCTACCTCTATGTTCCTGTTCCTGTTTTCCACTTCCAAACTTAATACCAAGGGCAAATTGCACAGAATACTATTTCACCTTGATCAAGAAGCAACTTCTTTCTAAAAGCCCATTAATTTGTATCAACAACTAAACTGCTCATACTAGCAAAATATTTCTGTCCATTATTCTCTTGTGCCACATGAGACCATTGACAAAAGATGAATCAAGGCCACCAAAATCTATTTCATTTTTGACCTTTATATCCTTCAGGCTACCATGATTTTTATCCATCTATAGAAGTTTCTTGAGTTACATTATACATATGTGATTCTGGAAAAGACTGGAGAAATGAAGAATGGTTTGCTTTAAATGGAATAGCTATGGCAATTCAAAACAAAGTACACTATAGCAGATAGGTCAAAGCATGCTTCCATTTTTAGTATCTTATACGGATTTGCAGTACGGTTGGAATTTTCTGTCTTGCTGAAATGCTAGATTCCTTGGCCTTTTTGAAGCGTGACTTTTACTGTTCAACTAAAGCAACTATAGGCAACATTAACAGTATGCACTTAGCATCATGCATAGAACTGCTTTTGATAACAGAATTATTTAGAGTTAATACGTGTCTGTATTTCTTTTAATTGTCAGACAATAAAGATCGTGCACTCATGAGATCTGTGAGCTAGTACAGAGCTTAATTTGATGTTTTACCATGCTATAAAAACACAGTCCTTAGGGATTCTGACATAATTGAAGTTCATTTGTAATGTTAGTGAAGTCAATTTGTTTTCATGAGAAACAACAGCAAGACAATTTTAAGACACATAAAGAGAAAGTAAGAGAAGGAAAACATAATCTACAGTATTAATTCTTTCTTTCATACTTAAATGGCATAGACCAGAGTCTATGAAATAAAAATAAAAGTTGTTGTACAATTTATACTCACTCTTAGATGTCTTAACATAACAATGAATATATTTCAATATGTATTTTAATGAGGAAAAACATCTAGAATCATTCAAATATATCCAGAGCATTACCCTTTTAATAGAGTTGAAAAAGCACTTGAACTTGATCACATAACATTCTGATATATGGCTTAATTTTAATAATTGCTTACAGTGAAATGAAACTGTGATGAAAGTTATATGACTTGAATATGTTCTGTAAAAGTTTGCTTCTGGTCATTTAGTTTGTGCCAGAGTGCTATAAGCTTCAGGTAAAATTAAAAAAAAAAAAAAAGAAAAAAAAAAGAAAAAAAGAAAAAAGAAAGAAAAAAAAAAGGAAAATAAATTGCTGTACTTTCAGGTATATAGCCCAGCACTTACCTGCACTTCCAATGACTCGCACACCTCTTTTCAGATGAACTATACCCTTAAGAGCCCTTTCCAAAAGAAAAGAAAATGGGAGAACCAGAATTAACAGAGCTACTGAGAACGAAAGGAAGCATACTACAGCAAAGTAGGTAGAAAACACTAAGGAAAAGGGTTTGGTAAAAAAATTGCACTTCATTGCCATAAATAAACTCAATCTACACTGCTGCTCAGTCATAGCCTTCTTTCAGATAATCTAGGAGTTACTTGCAGGAAATTTGGTAACACAGTTTCTAAAGAAAATGTAGGCATATAGATTATATATCGTAGTATCACTACTATAGATATCCTCAGTATACACTTTCCACATCTCATATGGTTTTCTTTTTTTTTTTTGGGAAAAAAAAAAGAGGGAAGAAGAAACTTGAATTCCTTCAGCTTCCTCTGTGCAGTCAAGTGTGATATTGCAATTTGAATTTATAGACTTAAATAGTTATATAAAGAGTATGGATTTGGGGATAGCGTTTGTTTAACAATCTTCTACATCTTGATCTGGGTATCATCTGGTAAGGCCCACAATTAATCTTTCCAAGGAAAAAATTCCAAAATTTCATGCATTTGTGCAACTGGAAGATGAGGATTGACAGTGGAATCAGACCTAGGTTGTTAAGCACAGCATAACTCACCAACTTTAGTTATCCTAGAATGTGTTCTCAGAGGTCTGCCTCATAAGAGCTAAGAAGAAGATGAACATATTTCAATGAGTTTACCTAAAATTGCACCTCTTGCTTTCAGTTCTCCTCGGAGGTGAGCAGGGTCACCAACTTACTTTACTTGGAGATGATATCATTCACTCTTTACTTTCTGTGCTGCTATGGTGAGTTACAGTCTAATCTGAAAATGAGGGAAGTTGTGGAAGCAGAGGTTTCACTGAATTTCACTGAATTTCAATGATTTTTAGAGTTGGAAGGGACCATAGAGATCATCTAGTCCAACTCTCCTGCCAAAGCAGGACCACCCAGAGCATG
>JAOXNO010000001.1:172825156-172837566 GCA_028565335.1 Limnodromus scolopaceus
GCTCTGTCACCCTCACTGTGAAAAAGTTCCTCCTCATATTCAAGTGGAACATCTTATGTTCCAACTTGTGCCCATTATGTTAGGTTATTATGGTCAGGACCTCTTTTGAGATAACTGGCCAAATTACAATGTTGTATCCCCAGGGTTTTTTTGTACACTTGAACTTTGGCAAGTATGATAAAAATTCTCAGATTTATAGATGAACACAATGCAGATGTCTATACCTCAACTAATCTTTTATAATTATTGGAAAGAACTCAGCATTTCTAAGGTGAATTTAATTTGATTTCTTGTAGACCATAAAAAATAAATAATTTTATAGTGATGAAAACTTCAATAAATAATTGTAGGACTACCAGAAGGACTGGGAGTAATTTTAAACTCCACTTTTGAATAAGTAGAGATGCCTGATTCCATTCCTGAAATTCATATCCAAGCTTGTATGGAAGACAAGTTGCAAAAACTAAACCTCTACCATATCATAGTACCTCAGAGTTCAAGCTGTATCTGAGGACCATTAGGTCTCCGAGTTGCTTTAAGCATCTACTTAAGCCATTATTTTTGCCCGTTTTTTTGTTTGTTTGTTTGTTTATTCCGCAGATAATTCATTCTACTGCCCTAGCAGCCACAAACAGCTAGTCCACAGAGGCAGAAGGACTAGCATTATTGCTAAAGAAATGCACATCAAACTCCAGGCTAGGTCCCTGGCTCAAAAGCAGCCAAACTGCTGCATGGATGCTAAGTATGAGGCAACTTCACTTGCAAATTGAATGAACGGCCATGTGGGTTTTTTCATTTCATAGATCTAGCTCTGGCACAGTGAACTCTAGGAATTTAGATGGGATTCACTTCTTAATGCTAGATACTTAGAATGCACACGTACATCTGAGTAAGGCACTGCAGGCTATCATTATAGTCAGTTAACCATTACTATCAAGGGATAGATATGGATCCATTTAGGGAGTGATTCATTTCATCTTAAAGTTGCTGCCTGAAATAGGGTACACTAATTGCTCCCCAGAAGTATTGTTTTTTGTTCCATTGATCATAAGGGGAGAGCAGGATAGCTAGTTCAGTATATAGGAGTATAAAGTTAGGGGAGAAAAGATGACACATTTACACACCTGGTGCTTTAGGAACTTTGACAGACCCCTGAATAAGGCAGAAAATGTACAGGCGACATCAGGGGATGGGTAACTAGAAAACTCTGTGAAAGTCCCCAAAGGGAAGGAATGGAAATTTGAGGATTACTTTGAATTACTTTTTAAATGATTGCAGGCAATTTTGTGTTTAGTTTTGTCAGCTTTCTTTTTTTCAACTAATCGATAAGGTGTTAATTCTCACCGTGTTTTGCATAATCAGAGGGAGGCTCAGCTTCAGCTACTTGCTAACAATAAATGATTTTAGCTTTGTATTAGCAGCATTTTGTGGAGTTTTTTTCTTTTTCCTCTTATTCTTCTAAAAAGAAGCATAACCTTAGAAACTTATGAAATGAAAGCTTCTTTTGGAGATAGCAAGATTATTTTTTTTCTCCCTTGGTAGATGGAGTGGCATCAAGAATTCAAAGAAAATTCAAGAGACAGCAACAGTATTTGGAACAGCTATCATCAAGCTAGTCCATGCAAATGCATTTACACTGTCTGTAGATCGAACACACAGTTACTTCATGCTGACTGCTGAAGGGCCAGTGGGATTCCAAGCCTAAGACAGGGATCCCAAATGTGGGGTATCATGATTTGAATGGGGGGGAAATTACTGTCAGGGTGCCATGGGAAGTGTCAGAACCTTAAACAACAGAGAGCTGCCAGCCAGGGCCCATCCCACCACCCCAGCCAGGGCAGCCAGGGACCACTGGAGCACCTCCAGACCCAGAAGGGAACTCCAGACTCCATAGGGAAGGATGGGATGAGGCTGGGCCAGGATGTGGGCCCACGGGTAGGTGCAAGGCAGCAGGGCCATGTCCAGGCAGGGAGGGATGTAAGGAACTGGAGAATAGCTGTGCTGTGTCGTCACTGAGGCAGGGGCTGGTGGCCCCAGGGGAAATGAGATGGGGCTCCTCATGGGTCCCATGGGTCAGGGATATTGAGGCCTGCCCTTGATTCCTTGATGCTGAAGGTTCAAACCTAGTTTCTGTTTTGTACTGTGTTGTTCACAGATGTGCACAAAGAAAATGGAAACGGGAAGTTAGCATTGAGCAGCAGGGATATATTCATATTATGAAGTCACTATTGGTTAAATTGAAGAAGTTACTAAATCAGCAATGAGGATATTTGATAATCTATGAAGAAGAGAAAAATGTAACTATTATGGTTATGTTCCTTTGAACAGCCTGTAAAAATCCAGCACTTCATAGTAAATTAACAAAGCCACAATGAACAGGAAAATAGGATGAATATTAAGCTGATAAACTTTTGTAAAGACCATCTGCAGTAGCATCACAAAACCATTTGATAACATGTAAAGCAGTATTCTTGCAGTCACAGAAACTGCTGATGCCATACTAACATGAGAGAAGCAGTGAATCAGAATAAAGGCCTATCATAATAGCAAGGAAAAATAAAGCTGTATGTGAAGACTCCAGTATCTTGCAAATAAGGGACTACCACGCAACTTCAAAGCACATTTCAGAAAGGAAGGAAAACACATCAATAGAAAAAAAGAAGGAATTTTCAGAAATACACAGAAACTTACTACTGTTGTAAGATAAACTACTGAGACTATCTGAATAAATTGCTGTGAAACCATACGGAATACTTGTGGCTTTCACAAATGAAAATAACTTTTTTTCAGCAAATCAAAGTAACTTTGCATGAATAGTGATCAAGACTTACTTATGTTAAGTGACTAGTGCCAGTTTTGTTTACCTAATCCTGTTTTTAATATGTAGGTCTTCTTCAGTATTCCAGCTACACTATGTTAGGATATATTAGGTGGTGGGAGAAAGGTTTGTACTAAACCCTAAGTTTAACTCCTGAGTTAAGTTCAAAACAGGACT
This sequence comes from Limnodromus scolopaceus, assembly GCA_028565335.1. Taxonomy (NCBI): domain Eukaryota; kingdom Metazoa; phylum Chordata; class Aves; order Charadriiformes; family Scolopacidae; genus Limnodromus; species Limnodromus scolopaceus. The sequence continues at coordinate 172,828,152 of JAOXNO010000001.1, forward strand.
CAGCCATCTCAAGTGAAATTTAAACAAAAAGTAGGAATTTAAGTCCACAAGACAAGATTTAAACACTTGTATCCTCTACTAGCAGTGGAAATACATACATTCTGTAGGTATCTTAAGATCTGCTTTCATTTGAATTACTCAAATATTTAAAAACTTTGTTTCTATGCATGGATGGAATCATCTTTCATCTGATGGAGGTGAGTAGCTGGACATCTTACTGAACTTACTTACGTAAGATTTTCACCCAAAAATGCAGAAACCCAAACCCATTTTTCTTTTTGTTGGAGGGATTTCAATTCCGTCAATGTGATCTTCCAGATGAATAAACTAACCAGACGGCTATCAGGTATAGGAGTGGGAATCTTCAGCTGCCTCCTTCAAATTATTAGGTTTTGCATGAAATAATTAAACATACGCTGTTCCAGAGAAAGACAGAGTAAGAGACATTGTGAAATTCTAACCAAATGGTCAGGGCTGTTACCTGCCATAGGGGAAATCTGCCTCCCAAGTTCTGTTCTAGTGAGTATTTAATTCATAATACTTAACTTTTCATTAATAGGTAAAATGAAAAATGGGCCTCACCCCTTTTTAAATCAAGGCTGTACAGATCAAAATTCCATTTCTGTCCCAGTGAATATTTAATTATTATTAAAGTGGAACAGTTTTTCCCAAAAAGGATTTAGAGTTTAAGATATAATTTACAGCTTAACAGGAGTAGGAGGTGCATGTTTTAATTCTCCCAGGTAAAAAGGAAATTGAAATTAGGTTTCATCTCCCAAGTGCTAGGAAATGAGAAAGATGTTACTTTAATATCTGTTCTCTGAGATTACTAGGTAGGTTGTCTACCTGATTCTAAAAAAGGTTTCATGACTAAGAGTACTACAAGGAGATAATTGTGTCTCTTCCTGCCTAGCTCAGGGACTGCTCAGCATTTTGAGACATGAGACTGTGTATTGGTCAGGTGTCCTAGACTTAGTAAGGAAACCACCTTACTCTTACATCTTACATACTCTTACATTGCCTATGGTTCTGACTCCTTAAGTGATAGAGTTGGAGTGTTGCATTCCTGGGTACAAGGGTACTCTTGCAAGTTCAAAAGTTATTCCTCCAATGAATGAAATAATGATATGATTTCATGTTTATTTCACTACTATTTTATATTCTCTGTATTACTAGTTCACTCGTTAACAAGCATTCCAAGTTTCAGTTCTGGTCCAATATTTGAAGAACCTTGTGTTCGTGGAAGAGAGTTCAGCTCTTCAATAAGGTAATATGACATGGCATATTTCTTTGTATTGGTCTTGCGATTAGACACCATATGATACAGTAATTGGGAAGAAGCCAGAAGAGTTAGGCATATATAGGGAGGAGAGCTTTTAGCAACTTTTCTTTGAGCAGGGAGCCCAGTAAGGTGGCACATTCATCCTTGCTATGGGAGTTGCAAAGCTGTGCATCAAAAGAGTTGATGAAGTAGAAGATAATCTATGCATCTTTAACATAACTGTATAAAATTCTTTTTTTAGTGGGAGACCGTGACGTCAGCCACGTGATTGATTCCAACACACAGTCCTTCAAGCTGTGCAAGGCTTAGTTATGTACTAGTTTTCCATAGCTATATGACCTATGCTCCTTACATGACACAAATAGTGTGTCGTGGTTTGGGCCAAGTTGGCCAATGACAAAATAACAGATTCTCTCCTGCACCTCTCACACCAAAGAGAGGGAAAAGAGAAAAAGAGATTTATGAGTTTAGGAAAAACTAAACTACTTAAATGAAATATTGATAAAATAAAAGGAAAATAATGACTTAGATATATATATAATCATTTACAAAACCTTATCAAGCTCCCAGGGAGATATCACCAGCAGGCACTCAGAAAGCCCCAGACTAGACTTAATAACAAAAGGGAACTGGATTCCAGGACTCACTCAAGGGGATCAAAGGTAGACAAACTAACAGGTTCTTCCTCGGGCACCAGTCACCAAAAAAACACCAAAACAAACCCTTGAAGAAAAAACAACCTTCACTTTCTGATCCCTCAGCTTTTATACTGAGCATGGCAGATGGCATGGAATATCCTATTGGTCAGTTTGGGTCACCTGACCTGTCCACGCCTCCCCACAGGTGGAACCCCTCCACGGGGTAAACAACCAAGTCAGCTGACCCTGGTTGCCACAGCAACAAGTATAAGCAAGGGCCTCCCACTGAACAGAGGGTTGGCTCAGCCCCACCCCAAACGAGGACAAAGTGCCAGAGGAAAAGTGGATAACCCTAAAAATAAAGCCCGAAGTAGAAAGAAAGGCTATGTTTTAGAACTCTTTGGAACAAGAATCTTAGTTTGTCATTGGCCCCGGCCATGCCCTCAGTTCCTTCCTTTGGAAGCTACAGTGAACGGAACTGTAGTGTAAATCCCAGAGAGCAGCTGACTACATGTTCTGCTGTCTGTGGAATGAAGTCTGTGAAGTATTTCATGCTGATATATGAAAGACTTGACAAAGGAAGAAATAAACAAGGTAGACACATTTACTTCCTTGTGGTGCTAAAAAGATGAAAACCAAAATGAACAGCACAAAAAAAAAAACACCAGGGGAAAAAAAAAAACCGAACTAACTCATTTGTCTTGCCCTAATTGTGAAGGTTACAGTGAGCTCCTTTAAATTTAAATTAATTTCTTGCAGTACTTCAGACATAGTTATTTGGAAAACTGCTTTGCACTGTTTAGTGCCACCTGAAATGTAAAGCATATTTATACAGACATTGCCTTTCTGCATGCCATGTAGTTGGACACAATTTAAATGCCAAAAGTTAGATCTTGACAGAAGACTTGTTTTGTTCTTTGAAAATTCCTATTAGTTCTCCTTTCTGCTCTTCCAATTCTGTTGAAATGATTGTGTAGTTCATATCCAAGAAAGTCTATGAATTTAAAATATTCTGTTTTCTGCCTGCCTCCTAAATGCCACACATCTAACTAGAACAATGAGGTGGACATTTCCAGAACAAACACAGTTGTTCACACAAGGATATCTGTATTCTCAGAAAGAGAGCTGCTCTTTCATGGAGATTTGCATGATTTAAAAATGCCTGTATAAATATTATTTTCCAACCAAAATAACGATTACATTCTGCATAGTCAAATAAGGATTGCATTTTGCAAAAAATATTGTGTGTCTTTTTTATTTCTATTTGCTTCTACATAAAACCATGCGACTCCACAGTGAACAAGCACCAGGAGTGATAACAGGGGCAGAATGATAACTCCTACTTGCATACATTTTTGTATTTGGCAAGCGAGCAATGTTTCATGTATCTGAACTGCATGTTTTTGAAGAAATGTTTTAGAAGCCATTCACATTGTTTATCTCATTTCCTAGTTGATCCTCTGTGTGTGAAAATATTCCATACAAGCTAAGAGGTCATAAGAGAAAATGAAAGGGAAGGTTGTGCTGGTTTTGTCTGGAACACAGTCAGTTTCTTCATAGTAGATAGTATGTTACTATGTTTGGGATTTGTGCTGAAAACAGTGTTGATTGATAAAACAGGGATGTTTTTGCTATTGCTGAGCAGTGCTTACACAGCATCAAGGCCTTTTCTGCTTCTCACCCCACCAGCAAGTAAGCTGCGGGTGCACAAGAAGCTAGGGTGGGACACAGCTTGGACAGCTGACCAAAGGGATGTTCCATGCCATATGACATCATGTTCAGCAATAAAATTTAGGGAGAAGGTTGGCGGGGGGAGGGTATACTGCTCAGTGACTGGCTGGGCATTGGTTGGTTGGTGGTGAGTGATAGTTTTCCTTTGCATCACTTGTCTCTCCTGGGTTTTATTTCTGCCACTGTCTTATTTTCCTTTACATTACAATTTATTATTATAATTTTATTTTAATTTTTAAACTGTTTTGATCTCAACCCATGAGTTTTCTCGCTTTTATTCTTCTGATTCTCTCCCCCATCCTGCTGGCAGTGAGTGAGCAGTTGTGTGGTGCTTATTTGCTAGCTGGGGTTAAACCACGACAAAGGGGAAGGGAAAGAAAGGAAGGAAGGAATTCAAATAACATTTCAACCATATTAATGTTATGCATGATCCATCAGTGAGATAAAAGGATTCTGACAGCAACAAAAATTTCAGCATACTTTTGGTGTTAATTATTCAGGCAATAGTATAAACTGCTTTGGGTTCCATAAAACATCTAGGAAGGACACCTAATGAGTTTTGTTCATGCATTAGTACCTCCATATGTTTTCTTGAATGTATGAATATAAAGCCTAATATGAGATACAAGAGACATTTTAAAAACTACAAAAAGATGGGACAGGCAATTCTTTTTTGCTGAAAGTCACCAGAAGATAAATGAGTAGTTCTCTAATCACAGTACAAAATGAATGGACAAGATATGAACAAAATCTAATCTATATCATTTGGTATCTAGTAAGAGAAGTTTGTGTGTTGTGTGAAATTCCTGTGTATATTTTAACCAATAAAATCTGAGTATAAAATGCATATAGAGTATCAGTATTCTTAAAACAAGTTCTGTTGAGTCCTTTTTGCATGCTCTCCCCCTACATCTGTAACTAGTTCCCTAACTTTCTTTTTTCCATGAGTGGAGACAATTCTTGCCCCAAATTGCACCCCACCCTCACCTTTAGCTGTTCTACAGCCTGCTGGATTCAACACAGTTTGGCGGGGTAATAACATATACATACTGCTTATTCCATGTTACAGCATTCTAATCAGTAGGCTGCTCTGCAAACCATAGGTAGCAAGTAAACTGGTCATTCATCAGCAGCTCCCTGCCTTTAACAGTATCTCCGACTCTGTGAAGTTACATCACTGTCTTTTTTTCAGGCCTGAGCACTGACCTGCAATTAACTCACTTAATTGCTCTAGTTAAGAGCCTCCAAAGCAATTCTGCTGTGTGAAACAGTGCTAAGCAGCATGGACTATTACAAAGTAGTTACAGAATCACAGAATTGTTTGGATTGGAAGGAACCTTTAAAGATCACCTAGTACAACCACCCTGCCATTGGCTGGGACAGTTTTCACTAGGTCAGGTTGCTCAGAACCCCATCGAGCTTGACTTTGAATGTTTTCAGGGATGTGATATCCACGACTTCTCTGGGTACCCTGTTCCATTGTCTCACCACCCTTGTTGTAAATAATTTCTTCTTTATCCAATCTAAGTCTGCCGGCCTTCAGTTTAAAACCTTTGTTCTGTCACTGCAGGCCCTGGCAAAAAGTCTTTCTCTGCCTTCTTTATAAGCCCTCTTCAAGTATTGAAGTGCCACAATATGATCTCCCCAGAACCTTCTCCTCTTCAGGCTGAACAATCCCAACTATCTCATCCTTTCTGCACACGAGAGATGTTCCATCGTTATGATCATTTTTGTGGCCGTCATCTGGGTTTTGGCTCTCTCTTATCTAGCAGTATTATGCATACACTTATACCGTGTCCCTAGCATGGACTCTGAGATTTACTGTCATGGGAACGTAAAAAATGTAGGATGGAAAAAGTCCCTTACCATTTGGTTCAGTGTCGTGCTCAAAACACAGCTAATGTCAGGGACTGATCTGGTCATTCAGGATTTTGCCTATTCGTATCTTAAAATAATCAGAGGTGGAGATTCCACTGCTTTTCTGGGCAGACCATTCCAGTGTGTGCTGACATTACATTAAATAATTTTTTCTTTATGTCTAACTGGATATTTACTTGCTGCAGTTTGAGACTGTTGTCTTTTATCTTTTCATTGTGTTCTTTTCACCTTTTCCTTTTATTGTGTTGTTCATACAGATGCGCAATTCAGCTCTGTCCTGCCGCTATTAAAGTTAGTCAGGAACTCTTGATTCAGAGACTTTTATTCTTCTGATTCTCTCCCCCATCCCGCTGGGATTTCTTGTGTTAGCTTTGAATGTCTGTAAGCCTTCAGTAATTTTCTAGGTAGAATTTCTTAGTTTAAACCATTCTCTGATTCAAAGGTCTGGATCCTGCCCATGGCTTTCAGCCTTAGAGCCTTAATTAGTGGGTTTTTTAACTAATTCAAAACTGTAAAACAGGAAGTAAATTTCTGTATTTGAAGAGGGAAGAAGAATCTTTGTACCAGAGACAACATGGTAAAAAAGAAAAACAGCTCTGTGTACAAACAAATCGGGTGCTGGTGTAACTTTAGTGACATAATTGCAAGAACATTTGGTAGCCTCAGAGTTCGCTTTGGTAAGTGGGTGCTAAAAGGTCTAAGAGTATACAGTAGGCCAAATTTCACCTTAAGCACATTTGTGATATTACTGCTTTATGTGTGATTCTGCATATCACTAATACATACACAGAATGCCAAAGTAATTTCTATTAACAAAAGTTTTAGGGAAAACTTATTCTAAATACGGAATAAGAAAGAAAGAAAAAGAAAGAAGGAAAGAATGAAAGAAGGAAAGAAGGAAAGAAAGAAAGGAAGAAAGAACGAACGAACTAATAATATAATGTACTGTAAATCAAGCATACATGGAGAATGTCATGAAACAACTTTATGAAAAAATATGCTGCAAGTTGTTCATAACATTCAACTAATTTCAGCATTTTTTTAAGTCAAACATCTCCACAAAACAAAAATTACATTTTCCAAATTATTTTTTCAATAGTAGTTTATTTTTTCCCTGAACTGTAAGGACTATAATTATTTTGTTGTCCACCAGTCTTTGAAATAGAAAAAAAATGGCATTTATTTGTCCCTGAAAATCAGCAGTTCCATATCTGAATAACCCATTTTCATATCCAGTAACTTTAATGATATTTTTGAATATGTTTGCCCTTGGTTATAGTTGCAGCAAAATAAACCAAAAATAAGTAATATCTCAAAGAAACACCTGCCTGTACATATTAACATATTAGTTACTACTTTGCTGCAGCAAGAATAAAGTTTAACTGATACAATTTTTTGTTTGTCCGTACTTTATGATACAGACTTTTTATATAATGTAATACATGAAAAGGTTGCAGTAATGCTTGGGTGTCCTGTTAGATTTTTAATCACTTTATGAAAATAAGAAAAAAAGGCATAACAGTATATTTTGGCAACTATATACTGGAAAGTAAATCTAACATTTCTGTTTTCCAGGTAAAAAGACACTCCTGACGGTTATGCCAATTGTATCTTATTTGATGCAGAATAACAAACAATAGGGTACACATAACTGAAATCCTTTCTTAACGTTTACAGTGGATGGATTTTAATAAGTTGTGTCTAAACATCAATGGGTAAAGATGGACTGTTTCTTAATGTTATCAGTAAAAAAGATACACATAGTGCTGCTAGTAAGTCAGATTTTTTCAGTAAATTTATCATGAAAAATCTTCTAGACAATGATTGCAAGTATTTTCAAGGAACAAATTAAGAACATGAAACTTGATGTCATTGGATATGGCAGAACTAGTCACTGTTAATCAATTTCTAATTATTATTTCCTGTTTTCTGAGTTAAAAGATACTGATTAATCTTTTTTTTTTCTTTTTAAGTATCTTTGGAAATTATCTTTTTTTATCTTACTACCTAATAACAGTAATCCTGGAAACAGAATCTTGAATGATTATTTTTTCAAAACAGTAAGGTTGGAGGAAGGACTTCTGTTAAGCACATCATTTAATGATGTCAGACCAGTCTAGAGCTAGACCAAATTATAGTCGCTAAAATGCCTATGATGTGGAAAGGAGATCCTCAGCAAAACCTACTTCACAGAACCTGTCCTACTGCAGAGCACCACTTACTAGCTTTACTACAACCTTGTTTTCATTCATATGTTGTTTGTGGATCCCATTTGTAGTGTAAAAGATCAAATTATTATCTAAATAATACTCATAACCTTTTAAAATTGGACATTTTTGTAAAGGAGGGAAAGTATATTGAAGACTTTTTTACACAGGTTCCTAATACATAAGTTAGTAATAAGCTTTGTATGATTACAAAAACACAGAGTCTATTGAGGAGCAGTAAGATGATATCATCTGCTTTTCCACTTTACTGTTACAATGAAATCTCTAGAATATAGACTTTCAATCTAAGTAAATATCCTTTTAAAATAAGTGACTACGGTAAATAAGTCTAGAGAGATTTATCTTGACTAGAAAATAAATTTTTTAATAATCTGCAAACCAGCTCTAGTGTACATACCTAAATTTTGAGAAGATAAAATTTACTCAAATTAATCCTATCTCCAGGACCTAAATAGGAACAAATGGTTTTATTCAGACAAGTTTATTGGGCAAGAATAGGTAGATATTTCTTCATATTTCTACCTCTTAAGCATATGTTTAGCACTGAAACTATATAACGTACTGTTAAGTTTTCAGGTATGTAGTAAACACAGTGCAAAATTTCAAAACTGAAAACATTCTTATTTAATAAACCATTGTTCTAGTATTTTATACAGTTCATGATACAGAAATCATTAAGAGATAGTGCATTAGAGGTGTACGAGTAACAATATAAATGTTTTCTTCAGTGCCACCATGAATGAGGTTCAGTAATTTCCTTCCACCCCTGGATGCCAAATCTGTAAAATATTAACAGATTTTGTAAAACAGATTTTATATAACAGATTTTGTATTAATATTTGAGAGCAAAAGGATAAAAAACTAGGGGAAAAAAATCCAGCTATGATAAAGTAGCTAAACAGAAGAGCTCTAAGTGCAGTTGTTCACGTAATTAGAGCTTAATGAAGTTAATAGAATAAAATAGTGTTGCTGTTTAGAATAAGTCCGCAAATAGTCAGTATAATCTGACTGAAAGTTGAATATTATAGGAACTGGAAGATTAAACGGATAATTTTCTTGGTTTGAATTTTTGTCTTTGTGAATTTAGAATCATAGAATCATAGAATAGTTAGAGTTGGGAGGGACCTTAAAGATCATTGAGTTCCAACCCCCCCGTCATGGGCAGGGACACCTCCCACTAGACCAGGTTGCTCAAAGCTCCATCCAGCCTGACCTTGAACACTTTCAGGGATGGGGCATCCACTTCACGAGTGGGCATCCAATTTAAAAGTCTCTGCACATTTAAGGGAGGAAGCATAATAGTAGCAACACATTTTTAGTGAAGAATTAATGAATTAGGCTAGAGATTTAAAGATTTCAAAGATGATTCCTTATGCCTTATCCCAAAGCAACTCCCAGGTGGCAAAAAATAAGAGTTTATAGAAAAAGAAAAAGAGTTAAAAAGTTAAGGTAGAGATATGCTCACGTGCTTGGATTTATAGAGGTTTTCTATTACGCACCTATTTTATAAACTGTGCACAACCCATGTCTGTGAAAGGATTTAATTCGTCAACTATCCCTGGCAACAAAATGAAAATAACAGTACTGAAACAGTATATAACAGTACTGAAAATACTTCACAAACTAACAGCAAGGCTTTTGACACCATCTCCCACAGC
>JAOXNO010000001.1:172849480-172871278 GCA_028565335.1 Limnodromus scolopaceus
GGGTTTAGTTGGTGGGTGCTTTTTTTGTGTGGTTTTTCTGGTTTTTTGTGGGGTTTTTTTTGTTTTGTTTTGTTTTGTGTTGTGGGTGTGTTTTTGTGTCTGTTTGGGCAGTTTTTTGGTGGTTTTTTGTTTTGTTTTGTTTTGTTTTGTTTTTTTTAATGTGGTTGGACTCGATGATCCCTTCCAACCACTAAGATTCTGGATTAAAACATGCTCATGATGCAGACCAGGCTCATGTGGTACAAGTCTAGTAATGACCTGTTGGATGACAAGCAGCAAGGGCTTCTGAGTTGTCAACCACAGTGGCTGATTCTTGGTGCCACTGTGCATAATGCCAATATCCTGGAGATATCATATGGATTTACAGTGGGAAGCAAACGGGAGACTTCAGACTGTGATGCAATCTGTAAAGCAGCATTCAGGAGTACATTGAGAAAAAACTCTAGATACGACGAAAGTGTTAAGATTTTATTCAGAAGATGAGAAGAACTTTTGTAGAAGAGACAGTCCAGTCACTGAATTAATGAAGGTTGTAATCCAGTGATCATTTTGGCCAAAACATGTTGTTCCTAGGATTTAATTCCTTGTTGTAAAATAATTATTTTTTTTTCTTTTATATATGAAGTACATATGTTTATATATCTATTTAAAAATAAATACATCTTTTAAAAAACATAAAATGAGTACATTAGTAATTATAAGTTTTGTACCTAGGTCATTATCATAAAAGAAAAATCTCGTATTTGAGAGGCACTAAACCAATACAAAATTAAAAAAAAAATGATTAAATACATATTTTATTTCTCTGAAGTCTAGTAATTATTTTGAGGGGTTTTCTATATTCTAAGACATATATATGTTAAATTGTCGTGTTGTTACTAAAGGTTGGTAGCTGAATGGTTTAATTTTTCATCACAAGTCTGGATACTTAAAATACATTAAAATGGAAATAATGTAGACACAGGAATATAACTACAGCTAATGAGATAAATGATAGATTCAGCGTGGAGACAGGTATTTAAAAGCAGCGCATGTTCTGGGATATGGCTTACATAGCTGACTTTGAAATCTCTTGTGGTCCACAGCTATTTTGCTGTTTAATACAGCTATGATTTCCAAGCTTACTGCCACAGGCAAGTAACTTTGAGGGGAAAAAACAGAACAAAACAAAACCGTAAAAAGCTTCCTCTCAAATTTGTAAATATAAAAATAGCAAAATTTAGTTGATTGCTTCTTTAAACTAGAGCCCCTGGAGTTCTGAAGTGTGTGGTAGCACAGGCACATTCTCACCACCTGTTGTGTTACTCTTTCCAGAGTTAATAGAGCACCGTTAATGACAAGAATACCCACAAAAATAGAATAACCCAGCTTCAGAGCTGGCAGCAAATCTTAGAAAGAAAAATCACACAGCTAAGCACAGGTAAATACTCACTATCAGTTCTCTTTCTGTCTTTCTTCACTAGTGCACTGGAAACAAACTACTGCCGAGATAATAAGAATGAGATGTTTCTTGCAGAGGCATCAGGATTTTTTGTATCTAGTGCATGTAATTCCTGTCAACATGAACTTGTAAGCACATAAGATTAGAGAAACTAGTTACAGTTCAAAATAAGAAATGAAAAGGAAAACTGTAGAGCTGCTTACTTACAGGAAGAACAGCATTTTTGCCATATCCCTGTGGAGGTGTCACCATGTATTTAAACAATTCCTTACCATTTCGATCCTGGGAAGCAATTCATTATAGCTTGTAATTGCACTTCAAGTATCTTGATATTCTCAAAGAAAGAACTAGACACATTTAATATGGTTTCGGTGTTTGATTTTATACATCTGTACGCGGAGACAGATTAATCTCTATACAAGTTTAAGATTTTTTAATGCTTTTCTTTCTTTCATTAAATAAAACCAGCTGTAGCACACTATGTAACACATATACCTATACATATATGTGTGTGTTTGCATACACACATATGCATATATTTGTACATCACTAGTTAATATGAAAACTAGACTAAAGGTGCCAGGTTGTGAATCAAAAATTCAAGCTTGGCTGTAAAAACTAGTTGCCTACTCCAAATAGAATGCATGAGAACTTTAAAATTAATTGATTAAACTGATCATGGGAAGCGTCTCCAACAGAGATCTGCTTTTGGTCCTGGAGAAAGCATCGTGCTGTGGGAGGAGGCACTACTGTTCCTAAAGGACAATATCCCCACTCCCAAAAGTGTTTTAATTTAGTGACTTCTTTTTCAGGTTCTACCTACTGACTTGCTGACATATTTCTCTCAAATGTCTATAAAGCTGCTGTAATGCAAATAAATAGAAATACTGCCTATGATAGAAGGCCTTAGGTTTCTCAGTATTTTTGCTTCATTGAAAAGTATAACTGATAAATCAAAATCACCTCTGTGATGTTTTGGAGGGATATATATATATATATATATGGAAAAAGTGTATTGATATGATACTGCTGCTCTCGCAGTCGAGAAGTTGATTTATGCATAGAAAAGACTATAGGGAGACAAAATTAAAATTACTTCAAAAAAAATAGATGTAAAGGAAGAAAAGTCTGGTCAAAGGTAACAAACCAATAGATCCTACTGTGAGAACATGGACAAAGGTTGTGACTTTGCTCCTGACACTGTTCGTAAAGAAATACTTTTGGAGGCCATATTGACATATCCTCATGAATATTAGGTAGAATTTCATAAAAAGATCTGTCAAGATCTGGGAAGATTTTGCTGTATGTGCTCAGGAATAGTTATCGTGCTAATCATGTTGGAAAGAGGTTGGATTATAGAAACATGTCTTATGCTAAAGTTTCACTTAATGCATTTTGATGATGCTTACAATTTCTTTTATTTACCACATCACACATTTTTTTTTGTATTGCTTGCCTGAAAAAGTACAGCAAACAATTTAGAAAAGATTGCAGCAAAAAAAGTCTTAACCTTTTGTTCAGGGCAGTAAAAAAGAAAGGGCTTCTTGATCTTAAAATTTGAAAAGGGGACGGAAAACACCAGGGAAAAGCTGAAAGACTAAGGAGGTGATTTAGAGGTTTCCTGTTTAGTGCTCAGGAACAGAAATTTCCTTAAAGAGAAATTAATCTCTGAAAACTGATTTTGTAAAATGATGCTTTCACTGTTCTGATTCCCTGTGAGTATATTCGGAATTGTATCTGCACGTTTTAGTAACTTGAGAAAAGGTTTTGAAAGCACAAAAGAAGTCAGGCATAGATGTTTAAATGACATTTGAAAAATCTCTTTGAAAATCTCTTCCCAGAATAAATTCTGACTTTCTTCTGAAGTATCTTGGTGCTGGAAACGCTCTTCTCTGGCTCACAACATCTCTTCTCTGCATCAGAATCTCCAATTCGCTTCACACTACAGGCAAAAGTTATGCTTACTGCCCATGGTTTCATCCTTTATCAATATTTCTTTTCCTCCTGCTTACCTTTTCTGAATTTTTTTCAGCTATTTTTTCAAGTAAAGGTATTTCCGACAAGCAGTATTTTTTTTAAGATATCCAGATGCAATTCTGTGACAAATGGCAACACAGCTGTAAGTAGAGGCTACATTTGCTTTGTAGAATCTTTAAGAGTGATGTTAGTACAATTAATGTAGAAATGGAGAGGTGGAAAAATTGAGAAGTAATCAACAGGCACAAATTTGAACATAGAAAGTTCCATCTAAACATGAGAAGGAACTTACTTACTTTGAGGGTGGAAGAGCACTGGAACAGGCTGTCCAGAGAGGTGGTGGAGTCTCTGTCTCTGTAGATATTCAAAGCCTGCCTTGATATGTTCCTGTGCAACCTGCTCTAGGTGGACCTGCTTTGGGAGGGGGGTTGGACTACATCATCTCCAAAGGGCCTTTCCAACCCCTACCATTCTGTGATATCTAACAAAAAATACTGCTTTAGCAGATGCCACTACAGTTACTCAGATGTATTTGATTTCTTAATTCTTCCTACAGATATTCCTGATTATTCTCCTCATGCTTTCAATTGGAAATATGTTTATGTATAGTTAATGCACCTATAACCTGCAGAAAGCTCAAAGGTTGCCTTGGTTGTCTAGAACTGAGCACCTCTCTTTGTATGAAATCTCAAATATGTCAAACAATTATGTAATTACTTTGGAGATTTCTGGAGAGAACTGATTAACTTACTACTTATCCTTCTGTTGAATAAATAGTACAGCTGAGTCAGGAATTTAGTATGGGAGGGAAAATTTCATAAGAGCTGCAATTACAAGTAACTGATTATATTCCCACAGCAGAGAGTGAATGAATTAGTCCCTGGATCTCTTAAGACATCTTTGAGTAATCTTGCAATGCAGAAAATTTATTCCTCAGCTATTGATTTTGTCCTAACAGTTCACAAGGGTCTTACTCCAGGATAACTACTGGTGTAATCGTTGATAACTAAGAAGGAATGGTTCACATGAACAAGTCTTTATAGTGGCTTGACTGTATTTAAGGTTGTAGTCTCCAACAACAACAATTAAGACTCCATGAGACTGAGTAGTACAGGAGCTAATAAATGTTTATTTTACTTAAAACTCTATTCTTTTCATAGAGTCATAGATTTGAAAAATAATTTAGGATAGAAGGGATCTTTGGAGGACGTGTAATCCTCAATTCTCCGTAGTTTTTTTGACCAAAAGATTTTGGAAATCAGACTGCTTTAATTTTCCCTGTAGAAACACATATAAATTCACAAAAACATATCCTAAATTATTTGCTAATCCCACTACATGTACTGAAAATTTATGTCTCTGAAATGCAGCAAATCTTCCTACATAACGTATTTTCATATATTTAAAACACATTGTATTATTTGTCTCTTCTGAACCAGAACCACAAGTCTGACATGTACATATAAATATGTTTATTCATAATAATTTTAGAGTTTTGAAAGGTTTTCTGGTGGCATATGCTTTTTGTCCATTAGAAAATAGGTTTTCCAAGCCAGTAGATTTTGAGTTATTATATGTTTTCGTTAGTGTGGTAATGAAACCTTTGTTGCTACTTTGTGAAAATACATCTCGAAGAGGATTCACTAGGACTGATTTAAACATTATGGTATAGTGAAAACAGAATTACATTGTTGGTCCAAAGTACAAGCCATTATTTGAGTAGACAATTTGTGATTTTATTTAATTTTTTTATTTTTTTTTCAGGTCGTCCAGTTACTCGGGCACATTCTGGTAGCTGCATCAAAGCTTTAAGTACAAATGCCAGACTGGCTATTCACTATAGTACAACAGTGAAGTTCTGGCCTTATTGATATCTATGGAAGTTGTGCAATTCACTTCAGGAGGCCAAACATTTAATTTTGTGTGATTTGAATTGAACTCATAAAGAAGCCATAGACTTAGCTTTATAGTGTTTCTTTTTGTGTGTAGTATCTCTTTTGGGAATGTCTATTTTCCGTATAAGCACCCTGTTTCTCTCCTGCTTAAGAATTTTAATTATGGACCTGATCCCCGACATTATGTGACATATAAATCAGCAATGAAAAAATAGATCCTAAATTTCAAATACTATTTTTAAACTATTTAAGTATTTAATTATCCAAAGTTCATGAGCATGAGTTCACCTAAGTTTGCCTGATTTTTTTCACTCCCTTTGTCATTCTCGAGGTAATTGTTAAAATTGGCTATATTTAGACAAGATAACATACCAGATAACTTTGAATTTCAAAATAAGTAAGCAATACTAAATGAAATATTTTTCAATAACATCTTTTACCCTTCTTGAACTACTGTTTAGAGAAGACAGACTCTGACATATATTAATTTTCCCTTCAAACAAAGGGGCTTCTAGTAAGGGCCTTGATTCAGCTCATAGCTGAAACTTTCGATTGAAAGCCTTCCTTTTAATAAATATTTGAAATTCCATCCAGAACATTCTGAAATTGGGAACATTATTTAAAAAATTAAAGCAAAAAAAATTAAAAAGGTAAACTTTCCATTAATCCAGATCGACCATTTATGTAGTTATCACATATCTAAGGCTAAATATGTCTGTAAAATAAATAGTCAAATTAAATAATTCCTGACATATTCCTTATAACAGCTGGTTTCTCTGTAGGCTGCTGTTAAACCTTGGACCAGGGTTCATCTTTAACCTCCTTCCCTCCTTAGAAATAGATAAAATACAGCAAAATATTTCAAAATGATAACGCTTCCTATGTTTCTCAGATTTTTATGGGGTTTTGTGTCATTTTTATGCACTGCCAAAAGACATAAAAATATTACAGCAGTAAGGTTCATATATGAACATTGTACACACATTATTAAGATAAATGCAGAACAAGAGGTGTTATGTGTTTTTCAGTTCTTGCTGTTGCTGCACTATCTAGCTGTCAAATTCTGAATAATACTTTAGCATTTTAGAAGCATTACAAATGTGTTATGAGTGTCCAGGATAGCTTTATATCGTAATAAAAGAAGCATTTACATTTTGTTGTTTGTATTTTTATGCTGCTTAAGTGCCCAAAGAGTGAATATAGGAGTCTCAGTATTTATTGTGATTAGGTCAAGAGAGAGGTTATCTCTCTACAAAGTTGCTGTACCTTTGCATATCATGGTTTCATAGGTGTCCTTAGTCTAACCTTGAGATAGCTATTCCCTGGGCAAGCAAACTGTCAATTATGTTAAACTATGTCAACCTGTATGTATTGTGTAATTTTCCACACTGAATTATTGTCTACTAAATAGAGTCAGCTGCAAGTATTGAACTCTTGCCATATACTCTAGGGGAAGCAATGTGGAAAATTTATGTATTCTTTTAACATCAGCCAACTGGCCTCTTGCAAAGATGTGAAGGGTTATAAAAGTTATCCAAAAGTATTGCACATAGCATAAAGCTTTATGAAAGCAACAAATACATTGTTTTTCATTTACTATATTAAGAACCCATTTACTACACCGTTGCCATTGAGAACAAGTCATTTAAATGCTTAACAGACTTATCTCCATATTTTCATTATACTGCAAGCCAGATCACATGTTTCCATCTCAGGGAATTTAACCAAGGAGAGGTCTGATACCCAGTTCAAGTAAATTACCATCAGGCTATCAAATGGTGAAATTCAGTTTACAGCAGTTGAGGATCTGCTGGGATATTCTGTCTGCCTTAGAGCATAAATTCTCTTGATGGAATTTACATAGCTATTGAATTTAAGTGTTACAGTTATGGCATTCTATCTGTGCAAAAACCTTAGGCTTATTTTTATTTTTCAAAACATTAATATAGCATTTACACGATTCTACTGGCTTTAAAGGTTTCATTAATTGTAAGAGTGAAAAGTCATAAAAATAGTCAGCCAGAAAAACAGTAAAAATGAAACTACGGTAAATAAGAGCTTAAACATAGTAGTGGGTATAATTCTATAAAAGTGTAGTGTGTATTAATGGTCTTACTGTTTTGTTTAGGGGCTTTTCCTAGCTATTTTTTCCACATTTCTTTTTTGAATTGTGTACTTTATTCAATTCTTTGCAAAATACTGAGTAGAAATTTATTACTATCCTTACAAATATCTTCTTACAGAATGGTTAGGCAAAATATACCTTGAAATGATTGTATTGTTTCCCTACTCAATGAAACAAATATTTTAAATAATTTTATGACATCACTAATGTGTAAGAACTAATTAATTAACTGCATTATTAGCATCCAAAACACAATTTCTCAATGTTCCTGTTAAGAAGAAAATAATTAATATGCTTATATGCAAGCTACTTGAAAGGAAAGTGTTGAAACCACAAAGGATAACAATATTCTTTTGTGGTGTAAACAAAGGCAATTCAATAAGTGTAACTTGTTAGCAACTAATTTAACCTGAGCACTACTTAGACTACCTTCAAAGCAATATGTGGTTTATAAACACATTCAGCCATGCAGAACAGGAAATGTCAAAGGAAAAGGCTAATGGTTTCATAGAAACCTTAACAGGAGCACTATATAATAAGCACCATGAGGCTTGACAGCTCTAATCTGTTGTAGGTAACCTTGAAACTTGCAAGGAGAGGCTGGTATATTAGGATGTTTTATTTGAGTAGTCATAAAATAAACTGTTCAGTTTATGGATGTATTTGCTTAGAACAAATTTATCAAATCAAGTCTCAAAAAGGTAACTTAAAGTAGTATCTTTGTGTAGTTTTAGCCAGAGTAAAATCTGTTTTTCTTTAGCCTCAGTTTGAACCTTTTCTATTTTCTTCCCTTCTGCATGATGCAGATCTTCATAGACATTATGGTAAGCTCTGTTAATGAAATTTTTACTTGTGCTTTGAGGCATAACCCTTTGATATATAGAGTTGTTTTTTGATGAAAGCCATAAATAAAATATGATTGAAAGACCTCCCACCCTTTTCTCAATTGCACTTTGGACTTTTTTGAAAAAAAATAAATTAGTCTTCCTCCCTCCCTTGATACTTCATTAAACTGCAAAGTGTTTTTCCTCGTAGACACAACTTATCAAAGCAGTTTCGAATGACTTAGGTTAATTCCACAAAAAGTTTTAGACATGGCAGTTCCAAATTCTTGGGCATATTTTAACTTTATGAAATCTGCTGCCCAAGTCATATGCTGTTCAAGTAGTAAGGTGCCAAGGATCAATGCTTATATGTACAAGGAGAAGTTAAGCTCCTAACAGTTCCTGTGTACACTGGTAACTGGGTATAGTGGAAAAACCCTAACAAGTTCTATGTCTTTTCAGGACTTAACGCAGTACTCTATTGGGGTACTTCTCAACACTTCTGCACAATACCAACTCATACCCTAGGAAACTTTTGTGTCTATTTCACAGGGATGATTAAGTTAAGCAATGGGAAGTTGGAGGCAATAAATTGTCAAGGGGAAGGGAAGGACTTATTCTCTACCTCCTTATAGCAGCAGGTTCCTAATTGTAGGCTGGAGAGAGGATTCATCTGTCTACACTCCTTTCCTAGACACCTGAAAAAATAAGGCTAAGGTGTTCCTTAAACACAACAACCTGTTGGTTTGTGCAACCACCAGTCATGTGGTATAGCAGAAATAGGAGGATATATTTCTATTGCCATCTTCTGAACAGAGATGTCAACCAAATATTTTTCAAACTATTGCTTTTCTTGAAGCTGGTCCACTGAAATAAATGTGTAACAGTAAAACCAGGAAAGGGATCCAGATCATCATCTGGTCATTATGTAAGCTGTCAGACTGTGGGATCACTCTTACTTTCCCCAGTAACACCTCTGCAACTTTACCCAATTTGTATTCCTTTCTTTAAAGAAAAGTTCCATAGCTTCATTAGAAGACATTTATCTCATAGTACCTTAGAGACTACTGCTGAATAGATCTTCTGTCACATGGGGCAGATGTCCTCTCTCAGTTGTTCCAAATAAGGCAAAGAAAGAAAACCTAGAGGTGAAATACCTTGACCCTTGTGCATTTGCATTTCTAAATGCAAGCTAAACCCCTGCATCTATCTTTAGAAATCATAGTAAAAAAAAAACCCTACTTCCAAAGGATTAACTTGAATTAATTAAAAGGTGATCATCTAAACTGAATCAGATTAATTGCTTTCTAAAAATGAAAACAACTCTACGGGTTATAAAAGGAGATTTTCTCCCAGTGACTATATCCTAGTAAGTACAAATGGCTAGAATAGATGAATCCTAATTTGTTTTTTCTGTACTTGATCTCATCCTTTACTTGCTAAACTATCAAGTTGAGTGATATTTTGTCTTTTTTCCTTTATGAGAGTTAGACATTGAAAATTTACATTAGGCAGGCATTACAGACAGATTCAGAATAAGAATAGGGAGCTTCTAAGTCTGCTGCATTTTGGAAGTTGATCAGGTGATTATTAGTTTAGTCCAGAAGCAGAAATATGAATGACTAGGGAAAAAAAAACCCAAAACCAATAAAAACAGAGACTGCCATGAGTTTAGGTATTTGTAGGTTTAGGCAGCTCTTGAAACTGAATTTTAAGGGAATTTTAGCAAGCCTGTGTCTTAAAACTAGCCCCAGACAGAAGTACTACCTATATCCTCTTCTGAAATTAGCCATTGCTTCAAATTAAAAATTTGAAAGAAAAATACATCGTTTAAAACCCCACAGTAAATAGATGTTTTAGCTAAATATCACTCAAATGTGCAGATGAGATTTGACTGTCTCCTGAATCACATCAAAGAATAGCAATATCCAATTCCGAATGTCCATAACAAGCAAGTTAATTGAGGAGCCTTTTGTGTTAGAAAGAGATAAAGTAGACTTGACATGTTGGCATGACTCAGTTAGTAAGCTATATGCTTGATTACTTCTGGGTACTCATGTCATTACTGCTTCTGTCCTGTTGTCCTCATTCAGACAAAAGTTGCATTGGAGTGCAATAAAACTTTTCAAAGATTAGAAGGTGAAAGAAAGTTATTTGGATGACAGAGAGTATATATGAAGTATACTTTGCCTAGGAGGTAAGAGAGAAGCCACATGCATATCATGTTAGCCTGATATTCTTCAATTAAAAAAAGAAGGAAAAAAAGAAAAACAAAAGGAAAAAAAGTAGGAAAAAAAAAGAAATAAAAGGCTGTGCAGTATATATTGTAATCTTATACCTGTAATCTTATAATAGCAACAGAAATATTTTTTTTATATATATAATTATGTTATTAGAAAAAATGACTGCCTTGAATGAGAACTTCCGAATTCCTTACATCCAAAGTCTTATCTTGTGCAATATATGTTGACTAGTACCACAAATATTAAAATTATTTAATAATCAGTCACAAAGAACTTTCTGCATCTTTTTGAATTCTGCATGTGACACTTTATGTGTGGAGTTCTCTAGGACAATAGAGAAATAAGAAAGTAAATATATAAGTATAATTGGAACATTAGTTTCACATAAAGAGAGATGCATTCTCTTCCCTACTGTTCTGCCTTGTTTAGCAGTTAGTCCTGTTTGGCTTTGACTGCAGGATATCATATCATAGAGTGAAAATCTGATTTTATGCAATCACTGCATTCTTTTTACTGAAAATATGTTATCTTTAGTTGCCTTGGGACAGTACTTAATTCCTTTTGCTTAGAAATTCAGAAAAGACTGAACTATAAGTATGTTGAAAATTATTGGAGCAATATTGTTAGAATGAGAGCAACCATATCTGATTTCAGCACAGCATAAGTGTGAAAAGAAGGCATTGATTTGGGGTAATGTGGTTAGAAACCGTCTAAGGCAATGATAAGTTTGCCTGAGTAAGTGCTGCAAAATGAGCCTCATAATACCCCAGAGCAGAACAGTTGAAGTGGTGTAAGATCTGAAGGGTACTGGAACTACTTTTACAATCACTGCAGAGTGTAGGAACTGTAGTTACTGGAAAACTGTCAGATATTACAGAACAGTGAGGAATGGAAGAAGGGAGGAAAATTATCTATTTGCATAGGAATCTGGAAGACAAAAAAGCAATGCAGAACCCCCTGTGATAGATACTCACAGTAGTTTTCATAGGAGGTGATACACCCTGTTTTCTTATATAAATAGGCTATTGAATGAGAGCAATAGACAGTATCTTAATTATTCCTCTCCCAAGAGTGTTAATCCTTTACAGAACAATTTAGATCAGCTATACATCTTTTACAGAGTAAATCTATTATATGGAAGTGAGAAAGAAGAAAGAAAGACATCTATTGGTTTAAATCTCTTCTATTAGCCTATTTCAAAAGAATTTAGGTATTTGATTACTATGTAGAGTTGGACTATTCTATTCCATACACATGTATATTTGTGTCTATATATATATATATACACACACACATATATTTGATGTATTGAAGAATAAAAACCAGGCTGGCCTGGCCTGCATATCAACTAGACCAAAAATACAGCTGCATAGAAGACTATCACACTGAAAAATTAATTAATTTGATCCCATGAGGTCAACCTGGTTTAAGGCTCAGAGTTAGGGTTTTTCAGCCTGGACAAGAAAAAGCTCCAGGGAGGCCTTATAGCACCCTTCCGCAGTACCTAAAGGAGGCCTCCAGAAAAATTGGGGAGGGATTCTTTATCAGGGAGTGTAGTGGTGGGATGAAGGGTAATGGTTTTAAATTGCCAAATGCAAAAAATTTCAACCCAACAAATTTCCAGTATATGTTCTTGTTATATTTATACTTAGGACACCTGGTAAAATAATTCAGCATGCTAAAGGTTCTGGGAATTTGAGATCCAAAATTAAGGAATTCATTATATGTAACATTTTTATCTTCCACTGAAAGGTTGACATTGTGCTATTTGTGCCTCATACAATGAAAATGTATAATAGAGCAGGGGCTTTAGCCAAAGATGTAAATTTTGTTACATATGTATTACCAAAAAGAATACTTGTTTTAAGTGAGAAATAACAGATGTGTGGCAAGCTTGATTTTCCACTATGTAGTTATGGATGTTAAAAAAACCTTTACTGCATGTTAGCTCTGTTTTGTTGTTTATGGTGCTTCTTCTGGAGCTCAAAGGACAAAGAAGTAAAATTATTCCTTTTTCTGTTTATTAATAGAGATCTTTCACCATACTATATGTAGCACATAAAGATTTGTAATTGCATTGGAGAGATACTCTACCAAAGCTCCTCAGTGAGATTTTTGTAGAAAGTAAAATATAGCCATCAGAGAGAAGATATTTCTCTTATGTTTGGAGTTCAGTCTGGTCATGCATATTGACTTGAAATTGATATTAACCAAAAAAAAAACCCAAAATGGAAATGTCTTTAAAGTTTGGAATATAAAGTAGAAATTAAGAGAATCTGAGAATAAGACAAATACTATTATTGAGAAAAATCAAATTAAAGTTAATTTCACTCTATCAGTGTAGGTATAAAAATTTCTGAATCCCTTGGATTAACAAAGATTAAAGGGGGAAATTAAGGAGAGGCATCTTGCAAATATGTTAAATAATTGATTTGTGTCAACTTCCAGCATCAGGAAACTGGAAAGATGTGCTTTGGAACTGCTCTCTTCAGGTAATGAAGAGGAGTTGTTGGCAGATAATGAGAAGTCAGATGGAGCCCAAAGTGATATATTAAAGAGCAAACATTCATAGAAGCAGATGGTTCTCACCCGAGAGTTCTTCGGGAGCACTTAAAATGAAATAGCTTAGTTGCTAACAAAGATGTGCAATCAGTCACACAGCTATGACAGCACAGTAAGAAACTGTAGGTTCAAACAATGTAGCTATTCTAATACCAAGATATTTGGGATGATTTGGAGAATTACAAAACATTGAGCCCTGACTCAGTATTTAGGAAGCTGGTTGAAGCAATAACAAAAGATATAGGTAAAACAGCAGAATGCGGACAGGGAACAAACCAAAAAGGCAAACTACATTTCTGGTCCACTTTAAGTCTTTGAATAGATGGGCATAAACCCGGGTTAGGAGCAAAACAACAAATCTATTGTATTTAGACTTTCAAGAAATCCTTACCAAATGCTTTCACTAAAGCAATGACTGTATGGTGACAGGTAATATGAGTGGTTCATTAGAAAAAAAAAAAAGAAAAAGTTGAGATAAGAGAAGGATTGCAGGGGAGTATGGTTCTTTTTCAACATGGCAAAAAGTAAAACAGATAAGAAAGTAACCCAGCAGATTACTGCTACCTCTCACAATAATTACTGATAATGGGATAGTAGGCTATGTTTAATATTGTGTAATGTGGTATAAGATGTCTTTTTTCTGTTCTTGGTCATATAAAATAAGATGTGAGGGGTTTTTTTTAAGAAAAGTTTTGGAGATGATTAAAAAATACTTTTCTGTCTCTACTATATTTTATGCCTTACACCAAGTAGAGCTTTACAAGCTTGCAGAAGTCTAGTGAAGTGGAAACATTTATACAAAACAAAACAAAAGCAGCTGAAGATCAGATATAAGTGTCACAAGATGTGTAAATACGGAAGCAATTCTTCTCAAGCTATTAACTGAGATAGAATTTTTCATATGCATAAGTGCAGATTCAGACCCTAATATAGGCAATTAGATTTCTAATTATGGTGAAAATATATTTATGAATGGAATAAACACAAACCTAGGCCTTCCCAATGTATCTGCATCTTAGTCAGATATAGAATAGTTTACTCATAATTCCCACCTGTCAGATAACCAAAGTGAATACAAATACAATTACTGACCAAAAAATGCATATTCTTAATTTCTTTTGTTTGTAGACTGTTTTGTTGTTGGTTTATAGTATTAACTTTAAGTACAGAAACTTATTTTTAAGTGTTAATGAGGGATTTCTATTCAGAAGTGGATTCTTCCTTTTTACCTGTGCATTACTTCTACAAATTTGCTTTTAGAAGAATTCCTCTATGACTAGGTTTTGGGTTCTTACATTGCACTTAGTGGATGGCAGCAACTGAAGTATGCTCTGGGCTCCTGGTCCCCTCTATGTCTACGAAAAGTATATGTTGGAGCACTGCATGTATAGGACAAGCTTCAACACCTGTGCCTGTCCGGGGACAGAGAGTATCTGTTGAACAAAATTCTTCTTCTAACATGTTCTAACTTGTTCTTGTACCCGAGAAGTCCAAAGCTATTGCAGCTTTGATAAGCAAGGATACTGTGTTAGGCATAAAACCAGGCAGGAATGGAAGTGAGCATCTTATCTAAAAATGATCATGACATTTCCCAGCACTCAACATGCACAATTATCTGTTGCAGTTGAAATCAATTAAGTTAATGTGCATTGTTTTCAAGGTTATATTTTAAATACTGAGAATTGTACAAGTAAGTAATTATAAATAGCATTTTTAAATGTTAAAAAACAAATATTTTTTTAAAAAAATCTGACAGAAATGTTCATAAAAATATATTTAGAAAGTATAAAAAGATATTATTAGTAAGGATCTTTTTCATCCTGAAACATGTTCTAGGAGCACTGGATAATAGAAATTTTCCTTGGTCTTAAAATGGAAAGAGCTGACAAATATCTGCCTCAGTTATTTTTTCACTTCCTGACATGATAGTGTTGAAGCCTCAGGAACAAAGCAAGCCAGATTTATTATTTTTTTTTGCGCTATAGTCATCACAACCAAAAGAAAAAAGGAAAAAAAAATGAGAAACAGAAATGTTCCAGGTAAGATAGCTAAGATAATGAAAACATTTTATATGTTAAAAAAATAAATTAACTATGTTGCACTTGGAAAATGTTAAACCAGAATATAATAATTTCAAGTATTTAAATAATTACTTGAGATTCTTGATATACTGAAAATCATTATTTTTATTGTTTTGTATAACTGAAGAAAGATGCAGGTTCCAAATCATCAGAGAAGTTCTATTGAATCAATTTCTATGCATTTTGAACAGTACTGCTATCTCAGAAGCCTAAAGCTATCCCTAAAGCCTAAGTTTACTGTAACAGAGAAACAAGCTAAAGAAATCTTCATTAGAGAAAAAAAAAAGCAAACAACAAAGCAAAAAAAACCTGCAAAAAAACCCTACAAAAAAAAAGCCCCACTCAAGCCAAAAAACCTACGGGAAGAAGAGATCCAGTGTGAATGTGGACTCTTTGTTTTACTGACTGGTTTTACATTCCTCATGCAAAAATGTTTAAAACATTTCTGATTTATTCAAGGTGGTGCATCTGGATCAATAAGGACCAGATAGCTTTGAAGCACCTAATGCCATAGAAGAACATTAGTAAGTTAAAAAACAGGACAGTCTTCTTATTTTAATGATATAGTCTTATCACTGCAATTTGGATAATGTAAAATGTCTTCAAATAACATAAGACTCAATCATTATTGCCAACAGTTATAATTTTTCCTCTGCTTTTATGTAGCATAAGAGAACATGGTTCTTTTTCATTTACTTCAAGGAGTCAGAAGCAACAGAAGGTTTGGTATAATAACCTTATGGATTATAGTTTCACTGACAGTATAACACCAATTTATAGAATTATACTGACTGTAATTTTTATTATTGTTGCATTTATTGTTTGACATATGAGTCAGAATAGAGAAAACTTGTAGTAGATAGTTACATGTTTTAAAGATCTGCAGAATTAAGAATTCAAAGGATAAACCTCCTCAAGACTGTAGAATAAATTAGAAGGCTAATCTCCCTGAAAATACTTCATCAGAGATTGCGAACTGGTATCACAATTCTGACTTTTCCTAACTAAACTGATTATATCAGCTCATGTTATTTGAATACATTATGCAAAGTCTTTGAGAAGAAAAATGAGGCAACCTCCAACACTTTTTCCTAAAATATGTAGCTTTAAAGATTTACAGCTTCTTTCTTTTCCTTGCAGATTATAGTTGATTATAATCTAACTGACATGATTGTGGTATAGGTTCACAGTCATGAACAAAGCAGTTTTGGATTGAGTGACCTTTGAATTTAGCTGCAGATTAGGTTTCTGGAAGGACTAAAAGAGTAAATAGCATTCCTTTTTTATTTGCAATTGTGTTCAATTGACAGAGTAAAATTTCCTAGACTTTTATCCATCTGCAATGTTTTATTATTGGGAATGATATGTAAAAAAACCTAACTTTCCTAACCCTGGTAGTTCCTTAAAGATAATAATTAACTATATTTCCTACGAAAGCATACAAATTTCCTTATAAGTAACCAAAAGCAGACAAATTTCCAAACTGAAAGCATACACTGATAACCCACATGAATGGTCATGTTTGGGGGGAGGAGAGTCAACAAAACATTACACCCATAAATGACAAGAAAATCATACCTGCTTTCCAATTGCCACCAATTGCTAGAAAAGCATAGGAAAAAATAAATTTTGGAATAAAAACATAAAACAAAAGGAGAACTCTGCAAAACTTAAGAATCCAAAGCTACAGAAATTAAAACAAAGCAAAACATGGATTGCATATTTTTGCTGCAAAGATTCTAATTGTTAGGCCTTCTAGATATAGTTTTACAATTGTATTACATTTCAGAAAATGCAACCATTTAACCATCTTGAAGTGCCTGACTGTAACTTTGTGGAATGGTTCCTGTATGATTGATACCATTTCAGCAGAACCATTAAAGTGTGCTTCAGGGACTACACAGAATACAGCAGATTCTTTAATCCAGTGGTTTGGGGAGTTTGTAAGGCTTAAAGCCCATTATCACCAGCTCCTCCAAGTTATAAATTCTTTAGCAGCAATAAATGACAAAAATTTCCAGAAGCTATACTGCTGAATTAGTAGTCAACAAACGTAAGCTATCCTTTCACCTTTCATTATATTAATATCACTGACTTTACAATGGGGCAAAGAGAATGGATTTTCACTTATAAAAAGGTTTAATCATTTGAGTATTTAGTGTAAACAGAAAAAGCACTAACAAATAAAACTTGCTTTCTGATTCCATTAACGGAGTTTGTTGACATGTAACCACATTTTCTTTCAGTAAATAGTAGGATCATTGTGTGCATTTTTAAGTACTTCTTGCAAAGAGTGTGTTCTCACAACTGTAATTACCACACAGTGAAGAGAGAGAACAAAAAAAAAACCCAAACCCAACAAAATGGTGATAAATGAAAGTCTTAGGTGAGGAGTGAATCAGACAGTATAAGTACAGTGATTATCCACTTTATAATAGTGATAGTGGAATTTGAAGTAGCTTAGATACCATTCAGGTGCCCAGAACTTGGGATGGGGAGTTTGCATTTCCAAGATGCCACTTCTTGGATATGTCTACATAATTCCCACATTCGCACTAAGGCACATCCAAATGTTTCATCTAAACATTTACATATACATGCTCTTAGCCCGTTTTCTGTACTTTTGCAACATCGCTTACTGCTGCATTCAAACTCTAAAAACTGACATAGTTATCAAGACTCTAAAGTAACCATAAGTTGTTGGTGTTTTTGTCAGTGTCCTCTGCAGAAGCAGAGGAAAAACATTCTAGTTTTCAGGAAAACTTATGCAATTCATGCCTCCATCCTGTTCTACAGCCAGGATGAGAAGCGGTATGTTGTGAACACAGAAGCTGCTCATATGCCAGACAGCATAGCCACCAGTTTCACTTGCTGAAATGCATGCATATTTGGCTGTCAGAGAGGAATTCCTATGTTGTGGGAAAATCAGGAAGAGATAAAAGGGCACCCAGAAAGGATCTCATGGAATTGCAGAGAGAGAGAGAGAAGTAAGCGTATACATTTGTATTCTTCTACTGCCTCACTGATTCCACTTGCTTACCTTGAGCAAAGAGAATTGAAAGAAAACACAAGGGAAGGCGGCAGAATGCACTGTCCACCAGGTTAATCAAGTTAGACAATGTGCCAAACACCTTTGCAATGTGTATATCAACGTGCAATAGAAGAAGATCAAAGCCAGTTTTGGCACGTTTCTGGGTTAGCACATGACTTTGTCAGAATAGACAATGAATTTTGTCATTGCCCCCTCCTTTCCTGCATGCTTTTCCCACACACTCCCAGTTACCTACAATCACCTAGAAGAATTGGACTCTTTTCATCTCATTTGACTGGTTAAAAAGGAAAGCTGTGGCCCAGGTCTACTGGCAAAAGAGAATAACACTACCCTTTCCATGCCACCACTTCTTAGACTGCACATGGTGCAGTTATGAAATAAGAGTTCACCACACCAAAAGACTGTCTTCCAGAAAACACTATACCTTCATGATACACCACAGAGAAACTGGTTCCTTCCGAAATCATAGAGTAGTTTTGGTTGGAAGGGACCTTTAAACGTCATCCAGTCCAACTCCCCCATGCAATAAGCAGGGACATCTTCAGCTAGATCAGGTTGTTCAGAGCCCCGACCAACCTGATGTTGAATGTTTCCAGGTATGGAACATCTACCATCTCTCTGGTCAACCTGTTCCCCTGTTTTACCACCTTCAGTGTAAAAAAAGTCTTCTTTTTATGTAGTCTAAATCTACCCTCTTTTAGCTAAAAACCATTAGCTCTAATCCTATCATACCAGGCCCTGATTAAAAGTCTGTCCCCACCTTTCCTGTAGGCCCCATTTAAGTACTGAATGGGCACAATAAGGTCTCCCCAGAGCCTTCTCTTCTCCGTGCTGAGCAAACCCAACTCTCTCAGCCTGTCCTCATAGGAGAGGTGTTCCATCCCTCTAATCGTTTTTGTGACCCTCCTCTGGATGCCCTCCAACAGGCCCATTTCTTTCCTGTGCTGAGGACTCCAGAGCTGGATGCAGTACCTCAGCTTGGTGAGGGACACCACTTTGTCACTGACCTCCATCTGGACATTGAGCCATTGCAGTGTCTTTGGTTCTGGATGCACACAAGAAAAGGATTAGACCAATGGACTTCTGAGCTAGCAGCAAAATCATCAGCCATCTGCAGCAAAAGACTGAAGATGAAGCAAGTGTTAAGGTTCATATAGCAGAGATCTTCAGACCTATTTTAATGGCCAATAGCCTCTCCCTGGGAAAAAGATGCAGTCTCCTGATCTCTGGTAAAGATGTTGCAAACTCCTTGCAGGTAAAAGCATCAAGTGAACAAAAGGTCATCAACTATTTATTTCCACTTATCTTCCATAACTCCAGAAGAAAAACTTGTTGTCATATGACACTGTTACAGGAAGTAACAGTGCTGATGCATCACTTTTTCTAGTGAAATTATTCTTCTAGGAAACATGAAATCCCCCATTGCCTATTACAAACTTATTGTGCCCTCCACTGGACCAATGTGCCAACTGGAGTGTTTCCTACAAAACTATGTTCCAAGTCCTACAGAACTTTTTTTTTTGTTATGTTTTTTTGTTTGTTTGGGGTTTGTTTAATGTCGTTGGTGGTGTTTTTTGTTTGTTTGGGGGATTTTGTTTGTTTTTAAAATCTGTAGTGTAAATGCTTGGGGCCACTAGCTCACAGGAACAAGCTTCCAAAAGTATCAAATGTTCAGCTGGGCTCATGAAAGGACTTCATCTTCCACTTATACTGGCAGTTTCATGGCATAACAGCCCTCAAAACATAAGCCTGCAGCAGAAGTTGTTATGTGAATAAACTCCTGGGTGAACAGGCATGACATTTGAAATCCTTCCATCTAGAACATGTTTGGGCTTACTAAAAGTCCCCTAGCAAAACTCCCACAGCTGCTGTGAAACAATGGTTATCACAGTGAAGATTGCTGCTGCAGCTGGGAGCAGCTGAGAGAACTGCTGCATTTGAAGAGGCTGGGGAGACCCTGGTAACAAGCACCAGATGCTTCACCAAGCCACTGTGTCTGGCTCATTGGCAAAATGATCAGGCCAATAACTAATTAAGCAGTTACCTCCCAATAGCAACTGCCAATATGAGAAGCAAAGAAGGAACACTAATATCTATAAATTAGGAGCTGGAACACCCAATATACTGTAAAATCTGATTTGTTTTCTTTTATATCCATTTCTGCATTAACTTTTAGCCTGTTAAGTATAAAATAAAAAACTATTTAATTTTGTTTTGTTTTGTTTTTTTTTCCCTTGACCTACCTGTCTCGGTTCATTTTCTCTAGAACAGCCCTCTCTGCTGGGATGTGCCATAGGGAACTGTTAGTTTGTTGACAATGTTGACACTTCACACGTAAAAATCATGAGAAAGCCAGCTAAAATTTTGGTGGTTTCAAGCAGTCACAAGGGGAGAAGTATCAGGAGGGTCTGCTGAGCCTCTGTTTGTTTGTCCCACTAGATATCAGTGGCTGTCTTATCTAT
Organism: Limnodromus scolopaceus; assembly: GCA_028565335.1. Classification (NCBI taxonomy): domain Eukaryota; kingdom Metazoa; phylum Chordata; class Aves; order Charadriiformes; family Scolopacidae; genus Limnodromus; species Limnodromus scolopaceus. The sequence goes on from JAOXNO010000001.1 coordinate 172,870,143, forward strand.
CAGTCAACACTTCTGGGTTATGACAGATATATTATGATTAGTGGAAGAAATCGAATTGCATTTTGAAGGTATGAAAGACTTGCTTTTTTTAGAATGATCACAGTGTTAAAGTGGGGTTGATGGTCACCTTATTCTGTCCTGTTTCTGAAGTTCTGCATTCTCAGGTGCATACCTCATTTTGTTTATGTTAAGGAGCAGTAAGAATGCTTGTGAGCAATTGCCAAATAAAAGGTCGTTAAAAGTAACACACAACTGATAATACTGGAGTAAGCCTTCTACTTAGAATGAAAAGCAGAACCGTTTTCTTTTTGTTTGTTTGTTAATTTCCTTTTTAAATGGGAATTTGCTCCTGTTTCCCTCCCACTATTTAAAAAGATTTCCTGAAAAGATTGTAGTTGCCCAAAGTATCTGGGTTTTTTTTTACAGTAAAATTCCTTGAATTTTGTTGTTTTCCTTTCTTTTCTTTTACTCCCTCATCCTTTTCTTGGGATGGAGCGCTGTTTGTCTTTTTGCAATTGGCTATGTGTTTGAATAGCACACAGAGTCTGTCTATTCTGCATGCCTGCCTGCACTCCTTCTTTCCACCGTTTTGTAGTTTAGATGTGTTGCCTGATAACTTTTAGAAAAGTAACTGACTGATGTAAAGAAAACTGACACTCTGATTCTACAACTGTAAGTCTTTCCAAAAGTTTAAACATTATTGAAAACTAAGGTGTGATAAAGCAAAACATTAAAGCAACAATGAATGGAAGAGCAAAGAAAATAAATTGGATGAGGGATATAAATATGGATATTATACATGTTCTGCTATTCCAAGGCAGAAGGGAAAAGTGAGAAAAAGAAAGAAAAATCCCCAAAACATGGTATGTTTTAATTACAGTCATCTCTGATGTCTGTGAAAATACTAACAAACAAAAACATATAATTTGTCAACAGAAAGGATGTATTGGGCAGGAGAGGAGTTCTACACTCATTTTCTTTATCTGTTTAACCACTGAAAAGGAAAGAAATAGATTGAGATTAGTGACATTTTTTGGTTTTGTCCTGGTTTAAGGTAACACAGAACCAATTTTCTGTTCAGTAATTTTACTTTTTAGCTGGGCCTCTTCTAACTAACTAAACTCTGAAATTAACAG
>JAOXNO010000001.1:172871378-172883138 GCA_028565335.1 Limnodromus scolopaceus
TTTATTAATATTTTCATTAAAGTAGTTTAGTTTTTTCTAAACTCATAAATCTCTTTATCTCTTCCTCTCCTCTCTTTAAAGAGGGCGGAGGGAGAGGCAATCTGTCATTCTGATTGGCCAATCCAGCCAAAACCATGACAGTTTTTCAAAAAGAACTGAAAACATAGCTGGTGCACACATTACCTCCTGCAACACTGCAACAGATGTCCAAAGAAAAATAATGGAAGCAAACTTTGTTAGTAGCAGTTTTGGGTTGTTATTTGGTGTGACATTGAGCCTAATATCAAATTAAAAGAGAAAAAGTTAGACAAGATGCATCTTGGGTGAAAGGAAGTTCTTTTCTTATTTCCCAATCATGTGAAATTCTTTCTCATCAATCCTCTCTCTAATAATTCATTCAAAGCCCAGCTGTGTATGTAAGAGAAGAAAAAAAAATGAGAAGCTGGAAAAATCATAAAAGGGCATCATCACAACCTTCAGTAGAACAAGCTTGACCAGCTGTTTTAAGGTGAGTAACATTACTTCAGCTAGTGGTCATAAAAGTGGTTTACCTAGAGAATCAACCATCTGCAAAGCCTTCAAATAGGAAAAGTTCATCCCCTGAATGATTTTTGTCTTTGTATGTAGTTTTTAGAAAGCCTCCGCAGAAGGTAAATTTATGGCTGCAGCTGACCCTGGTGCCCAAGATCCTCACATCAGGGACCTTTTTTTTTCATCTTGGATGTGTTTATGGTTCCTCCTCTGTCAGTTAGCAGACTGCAATGTGCAATTTCCATGGTCTGTCTCTGGCTTCTTCTTATTAGTGTTGGAGATCTAGGTTCCCAAAGGAACGTACAAATGAGTACTGGCTGCAATGGTGACATAAAGACGAGCAAAGAAAAGCCTTTTCTCATCTTTTGCCTTCCCACTCCATGCTCATCACTTCATAAACCAGCTCCACACAGCCCAATTCAAAAGGAAAAAAGTAATTTCAAAAAAAGTAAGCTTAAACTGTGTGTCTTGCTTTCATTGAAATGTTGCTGAATGTTTCCACTGATTTAAAAGAGATGCACAAACTTTCTTCTGCAGTTTGGCAACCTAGCTTCAGTCTGGGAGAAATGTATAACTAATAGAGGTATGGGGCAACTCTATTGGATGGCCTCCTTTGCTTGTAAGCAGGAAGGTTTAGTGATCAGAATGATCTGATCGGGAATTTCACATTTTTCAAAGCTCTCAAACTTTAAAAAAAAAAACAAAACCAAACATCAAAGTTGTTACTTCCCTGGAGCAGAAACTTTGTTTGCCACAATCTATAGTACTGGCTGGGTGATGGAATAGGAAATTTATCCCAAGGTAAGATATAATTAATTTTATACTATTTCTATCAGCCTGTACTCTAAGAAAAAAACTGACAAATCTCTATATTCCACCTTCCCAGTGCATGAGCATGGATATTTGCATGTGCATGACCATATACACATGCATATCTCTCTCACAGAAGGGGCTCCAAAAATTTGGAGAAATGGTCACAGGATATCTGGACTAGAGCACTAATGAGTCAGAATGGTCCTCTCCTGCTTCTCTAGAAACTTTAAATATTAGTGCTCTTCCTCAGTAAAGCTTAGGTTTTGCTGCTGTAATATTATTAGTAGTTTAAGGATCAATTTATTGGTTCCATGATCGACCTTGGGTATATTTTGAAGACAGGTTTTAGTACTCCTCCTGAGTTTACAGGAATTCTCCTGTGAAATAGTTTTTGCTCCTTATCTTTTCTGTTGTTGCAGCTAATAAAAACTTGAGGTAACTGAGACACGTGTGTTGTCTTCAGTGACTGATCCAACACAGTATTAAACTCTATTTCTATGTGTTAGTAAGAAGTTACCATAGAATTGTTGCATTAAAGAATCATAGAATTGGAAGGGACCTTAAGTACCATCTAGCCCAGCCTTTCTCAGCAAAACCATGGTGCAGATAAGGTGGCCCAGTACCCTGTCCAGCTGAATCTTACAATTGTCCAACATTGGGTTAATCCACCACTTTTCTGGGGAGATTATTATGGATTGTGTCTAATAATAAAGCTATTATTATTACTCTTAATGCTGAAATTCTATAGTGTGCCTAACTTCCCAAAAGAATTCTCCTAAAATATGTACCTTTCCTTCTATTCTATGTTGTCTTCCCTCATTACTTAAAATAGATTAGTTGCTGGCCTGCATCATTTATGGCTGATTGCTGCCTGATTTTCAGTTCCTAGCAATTGTGCTGCACCTTTTGAAATTGTTTCTGTCTTGAAACTGAGAGCAATCATAATCCTTTTCCTATGTCAGCCCCATATGTGCATGAATATGAAGAGTAATGGAAGTTTCACCCTTGCCTCCTACTCTAGTTTTCCTTTAAGGCTGATGATTTTATTCAGCTCTTACATCATTAACTTTTGGTTTGCTGAGATTCTTTTGTAAAAATGCCTTTGCTTTTCTAAGGTAAATTTGATAAAATTGAGAAATTAAAGTGCTCTTTTTAGTTTTACTTGCATTTTAGATATTTGCTAAAAGATACTGGTTAAATACAATATAAGAAATAAAGTAATATTTGTGAATTTCCTATGTATGTGTACTTATTAATTGTCTTTCCATTTTTGGATACTTTCAAACAATTTTAGCCATTCTGAAATTTCAATTTTAGTAAACTAGTTTCATCTCCTTTATTCTACTCCTTGTGTATTTATTGGCTCTTTCATCTTTTCATTACAACAATTTATTGTTATAGATTCATAGAATGTTTACTGTTGGAAGGAACTTTAAAAATCATCGAGGTCCAACCCCCCTGTCATGGGCAGGGACATCTTCAACTAGATCAGCTGTCTCAGAGCCTTATCCAACCTGACCTTGAATGTTTCCAGGGATGGTGCATCTACCACCTCCCTGGGCAACCTGTTCCCCTGTTTCACCACCCTCACCATAAAAAATTGCTTATATCTAGTCTAAATCTACCCTCTTTTAATTTAAAACTATTACTCTTGACCTATCACAACAGGCCCTGATTAAAGGTCTGTCCCCATCTTTCGTGTAGGCCCCGTTTAAGTACTGAAAGGGCACAATAAGGTCTCCCCAGAGCCTTCTCCAGACTGGACAACCCCAATACTCTCTTAGCCTGTCCTCATAGGATAGGTGTTCCATCCCTCTAATCACTTTTGTTGCCCTCCTCTGGACGCTCTCCAATAGGCCCATTTCTTTCCTGTGCTGAGGGCTCCAGAGCTGGATGCAGTACTCCAGGCGGGGTCTCACCAGAGCAGAGGGGCAGAATCACCTCCCTCAACCTGCTGGCCATGCTTCTTTTGGTGCAGCCAGGACATGGTTAGTTTTCTGGGCTACAATCACATAGATGTTCTCATTACATCTTCATCACACTGATGAAGACAAATAATTATTGCATACATAGTGGTGTCTATAGATTATATAGCTGCATGTCTTTTCATGGTATTTATAGCTGCAGTAATAATTTCTGTTAAATTAATATCTAGAAAATTCCATTTAAAATAGGGACTCATTGTGATGGATGTACTTCTGCCATCCAAGTGCTGGAAGGAATTGATATGTGGAAAAATGTTTTGATATGTCCAAGAATATCAGTGGCAGAGCCTGAATACAGGCATACTTATATTTGCTTCATCTATTTGGTAAATTTAAATATTTGGTAACCTGCCATTCCAGAACTGGTATGATGAAGTTTTGTGGAAAAAAATAGCTAGTTCAATTTGTAACAAATTTATTTTCTTGTTAGTTACTTCTGGAAGCAGCCATAAGAATATAGGCAGGATAAGAGAAAAAGGAATGTTACCTCAGTTTTTATTGGTGGTCCTTCCCTAGCACACAGAGTTTATGTCCAAGAGTGTGCATGTTTAACAGATTGCTTTAGATGCTATGTCATTAATCACTTCCTAGGAAACCAGTATTCTAAATAGAATTTAACAATGTAATACTGTACATGATTTACATTCAAGTTCTTTAATATAAGATGACAGAATCACCAACACTTTGTTCAAGCTACTGTCATTCCTACTGACTCCTTGATCAGACTCTTAAAGTGATGCTTAATTTCTTGAGGTAACATGCAATAGAATCAGTGAGAAGGTGTTTTTACAATTCAAACTAAGCAAGGCCTGCATTTGAACATCTCATCCTAAATTTAGCCACAAAGAATCCTGTATTTTCTGGCCATCACATATTTCTGCTGGTGAGACTGTCTAACGTACATATTGATAGATAAGGATTGTAAACAGCAGATTCTCGATTTTGTTACTTTTTTTTTGTGTGTTTTTTTGACACATATGGTAACAGATTACTTTTCAATTATCAGCACCTAAAAAAAATTTCTCTGATACCTGCTGACACTTCATCAAGGAAATCTGAAAAATTATGTCATGAAATCTGAATCCATGAAATCTGAAAAGTCGTGTCAACCTGGACTATCGAGAAAAATCTTTAGTTATCAGTATGCTTCATAGCTTTTAGAAACAATCAAGGCCAAAATGGCAGGGAGCAATAACACCTAGCATTTATTTATGTATTTATTTATTTTTTAACATGCTGTTATTACAGTCTTTAAAGTAAATTCATTAGTTTTGATTTTTCTAAGTCAGAGTCTGAAAATTTATGTTTTAATCTCACAGCCAAAGGAAATGGCATAGTAGAATGTTTTTCCATGGAGGGAATAATAGTAGCAGAGGACAAAGATTCTGCACACCTGTGAGTGTGTGCCAAGTGGCGGTGAAAAAAATCAAACCCACCATGACCAACAAAACCTACTGTTTTTAAAAGACTGGAGGAATTTACTTTGGGAAGGTGGTTGTCAAAGCATCTATACCAGGAGAAGGAACAGGGAATCTGTCTTTTGGTCTGTTCAAAAGGGAAATGATATAGATACGAGAGAGGGAGAGAGAGAGAAGGGGAGAGAGGGGAAGGAGGAGAGAGATGGAGAGGGGGAGAGAAAGGAAGAGAGGAAGAGAGAAGGAAGAGGGAGAAAGGAAGAGATGAAATAGAAAGGAAGAGAGGAAAGAAGAAGAGAAAGAGAAGAAGAGGAGGAGAGAGGGAGGAAGGGAGAGAAAAAGAGAAAGGAAGGAAAAGAAAGAGAGAAAGGAAGAGATGAAGAGAAAAGCATGAATGTTCTTCAAGAAATTGAATGACCAGTGGTATTCAGTTTGCTCAAACCCACTGCCAAAGGAACACCGCTCCCAATACTTTTGAATGCATTGATCACCCTGCAGTCATTTAACAGTGACCTCAGTAATGAGGAGGCCTTCACTAAGAATTTTTCCCCCTAATTTTCAGTTCTCTTCTTCCAATTCTGCTTTTGATACCAAGGAGTCCACTCATGAAATCCAGATCTCTCAAATTTAGAGAGAAAGATGCTGTTGGGGACTGTTTCAAAGACCTTACACAAGATCAGATAGATGACATCCATAGATCTTCCCTTGTCCACTGATGTAGTCACTCCATCACAGAAGGCTGTTCAGGAAGGACTTGCCTTTGGTGAAGCCATGCTGGCTGTCTCAAATCACCTCCCTGTCCTCCATGTCGATTAGCATAGCTTCTAGGAGGATCTGTTCCATGACCTTCCCAGGCAGAGAGGTGGGGATGACAGGTCAGCAGTTCTCCTATTCTACTCTTTTCAAAAAGGGGTGCAATGGTTGCCTTTTTCTAGTCACAGGGAACTTCACCTGACTGCCATGATTTTTCAAATGTCATGGAGATTGGCTTGGCAACTACATCAGGCAATTCCCTCCCAATCAGCCTGTATTCTTCCCAGGATATCTGTCCCTGCCTGTGCATTTTGTTCTTGCCCTTTAGTTTGACCAGCATGTCTTGATTCAGCCATGAGTCTCTTTCCCTCCTTTCCTGATTTCTTATACATGGGGATCAAGAGCTCTTGCACTCTATGGTAAATGTCCTTAAAGAACTGCCAGCTCTGTTCTACTCCTTTGTCCCTGAGGGCAGTTTCCCAGGGCGTCTTATTGACTAACTCCTTGAAAAATTTGCATTCCTAAAATTCAGGATCCTGACTTTGTTCTTTGCCCGACCCATATCCCTCAGGACTGCAAACTCTGACAGGGTACAATGACTGCAACCCATGCTGCCTCCAATCTTTATGTCAGCAATTAGCTCACTTGTGTTGGTGAGCAAGAGGTCCAGTAGCACATCACCTCCTGTAGGACTGTCTTTCTTGACACTTTTTTTCATTTGAATGTTGTCCTGTAAGCTACACCCACCAGGCTACCCACCAGACTATTCCTCGGAAATAGCAAGTTATGTACTTGATTCTTTTTTTTAATATCTTCAGCACATTTTACAGTCTCCTCAATTTTTCACTCACTGAAACATCATTAAACCTTAGAAAATAGTAAATTCCCACTATTTTTTTAGCAATTTCTTTGGATTTCTGTTATTCCCCTGCTGATGTAATGCTACGGAAACGATTTGTCTCTCTTTTGGTCACACAAATGAACTCTTTCACACATGATTCTGCTGAGCTGTTCAGTGGATCCTACTATCATTCAGTGCACACAATAGTTGCAGCTGGAAGTCTTGCAGATAGCTTTCACCAATAGCTAATGCCAACTGTGTGAGACATAATTATGGTAATTACAGTTTTACTAATTTGCATAGAACAATTATTTGTCCTTGGTTCGTAGAATCATAGAATCAATAATCATAGAGTCATTTATGTTGGAAAAGATCCTTAAGGTCATCGAGTCCAATCATTAATTGGGCACTGCCAAGTTCACCACTAAAACATGTCCCTAAGCACCATATCTACACATCTTTTAAATACCTCCAGGGAAGATGGCAACTCAACCACTTCCTTGGGCAGCCTGTTCCAATGCTTGATAACCCTTTCAGTGAAGAAAGTTTTCCCAATATCCAATCTAAACCTCCCCTGACACAACTTGAGGCAAGACATTCCGAACTATAGTAGTTAAATTACTCTTCTGACATTGATTTCCTAATAAATAATAGCTAGACATTTATTAAACATGGAAATGGAAATATTTCCATCTCAAGTACATGTGGCAGCCCTTACATATTCACATTCCCAGATCCAGAGACTATTTAATTACCACTCTGGTACAACAGATTGAGAATATTCTGTTGTTCCCAGTGCTGGCTAGATCTTTGCATTTCAAGATGTAAATTAATTTCTCCTTTGACCCAGAGGGCTCTTCTCAGTTTTGGATTGAATACTGGAGTCTTTCATTTGTTGAATTCAAGAAGATTTCACTGTTCTCCTACAGAAAGCACCAGGTACAGAGAGCACTAGACCTCATCAAAAGAGAGAGTGCTCCTCAACATGGGTTCGCGTCCAGCTGCTCAATACTGTCAAAACTTGGGCAATCAGGGTTTGAGAGGACAGAATTCCTCCATTTTTATTAGACCTATATACAGACACTCACCCCTTTTCATATCTAGTGACACTAACCCTTGTATATTTCTCTTCTTTATATGGTCTCTATTTTTTAAAAATATATCTAAGGAAGAGAATTTATATATCGGCACAGCATTAGAAAAGCTAGGGACTTAACCTTTATTTTAATGCTAGACTTCCAAAACTATAAATAATAAAAAATGAATTAATGCGCAGTCATATGTGAAGCTCATTTTCAAGCTAACAGAACATAGTTCTTTTAAGTAAGTCCTGCATGAATCCTTTACTGACTTCATGTAAAGTGCCTAATATATACCTCTTGAATTTTTTTGGTGTTCAGTGAAGTTATATAGAGATATATTTGGTCCTTGACTACAACAGGTGTTGTTATATGGATAGTTTTTCAGTTCTAGTCTACCTAAATAACGTCCTAATCCCAAATAAATCTTGTTAAACAAATGTGACACAAACAAGTGAAACAGAATACATGTTTCAAGGAATAAGTATTTACAAAATACTAAGCAGGTTTCTACTATAAAATTAATTAAAAGGCCAGAAATGTAAAGACCACTGGGAAGCACTCAGAATTTAGTACATGGGTAGAGGGAGGCTGCTCTCCAAAGAAATACTTCAGGGAAGATGTAGCAGCAGCTGGTTTCATTTTGTTTGTCTGTTTTTTGTTTAAAGAATTCACCACACATCATCTGCACGTTCATGCATATGTATATTTCAACCTTCAATATTCTTATTCAGTTTCATTCAGTGCTGCACAGGAGGGTACAGCATTGCTTTTTTCCCCCATCTACTCTGTCTCCTGTAATCCTGTGAACTCTCCACAAAATATTCCCTCACTGGGACTGCTTAAGTACACTCCGTTGCTTTTTACAGGGGTGAAACCATAGATGTCTTCCTACTTCATTTTTTCAAAGTTAGCTGGAACTTTGCCTCTTTTCTTGGAGAGATACTGTTAAATAAAGCCAAGCCACATGCACAATAACTTATTGACAAAAATTAAATGAAAGAATATTCATTATACAAAGTTAGGTGTATGTGGCTAGATATCTTTTTGATAAACATATTAAATACACTTGGAAAAACAATGATCAATGAAAATATTACAGAACTTTAATTTTACTATGAATTATATTCTTTTAAAGATATTCCTGCAGAAAGTAAAACAGGTAGCATGCTGAACATGAGATAGAGAGTGGACTAAACAGGGAAAGACACAGTTCTTTACAGATCTTTGAAAGAGATCTGATATGAGTCAGTGTGGTATGGACGACTCCACACCAACTGCAAGGTGAAGATTTCTGGAAAACATTGCATTTCCACTCCATTAGATATTATGGGAACATACGGTGGGATTGAGTTCAGCTGTCTTTACAGTTCTTTGGGATTTTCCCAGCTGAGAGCTATTCCACAGAAAAGACCTTTGGACATCCCATACTCTGAACAGTGTAAATTATTCTGCAATGTGTAAAGCAGTCATCTCAAGAATTTCTCAATCTCATTTGAAGAGTTTGAAATTCCTATTCCAAGGCTGACCTTCAAAATAAATCAGTGTGGAGGGAACTGGGTGAGGAAGGCAAGGGGCAGAATATAATTTTCTATAAGAAAATGTAAAAGTAAAATATAAATATCAATATTCCTGAACATCAGAAACATAGCTTTCATTTGAGACTCCAAGTCCATCTAAGAGAGCAACTACTATCTGTAGCAAAATAATTTGGGACATCTAGAAGCCTAATATGAAAACACTTGCACATTACTGACTGAATTTCAATTTGGTTTGGACATGGAACAATATGCCAGTAGTCCCAGAAGTGGGGGAAAAATAACCCTGACTAAAAAATCTTACTGATTTACTTTCCACAGTTCTTATATTTGTTGATAGTAGAGCATTTCAGAACAGATAATTAAAGTTTGCAATCCAGTTCTGTCACAGGAGACTGCAGCCTAGAAGCCTTTCAGCAATACCAGTGCCTATACTCCTGCTAATTTGTTAAAAGTAAATAAATAAATCATATGTAGGAGATAAATCTTAGCAAGTTTTAGCTGCCTGTTCAGTAGCTACTGTGTCCAGTGAAATAAATGAAACTGTAGGCACAAGTTAAATTTGCAGTAACTGTTAGGATTTCTGGATACATTTGGGATTCTACATGTTACTTTATATTGACACTAGTTTTAATTTGATTGTTAATGGATGATTGTAAATTTAACTGATTTTTCTGCTCTCCTATCTTCAAAGTAATATCCTTTACATTATTAAATAAAAACAAGCTGTCTCTGTTTTTTAATGTTATACTTTTTGCCTTGATTGATAAAGTGAAAATCTACCAGACTTAGTCATTAAAAAGCAGGACACAGTACCATATAATCAATATGAGCTGATTAAATCTTTAACAGTCCTAAAAGACTTTGAAAAATAGAAGTGGTTTTTTTCACTTGGCTTATCTTAGTCAGAACGTATGCACTGCACACTGGCTGGCTCAGACTTTGTAGTGCATACAGAACTGCACAAAAGTGAGTGAGCATCATCAGCGGATCATCTCCATGGTAGGAACACAAAGCATACCTGCTACTCAAATTTCATCACAAACAAAAACTTTCTTTAAATACTGTATCAGGAAATGAGCATTATGCAAGCATATTGCTTAGCATTTTATTTTGTTCAGATGTGATCTATGTATTCGTGGTAATTTGCAGTTCTCTGTGTCTTTAAAAATAGGACGACAACTTTTAAGTTTCACTTGAGCTTGACGGAATGAGGAGAAAAAATTCACTTTTTACTTGAATGTTTAAAGCACTGTTTTAAACATGTTCTAAAAAGGAAAGATGTTTAATAAAAGATAGATTAAAAGGCACCAAAAATTCATCTGCAAATAACAACTAATGAAAATGCGACTAATTATAGGCAAATTTTATCATTAGCCAGATCTTTCAGAGTGAGGCCCACAAGGGTAAGTTTTGTATATATTAACATCTCAAGGACAGAGGGCTTAGACGCCTGTTAATAGGAAAACTTAATTTTATTTTATTACTCAATGAAAAATAAAAGATATAGAAGATATCAATACATATGTACATACATTATAGCTACTGCATATAAAAAAATACATACAACCTAATTAAAAGATTTGTATCCTGAAAAACTACCCACCTTGTGTATGTTACATCTTTGTTTATATTTTAGTCTCATCTGAAACTCACTGTTTTGCCTCAAATTTAATAAAACTGACCCCTAGTAAGTAAGTATTTTTTTAAATGTATGTTATGAATGCTACAGCACATCTGTAGTAGTTTTCACAATGCAACAAGTTTAGATCTGGAACTAAATGCATTCTTTGTAAAAAAATTACTTATATTTTGTCTTAAGGCAAGAGACAAATATCTTTAGTGTTTCAGAAATGTGCATGGAGTTTGAAAGACTGGTGGTTTTTTTGTTTCTTAATGAAAGGTCAATTCATTTCTCATTTGAATAGGATGCCTCTGTAAGCTTAGACTTAAACAATTGTTTCCTGTCCACTTCTTTCTTCAAAAGTCTTTATTCCATCTTTGTTTGGTTCTGACAAAGTGGACTTGTTTCATCCGTAGCATGGTGGACAAATTCACAAAGTAATTTGGGTAATTCATACAAGAATTAAATAACTATTTCCTTTTTTGATTAGTTCTGATTTTCTATAAGCTTTGGCGCCAAAGCTCTGCTTTTTCTGAATATATCCTTATTCTTTTGAGAGTAACTGTCCTGGTTTAAGGTAAAACAGAACCGATTTTATTTTCAGTAATTTTACTTTTTAGCTGGGCCTCTTCTAACTCTCTGAAACTCTCTGAAATTAGCAGTATATTGTGCAGAAACTGTTCACTTTCAGAGTCATAAGATCTATATTTATAGTTTATGCCAAGGAATGGTATTCAGAGAGACTCTTGCTTATACTTATTGCTATAACAACAAAGGTCAGGTAACTTTGTTATTTGCCCTGTTGGAGGGTTGGAAGCAGAAAAGCATAGAGGGGTCACACCTGTAGGGAGGAGAGGACAGGGCAGGTAACCCAAAACTGACCAACAAGGTATTCCATCCCATCTGCATCACACTCAGTATAAACATGAGGGAAAACCCCCTGTTTTTTCCTATAGTTTCGATTGTAAATTTTTGGCAAATGTTGGTCAACTGCATCAGAAGTCCAAATGATAGCTATAATACAATGAACAATAAAAATATTCTCACCCATGACAGATATAATCCTGTTCCAGCTCAATTTCAGATTTGTACTGAACAAGTAAGTTCTTTCTCTCTTTCTTTCTTTCTTTCTTTCTTTCTTTCTTTCTTTCTTTCTTTCTTTCTTTCTTTCTTTCTTTCTT
>JAOXNO010000001.1:172888030-172900736 GCA_028565335.1 Limnodromus scolopaceus
AGAAAGAAAGAAAGAAAGAAAGAAAGAAAGAAAGAAAGAAAGAAAGAAAGAAAGAAAGAAAGAAAGGAAGGAAGAAAGAAAGGAAGGAAGAAAGAAAGGCAACCCTTAGTACTTTGGTTTCTAGGTTCGAAAGACAACTTTACCTGGTGCCGAATTATACTTCGGTTCTGTGGATATAGGAGACCTGAATTTTAAAGGACTAAAATCTTTAAAAGTCTTATATAAAGGATTATTTGCAGTGTTAGGATGGGTAATTTCAATAAGAAACAATATGACCATGGAATTATATTCCTTGCTTTGTTCCAGATATAATGTTGACATCACAAAGCTTATCATGACAGCCATAAGAAAAATGTATAGAATTAGTCCCTAGTTCTGAAAATATTGATTCATTAATACATTAAACATGTCTGTATCATTAAATTTTTTAGGATATTGAAATGCTGAAAGTTAAGCACATGAATAAGAGTTTATGCAACTGGTATCTCAGTGTCTAGTTTCATGAGCATGTATCATAGTTTTGCTTTTCCTGATAGAATCCAAGTTAAATATAATGTAATGCAAAGCTAATCAACACTAGAAATAAAAAGCAAAACTCACAGGAGAGACTTTCCAAGCATGTCTTGAATGGCATTTTGTAAAATCAGCAGGAAGAAAATCAGTGTACATTATTGTTGTGCACCACTTTCCGTGTTACAGACTGTGATTATATTTCATGATCTATTGAATATTGCAGCAGTGAAAATCAGTCTCTCTTGTGATGCTACTTCAAAGAAAAAAATAACGTTAATTTTATATGATAGTCTGTCAATTGTCTTTTGCACTAACAAACTAACTCATATCAGTTAATACAGGGTATGTAGATTTTCATGTTTAAACAATCAGTTTGATAGAGTAGGATTGAAAAAGTATTTCTAATGTCATGCACAATGATTAAAAAGTCTTTAGGATCAATCCCTCATGGCTTTATTGAAAGAGCTACAAAAGTGACACAGTGTCTTAATACAGAGTCAGATTTATTACAGTTGAAATCTCTATTCTATTTTATTTAATTAGCTTAGTCTGCAGAGAGAAGCTGGTGGCAGAGAAATCTCTTTCTCTGACACAAAACCCTGAACAACCCTATTCTATAACATTGAGGTAAACAGGAAACAAGAAAATTATTTTAAAATGATCCCTTTCAAACATTTGATTTAGACACAAAACCCAGAATAACCATATGGAACAGTAGAATTTTGGTTCTTATCATTTTGCCATGTGCTATTACTCACTGTCTTCAGTAAAAGTGAATTTGAATAATATATTTTTAATATTAAAAATAGTTTCAAACACATTTAATAGCTCACTTTGGTAGTTTCCAATTGCCTGTCTCTTGAAGGAAATTTTAAGTGAGCTAACAGGAGAAATTAAAAAAAAATAATAATATCCTGTTTCTGTGCATGGAAGAGTAATGAAATACAATACCCTACCTTTAAATTCTTTATGTAATTGTTTTAATGCTATGCTTAGTACATTGTGGTTTTATTCTCTTTTCACATATCTATTTCCTTTTGCTAATGTTATGAATCCCCTATTTCTGCTTCAGGTGTCATTTGCTGTAATATATTGAGGCAATTTTACTTACAATCCGGAAAAGGGAAGTCAGAAAAGCCAAGAGAATATGTAGCTTTGCCTTAGCCTTGGCAAAAGAAAATACAGTCCTTTGCAGCTCACCAAGGTCATGGATTTCAAAATTTCCTTGTCTAAGAAAATACTTGTTCCTCCTTGGAACACAAAACAGTCTGCTTTTTTTACTTTTTTTTTCTTTTAATTTTTAGTTTTAATGTATTTTTTGAATGTATGTCATATATTCCTCCTACATTTAAACTAATAAGTATTATAAAAAATAAGAGCATTACTGGTATACTGTCATTAACATTTCACACCAAGTTCAACGGTAATGTTATTGGCTTTTATCTCAAAGGCCTCAAAATGATGGCTGCAGTCTGTGAGCGTTATACTCTTTCCATAGTACTATGGAAGAAGTCGGAAGACCATAGTACCATTTCTGTACTGTTGCCTGACAGAGGCACTGCACTGCATGTGAGGAAAAGGCTCCTACTGTACATATATGCTTTCAAAAAGATGTAGTCACTCTGCTTTTCCACCTGAATGACTTTACCCATACAGGCCTTGCTCTTGTCTCCCTCAGTGTGTGTATGTCTGGCTTCATGGACATCTTCCTAAGCATCAGCAAAGCCCAGGATGGGAGGCCCTATGTAAACTGGAGGGAAAAGTGGCACTATTCAGCTTGCATTGGGAATAATGAAAAGTAATTGCAATTAATAAAATAATAATAAATAAATAAAATAATACAATAATTAATACTAAAATAAATTAATACAGCGAATGCCAAGGTTACAACTTTTCCCTTAAAAAATCAGGTACCTAAGTCAGACCTGTGGCTAAATAGGACACATAAACAGAAATTAGGCTTCCTTTTCCCAGCTGATCACCCTAAATGTTAGGCTACAGGGTTTTCATTGTTGTCTTGATTCAGCAGCTCTCTAAGTCCAGAAGAGCGTCTCATGGATCCATGTCTAAGTTGCATCCTGAGACAACCACGAGGATATACTAAACACATATCATCACCTGTCCTTATTTGGACATCAAAGGGATGAAAACCTGAGCATGCAAGCTTAGAAAGCAATGTCTTTGACATTTTATTTTTAACAGTATAACACCGGTGTGAATTGTCCTTGTGAAGATGGAAAACAAAGGAAACACAAACTGCAATGGGAATAAAGGTGACAAAAATATGCCTCTAAACTACAGTTAGATGTAGCTTTAGCATAAATATTTTTGAAAAATGTACAAAGATTAGATACAACCTTATGTGGCAAAATATACCTTTTAGGATGTATTTGGTGTTTGCCCAATGAAGTATCATAAAGAAGTGCCAAAAAGTTTCAAACAAAGAAGAAGAAATGGAAGTAGCTACTTCAGCAGGGCTGCAGAATTGCTAATTGTCTTTGCCTTTGAATGCCATTTCACTAGTACTGTATGTGGATATACCAGCTTGTTCAGAAGTGCTTGATGCATTTCAAACATACTACTAAATTATGTGGTGGAAACAAGCCCTTGAGTTTACTTTCATTTCTGAAGTAATATTCTGAAGCAAGGATATATATTTAAAATGCAATAATTGAGAACTAGCACATTGATTTTAGTAATTTCTCTGTGTCCCCTCAGGATTGTAGCTTTGAATTTAAATTGAAGACAGTATTTTCTGTGCTTTTCCATATAAATTTTATTTAAATTGAAACATGCCAATGAAGAAAATCAATAGATCTTTGAATCGACAAAAGTTTCTTCCAAGGTATGCATCCTCTAGGGTTGAGGCTGTGGTTTTAATTTTGTGTAGCTATTTTATAACAAAAAATCAGGGCAACAAAAAATCTCATACTAAGTTTCAGTGTCTGGAATCTTTCTACTGAGTAAAATTTTAGCTCTGTTAGTCAGTAGTAAAGCTCTTTATGACTTAAATAGAAGTTTTATCCACTGTTACCTTGCTGTTCAGTTAATTCACTTATATTTATTCACTTATAATTGACCAAACTGACTTTTTAGAGATTGTAAATGGTATTGCTCCTAAATTGCAAAATTAATTTAGAATCAAAGTGCTTTAATACTTACATTTTATTTTTCAGACCTTTGCAAAAGTGGTCAATAGTCCCGTGGACCAGAGGAGAGGTGGCACAGTCTCCAATCACTATGCTGAAGTTAGTACTTCTTAATTATGATTTTCTGATTGAAATGTTTCAATGCAGTACTAAGATTTTTATTTTTTTTAATAAAAGATTTGAATACCAGTTTGATGATGTCTTTTAAATAGAGCAGTAATAAAGTTAATTGGCCTGCTAGATTGGATAATTTTTCTTTTAGCATACGGATAAACTAAAAGATTAGTAGAAAGTGAAAGATGAGACAGAAGCACAAGAACAGTGTGCCAGTAAAGATCTTAATTTACTAATACTTCAAGCTCTGATAGTATTAAGATTAAAAGCTAGAGTTGTAAGGTAGCCATATTCTTTTCTTATTTAGACATGGTAGCTAACCTTGGAATTACTAACTTCAGTGAAAGCGTGGTAAGATACGTACAGTTGAGTGCAGAAGTATGAACCATTGTCCCTAAATTTAAGCCTGTCTATCTTAAATCAAATAAATACAAATTCCCATTGTAATCAACAAATAGATATGTCATGCAGATAGCCTGTCTCCTATGCAAAGTATTTAGGACAGCTAAAATAATTGCTCTTGAAAAGGTCCCATCCTCTGTACATTCACTGCTAAACTTCATCATCTATTTAGGAAAAAAAAACAAACAACCAAACCAACCAAAACTTCTTCTGTATGTATGTATTATAGCCACATTTTTGACAGAGTAGGTCTGACCTAATGCAAAGGTAAACTATAAGTCATTTCATATATAGTTTTTTCCCTCTGTAACCAGATACAATTTGTGGTATCTGGAGCTGCTCTCCACGCTACAAATACGGCAGCAGTTGTTGCACACATGTCCCTGTCCAGCTCAAGACAGTCATCTGAGTGTCTGCAGTTGTTTGATATTTCCAACTACACCTTTCCAAAACCATAAAATACCAACTACTTTTGCAATTCCTTACTTTATCTTTGCCCATCCTTACTTTAACTGGGCATTAGTCATTTCATTTGGAAGAGGAAAAAAATACTGCTTTAGTTTTCTTTACTCATTATTTAATAATAGATGAATTCCATAGAACTTCATTTTACTAAACACTGCCTATGAATTAAGGAATACGTATTCACTGCTGCTTCAAGTGAAGCCAGAGATTCATGCTGAAACATTCCAAATGTATTTTTCTAATTTCTGATAGAAGGTTTTGTAACTGCCCTAGATGCATTTTTACTTTATTGACTTAGGTATTGAATCAATCATTAAAGCATAAGAAAATGTAGTGATATTCTGATGTTTGGTTGTGTAGGAATGGAGTCAGGAAGGCCAAGGTGCAGCTGGAGCTGAACTTGGCAAAGGACGCAAAGAATAACAAGCAGGGCTTCTACAAGCATGGCAGCCAGAAAAGGAAGGTCAAAGTAAGCATACCACCCCCGGATGAGCAAGACTGGCAATGTTCTCAGCAAAGGCTGAGGAGAAAGTTGAGTTATTCAACAACTTCTTTACCTCAGTCTTCACTGGAAACCTCTCTCCCCACACCTCTCAACTGGATGGACCTCAAGGCAGAGACTGGGGGAGTAAAGTCCCTCCCACTGTAAGAGAAGATCTGGTTTATGGCCACCTGAGGAACCCGAACATACAGAAATCTATGAGACCTCATGAGATGCTTTCCAGAGTTTTGAGGGAATTGGCTGATGTAGTTGCCAAGCCACTCTCCATGACATTTGAAAAGTCATGGCAGTCAGGTGAAGTTCCCTGTGAATGGAAAAAGTGAAATGTTGCACCCCTTTTAGAAAAGAGTAGAAAGGAGGACCCAGAGAACTACCACCCTGTCAGCCTCATATCTGTGTCTGGGAAGATCATGGAGCAGATCCTCCTAGAAGCTGTGCTAAGGCACATGGAAGACAGACAGGGAGGAGAATCAAGACTACCAGCATGGCTTCACTAAGAGCAAGTCCTGCCTGACCAACCTAGTGGCCTTCTGTGGTGGAGTGACTACACCAGTGGACAAGGGAAAATCTACAGATGTCATCTATCTGAAGTTCTGTGAGGCTTTTGACATGGTCCCCAACAGCATTCTTCTGTCTAAATTAGAGAGATCTGGATTTGATGGATGGACTGTTCAGTGCGTGAGGAATTTGTTGGATGGTTGCATCCAGAGATAGTGGTGAGAGGCTCAACATTTGGATGGAGAGCAGTGATGACTGCTGTCCCTCAAGGGTCTGTACTGGGACCGATATTGTTTAATATCTTCATCAGCAACATAGCAACTCAGCAAGTCTGCAGATATCACCAAGCTGAGTGGTGCCGTTGACATGCCTGAAGAGCAGGATGCTATGCAGAGGGACCTGAACAAGCTTGAGAAGTGGGCCCATGTGAACCTCATGAGGTTTAACAAGGCCAAGTGCAGTCAGGGCAACCCCTGGCATCAATACAGACTGGGGGCTGCTCAGAGAGGTGTTAGATACTCCATCCCTGGAAACATTCAAGGTCAGGTTGGACGGGGCTCTGAGCAAGCTAATCTAGTTGAAGATGGCTATCCTCATCAGAGGGGAGTTTGGATTAGATGACCTCTATAGAGGTCCAACCCAAACTATTCTATGATTCTATGAAGGGATTAAGAGAAGCCCTGCAAAGAAGGAATACTGGTAGATTAAAAGCTGGACATGAGCTGGCAATGTGCACTTGCAGCCCAGAAAGCCAACCATATCCTGGGCTGCAGCAAAAGAAGCGTGGCAAGCAGGTTAAGGGAGTTGATTATGCCCCTCTACTCCGCTCTAGGGAGACCCTATCTGGAGTACTGTGTCCAGCTCTGGGCCTCTCAGCACAGTAAATAAATGGGCCTGTTGGAGGGCGTCCAGAGGAGGGCCACAAAAATGATCAGAGGGATGGAACACCTCTCATATGAGGACAGGCTGAGACAGTTGAGGTTGTTCAGTCCAGAGAAGAGAAGGCTCTGGGGAGACCTTATTGTGCCCTTTTAGTACTAAAAGGTGGCCTACAGGAAAGGCGGAGACAGACAGTTTATCAAGGTCTGTTGTGATAGGACATGAAGTAATGGTTTTAAACTAAATTTAGACGAGATAAAAGGAAGAAATTTTTTACAATGATGCTGGTGAAACACAGGAACAGATTGCTCAGAGAGGTTGTAGGTGCACCATCCCTGCATACGTATAAGGTCAGATTGGATGGGGCTCTGAGCAAGCTGATCTAGTTGAAAATGTCCCTGCTCAGCGCAGGAGGTGGGGGTGGACTAGATGACTTTTAAAGGTTCCTTCCATCCCAAACCATTCTATGATTCTATGATATTCCTTCCAGTGCAAGAGCTCCAGGAATATCAGATATCTGCAGCACTCACTTTGCTACTTAGATTACAGGTTAGAAAATCCAAGCAGTATCTCCTTTTTTTATGTAATATAATAAATGTTTTCTTTGGTTGTGTACATCGAGTGCCAGGCTATATGTTTATTAATTATTAAATTTTCTTCTTCATCAAATCTAAATCTTTATTATGTACCTTTGTTTGTGGAATGAACTCTAAGAGTATTTTTTTGTTGCTTCATCTTTTTTTATCTTTTTTTTTTAATTTAAATTATTATTCTATTCCTCTTTCATTTTGTGGCTTTGATTATTAGCACTTGGATAGTTGATACTATGTTACTGACACAGCATATTGTAATTTTTCAGTCTGATTCAGCATCCCCAGCTGATCATGCCAGATGGATTTTGTTTGAGCTATTACCCAAATATTATATGCCACAGAAAATCAATGCAGATTTATGAATTTGAAATAAAATGGTGATACATAGTAACAGTAGCTGATTTCCTTGAGGAATAATTCCATCAAATGGTTTGAAATTTAAAAATAATAGCTTATATGTTGCTTTTTGTGAAATGTTACTGAAAACCTAAAAACAATAGATCTTGATCCTACATGACAGAAAGCTTGAGATATCCACCATATCTAAGAGGTGTTAAGAGCTAGGCTTCAGGTATTCCTGGGTTTTGTGAATGGAAGGTCTCCTGCAGAGAATTTTAGTGTCACTGTCCACTGTCCACACTGATTATGTTTCCACAAGAAGGCAAGTCATGTGACTTACATTAAGCAGGGAGAATACAATGTGATGTCTTTTTTCTTTTTTTTTTTTGTAAATACAATACTTAGAAATACATTTCTTTGTTTTGTTTTATAAACTTCCTTACAGATATTATATGCAAATGCAGTCCTAGTTTCTATGTATCAGGCTCATGTTTTGGTGGCTGGAAGTTATAATATTGCTTTTGCTCCTCACTTCACATTCTTAGCCTTCAGAGACCTTTATTTTGGATTTCTCTCCATTGTGAGTGACATTGGTTCTGCTGTGCTTTAAACATCTTGGCTTGAATTCTGCCTGATCCTAGAGATTTGCTACTTTTGAATCTCTCCAATTAATTTAATCCTTTTGCCACACAGACTCTGCAGACATCTAGGATAAAGTATTCTTACTGTCAGTGCCAAATAGTAAGCTGTTAGTGTCCTCTCTTGCAAATATACTCAGAAGCATTGATTAAATATGCCAATTATAACTTCCTGTTCTTTTTGACATTATCCTTTTGTTTGATATTGCTTGAAACTTTCTTAGGTATTTTTTGGTGACAGAGGTAATGGTAGCACAGATCATATTCATGTGTTTAGGACTCATATGTAATGCCTCAGAGAGAGTATCTGTCTTGTTCTCTTTTCTTTCAGCTTCCACCTTAAGGTTTTCCTCTCCATTTTGAGCTTTTCTTCACCTTCTTTTCTTCTTTCCTGCATGATCTAACATAAATAGACAACACAATACATTTCTAGATATATACTACTTCCATACATCCAAGTTATAGGAAAAAACTATGTAGAAGGGAGACATTAGCCAATAGTCTGTAGGGGGTGGACAGTCAAACTGAAATCTGGATTTTGCTTGTTCAGAATGTGCTGTGAGGTTGATTAAAAGTGAACAAGTGAAAACATATGGTAGTACAAGTGAGGGAAGAGAAAGTCATATAAAGCTCTATAAAATCAATTTTGTTGCAATCTGGGAGCCAAAGAAGGTCTGATAGAATAGAATGAAATGTAAGAGGTTTTTTGTTGTTGTTGTTTAGGAACTCTGCGATAGTATGTTGAACAAGATGCAGCTGATAGATAGATTTCTGCTGACAATCCATGGGAGCTGAATTACAGTAGTGTGGGAGTAGTAGAGCAAATGAACAAATTAAGACTACGTCACTGTCAAGTACAAGTTGTGAATGTTTTAGAAATAAATAATTAAAAAAAAAAGAAGTAGGTTGTTATTGAATATTAATCTAAGAAACCTAAAAAGCAACATTTCCTTGAGTAGTTACTAAGATCAAATGTCTGGAGAAAGCATAGAGAATAATTCACTGCTAAATGAAATATACAGTTGTAAATACAATAAATAAGTCACGAAATGAGAGCCTTCTGGGGAAGAAATTGCCTATTAGATAAGAGCATTACTTGCTTTTGGAAGCATATGGCTGGAATTTCTTTTACAACTGGCACCAAAATAAACCAACCAAACAAAAAAAGTGTCAGGTCAAATACCTAGAGTTACCAAAAATTAGTACTCAACTATAAAAGTATTTTCTATATTTTATAAAGTGTCTATTGTGGATTACAATATGGATTTGGACCACATTTTATTTTGCATAGTGGAAAAGCAGAAGGCAGAGAGGATAATGGCTCCTCTGCAAAACATATGAGTGAAAGGAACAAACAGGTAAGTGGGAATGGCTTGGGTTTCAGGTTCAGTGCTAACAAGAAAATACACCATGCATGCAAGCAGAATTCTTAGCCTTTAGCTGTCAAACCAGTATTTGCTCCTGGTATCATCAGCCTGGGAAGTTCACCACAGCAGTCTTCAAGGCACATTATCCCACTTCGTTGTTTAGAATAGAAATTGATAATAAATTATGAAAATGCATAAGTAATACAAGGCAGCTTCAATTATACTGCAGCAAGTTTTGGTCTTTGTGTTGGAGGGCATTATGTATAGATCATTAACTGTGAAGTACTGAACAATAAATATGGTTATTATTATAACAAAAGACTAAAAGCTTTTTGACATGCTATAGATTGTTACCCAGAAGAATGGCAAATTGCTGGGATTTATAGCTTTTAGGTATTTAATAAAAACATAGTCAGGAGAATATGTCATTCTGCTATCAGGAAATAATTGAATTGCCCTGATTGCCAGGAATTTGACACTGGTAGTAATTTTGATTTAAAAGCTAGTGGAAGGTACTTTTCACATTGGGAATCTAAACTCTGGATGGCATGTAGGCAACATGTAACTTTTTCTGGGAATGCAATCTCAAAAGCTCATAAAATAGGAACCAAAATGACAGTAAACTAGACTGGAAATGTTTATCATTCGAAGAGCTTGCAGACTCTGGAGCAGGTAACTTCATAAATAGGAATATGGAAAGAAACTGATCTGACAAAATTGGAAAGTGATCTGACAAAAGCAACATAATTAGAAGTGTTAACTGCAGTTTTAAGTGCTATCATTGATTTTACATTGAGGCTAATACAGTGAAAAAGTAAAAAGTGTTATTAAAAACCATATCTTCTAGACAAATTCTTTGTTTATGTAAAAAACATGAAGAATGCAACATAACATAATATATAATACTATGAGAGTGGTAAGGCACTGGAACAGGTTGCCCAGAGAAGTTGTGGATGCCCCGTCCCTGGAAGTGTTTCAGATCACACTGGATGAGGCTTTGAGCAACCTGCTCTAGTGGGAGATGTCCCTGCCCATGGCAGGGGGTTGGAACGAGATCATCTTTAAGGTTCTTTCCAACTTGAACTATTCTATGATTCTATGATTCTGTAATTCTATGATTGTACAATAATGGGAATTCCTCAGTGATGAATTGCTCAAAAGAAAAAAACTGTAATTTAAAATATTGGAACATAAATTTTAATCTTTTAACTTAGGTAAATAACTGATGTTTTATTTTTTTAAATTACACCAGTTGACCGAGAATGAAAGATACAAAGGAAGGCAAACCTTTTAAATATAAATGTCAGAATGCTGGATACTGTTTGTAAGGGTGAATTTTGAAAAACCGAATAATGGTTTTCTATTGATTAAAGTCAGTTTTGATTCTATGGCAATGAGTAGAAAATCTACTACTAAATGGTTCTAAATAGAGATGAATGTTGTTTTCTGATGTTCTTCTTTTTAGCTGGTCTCTTCTATCAAAGGATATGGACTGATTTCTACTTCATATGCCCTTCTCCCAGAATGTTAGTCAGTGACTAACTTCTTTCACAGAAATCTGTGAGTTACTCATTCCAGAATGGAATCATTCCTACATTCCCTGCCTGTGAGCTTCACCACTTACCTTTTTCCTTAGAAGCCCTCACCCTATTACTCATATGTAAATGGCATACTCTACAGATCTCCTCCACCAGGAAATAAAACCACAAAAACAATTCCTCACTTCCTCTACGCTTGCAGAAAATGTGATTTTTATGAACAAAACTATCTTTATCTTCAGTGTCGCATTGCAATCAGTCTTAAAATTCAGGTGGTAATGTTTTTTCCTAAAATATCAAAGCTCACCTCCCAAAAAAAAAAAAAACCAACAACAACCAAAACACCTCAACCCCCTCAAAAACCCAAACATGTTTTGGTATTACTCTTCATTAAAGATCTCAAAATCTTGCACTGTAATAGAATCACAGAATGGTTGAGGTTGAAAAGGACCTCTTGAGGTCATCTGGTTGCCCAGAACTGGGTCCAGATGGGTTTTGGAGGTCTCTAATGAGGGACTCCATGACCCCTCTGGGCAACCTGTGCCAGTGCTCACCCACCCTCACAGCAAACAAATGTTTCTTATCCAGATGGACTGTTTATTGGGCCTTACTGGAAAGAACCTACTTCCATCCTCTTTGTACCTTCCCTTCAAGAATTTATACACATTAGTAAGATCCTTGCTGAGCCTTGTCTTTTCTAGGCTGAGCAATCAAGCACTCTCAACCTTTCCATATAGGAGAGAGGCTTCAGTCCCGTAGTTATCTTAGTGTCTTTTTCCTGCACTCTGCCCAGTTTGTCTATTTCTTATTTGCACTCTTGAACTGGTCACAGCAGTCCATGCACGTGTGGCCTCTCCGGGGCTGGGCAGAGGGGAAGGATCATTTCCCTCAACCTGCTGGCAATACTTCTCTTAATGCAGCCTAGGATACCATTAACAATCTTTTCTGCATGGGCATTTTGCTGGTTCATGTTTCAGTTGGTGTCCACCAGGACCCCTTGGTCCTTTTCTGCCAAGCTGCTTTTCAGTTGGGTGGCCCCCAACATACAGTGGTGAAATAAATATCTGAATAAATGTCTAAGTATGATCTAAATGGATAAATTGTGGATTATTAACAATGGAAGTAAATTAGTCAGCAAAGATCAAGTCGATTTCCTCAGAAATTAATTCTGTTTCTTAAGCAGCAGTGATGTCATGCATAAAACCATAGCTACAATTCAGAAAACATATAGTTATTTTGAAGTTCTGAAACGTATCACCTTTGGAAGCCAGACAAGCAGCCTGATATAGATTGGAACAGGGCTAAGGATAGATTCCAAGATTCTTTGCTGATACCCTTAAAATCAAAAACTTAGAGTTTGAAGCTCTCTTTTCTTCTGTTCATTAATACCTTTTGTGTAGCGTATGAAGGCACGGACCCTGGTCAGTGATGCAAACAGAATCGCTTATTATAACAAACAGGCAGCTTATATAGTACCAATGCATCTCCTTTCCCAACCAACATGCCCCTGCAACCCCCAACTGCCAGGCAGGAAGAATTCCCCTCCATCAGTCAGGCTGTTAGGCATTGTTTATGGGTCACTAGAACTTGATCAAGGGCCTTCCCCTGCTAGTGTTCCTGCTTCTTCTATTCCTTCTTCTGGTCTCTGCTTCTTCCACAATCCTGTTCACCCACATCTCCCCCTTTTTTGTTTAACATACAGAATAATG
>JAOXNO010000001.1:172900836-172926425 GCA_028565335.1 Limnodromus scolopaceus
ATTGGCATTCAGGGCATGTCAAGATAATATTATGTGCTTGGTCAGTGGTTAGCTGAAATTGCTTTTGTAGTGCCTTCCTGTTTTGGCGAAAGAAGTTATATGAGAGCTGTGCTTGTTGAAGTAATTGTGGTGTGGGCGAGGGGGACTGTGACTTTATCAGCAGCACGGTTGCCCTCGGCTAGGGGTCCTGGAAGAGAGGTGTGTGACCATATATGCGTAATATAATAGGGTAATTTACGATAGGAAACATAATGCCATAATTTTTTAAGTTGTCCAAATACCTCTGGGTTCTTGACTTCCTTTAGGAAAGCGCCTTCTATATGCTGAACATTAATTCCTGTAACATATAAAGAATCAGTTATGATATTGAGATTTACATCAGAAAAAAGCTGAAAAGCATGCGTAACAGCTGCAAGTTCAACAACTTGGGGCGATCCATCGATATATTTTATATCTTGGTTCCAGAGATTGTCAGTGGATTGCCAAAGGACTACCGCCTTGTGTGTTTTCTCGGAACCATCTGTGAATGCTGTAACTGCATTGGAAAGTGGGGTATGAGAAAGTAAGGTTAGACATTGCAGTCCAATAGGTGTCAGCTGTCTTTTAGAGTCCAAGTCAGGATCACATTTTAACACTTGAAACAGAGGGTGTAGATCTTCTGTAGTGATACCCAGAAAAGGTCTGAGCCAGTTGATAGTTCCCAACAATTTTTGCAGATCATTCAGAGTCTTTATTTATAACGCCAGCTTCAGTGCTTGTGGCTGGATGGTGTGAGTTGTAATTTTCCATCCTAGATATTTCCAGGGTGGTTCACGTTGGACCTTTTCCTTGGCTATCTGCAAGCCTGCTCCTTGAACAGCCAGGCAGACTTAGCAGATGACTGTCTGCAGATCTTTGTCTTTTTACAATGGGGGCAGCCGTTCTTGTACTAAGTCATGCAAATGCAGCAGTTTGTCCTTTTGAGCAGCCCCCACAGTGAGCTTCGCTGACAAAGCATCAGCTAAGAGACTCACTCCATGAGTTTCTGTGCGGTATCTCGGCACCTTTTATCATATCAGTGATGGGAGGGTTAACATTCTAAATTGTTTGCAACACTTTACGGCAGTCAGCATTAGCATTTTCGAACGCTAATTGTTTCATCAGAATATCATGAGCTGCTCGGTTATCTACTTGTCTCTCTGTTGCATTTTGGAGTCGATCAAGGAATGTTATATAGGGTTCTCCAGGCGCTTGTGTGATAGCAGAAAAGGAGGCTTCTGGAGCGGCTGTATCAGGTACCTGTCTGATCACGTGCAGTACAATTTCTTTTACTTGCTCAAAACACTCTCTGTCCATCTGGGCTTGCACATTGGGAGTAGCCCAAGGCCCCTC
Organism: Limnodromus scolopaceus; assembly: GCA_028565335.1. Lineage (NCBI taxonomy): Eukaryota > Metazoa > Chordata > Aves > Charadriiformes > Scolopacidae > Limnodromus > Limnodromus scolopaceus. The sequence continues at coordinate 172,902,208 of JAOXNO010000001.1, forward strand.
ACCGATGAGCTCATTCACACCAATACGATTTAAATTGCCAGTTAAGTTACCCAATGCTTTAGCAGTCGCGCGATCACGGTACTCAGTCATGAATACAGCATATTGCATAGCCGACAAAATCACACGCAGCAACAATTTCCAATCATGAGGAGTCATATCCGTCACCAGTGGTCACCAATAAGCTAAAGGTATATGCCCATTAAAGACCATAGTCCTTTACTGATTTTCTCAACTCTTTTACCGCATCGTAAGGTAAAGATTCCCAGCAGGGTGGTGGTCAGCTTCGGGAAGTCACAGGGAAAGGTTGTTGCCATTCTGTATTGCCCTGGGCTACAGCTTCTTTTCTACACTGTTCCAGATCACCATAATACACAATCCGAATCGGCGCAACACCCCCAACTGCCCCCCTCGGCTCATCATCAGGGGGGTTCAGATTCGGCTCCTTTTCAAGGTTCACAGGACCAGGGTCAAAAGGATGGTCCTTGCCGGGTTCTGATTTTTGCGCCACAGCGTTACAAGGAGGTGGCAGCGGTAGAGCAGAGGAGCGCTCTGGGTGTTCAGAGGGATCAGTTTTTGCCTCTTTTCTAATGAGTGTCAAGGCTTCTGACACTTGACGCCACACTGGTAAATGTTCAGTGGCTGCTGTATCTGTTCCTGTGGCCGTATTCCGAAGTTTTGTTCCTATCGTGTCCCACACACCACAGTCAAAGGTGCCGGTCTTAGGAAAGCCTGGGACATTTTTTTTGTACCCAGTCAAAGAAAAATAGTAAAGACAGGGTAGGTACAAATCTATTCAGAGTTTTAAAAATAGTACTTCTAGATTCGTTTCCTGCTCTTTCGGCAGTGTGTTTCCCTGCTCCTCTTTCAGCAGTATGTTTCCCATAGTTCCCGATCACTCACTTCTGTCCTGCAGAAGGTGATGAGCCGGCAGTAAAATCAGCCCTCGAGGCAATCCCTGGTTCCATCGGGCTACACTACTGGTCGGGACTTCTTTCAGTCTCCTCTGTAAGGCCCAACATTGGGCACCATTTGTAGCATATGAAGGCACGGACCCTGGTCGGTGATGCAACCAAAATCATTTATTATAACAAACAGGCAGCTTATGTAGTACTAATGTATCTCCTTCCCCAACCAACACGCCCCTGCAACCCCCAACTGCCAGGCGGGCAGAATTCCCCTCAATCAGTCGGGCTGTTAGGCATAGTTTATGGGTCATTAGGACTTGATCAAGGGCCTTCCCTTGCCAGAATTCCTGCTTCTTCTATTCCTTCTTCTGGTCTCTGCTTCTTCCACAATCCTGTTCACCCACACTTTTGCATCTCAGTTTTTGCCAGTAGAACTTAATAAGTTTTTCAAACTCTGCCTCCGAAACAAGAAACACCTGTCTTGTCAGTGCTATTCAGTACAGTGTTAATATATCTCTTACAGAATTCTGATGGAATTAGGGAATTATGAGTATTCCTGACTGCCTGTTTTTTCATTGCTCACTGCATTGGGTTTGCATGGAAAGGTTTTGGTAATGGCGAGGGATACAGGGGTGTCTTCTGTGAGAAGCTGCTAGAAGCTTCCCCTGTGTCTGACAGAGCCAGTGCCAGCTGCTGCTCAAAGCTGAGCCAGTCAGTGACAGTGATAGCACCACTGGGATAACATAGTTAAGAAGGGGAAAAAACTGCTGCACAACAGCACCTGTGAGAAAGAAGTGAGAATACGTGAGAGGAAAAGTCCTGCAGACAGCACCAGTGTAGAAGGAGGGGGAAGAGGTGCTCCAGGAATTGGAGCACAGATTTCCCTGCGGCCTGTCATGAAGACCACAGTGAAACAGGTTGTCCCCCTGCAGTCCGTGAATGCAACAGTGGAACAGATACCCACCCTGCAGGCTGTGGAGGATACCATATTGGCTCAGGTGGATGTGCTCAAAGGAGTCTGTGACCCCATGGGATGAAGCCCATGTTGGAGCAGGCTCCTGGCAGGACCTGTGGACCCCATGGATCACCCACACAGGAGTAGTCTGTTCCCTGAGGAAAGGACCCACGCTGGAGCAGTTAATGAACTACAGCCTGTGGGAAGGATTCAGGTTGAAGAAGCTTGTGCAGGACTGTCTCCCGTGGGAGGCACCCCATGCTGGAGCAGGGGAAGAGTGTGAGGAGGAAGGAGTGACAGAGATAATGTGTGACGAACTGACCACAACCTCCATTCACTGTCCCCCTGCACCACTTGAGGGGAGGAGGTAGAGAAATCAGGAGTAAAGTACAGACTGGGAAAAAAGGAGGGTGGTGTTTCAAGATTTGGTTTTATTTCTCATTATCCTACTCTGATTTGAGTGGTAATAAATTAACTGATTTCCCCAAATTGATTCTGTTTTGCCCGGGATGGTAATTATTGAGTGATCTCTCCCTATCATTATCTCAAACCATGAGCCTTTCCCTAAATTTTCTATTCCCCGTCCAGCTGAGGAGGGCGAGTGACAGAGAGGTTTGGTGGGCACCTGGCGTCCAGCCAAGGTCAAGCCACCACGCTCACTCAGGAGGCATTTTCAAAGTATGTCTTCTAGATCAGGCCCTGCATGAAATGCAACTAGAAGAGATGAAGATGCTCTTAGTCCTGCAGCCTGTAGAGTACATGCTCACTCAGGCTAAGCCTTTAAAATGAAGACATTCTGTTTCTGTGGCACAGACTTTTTTTTTTGCCAGTAAGTATTTGGATAAATTGATACTAAAATCACAAGGAGTATCCACAGGAAATCCATACAGGATAGAACAAATGCTCAGATCACTAGTTTTAGGGATCAGAACCTTTTAAGATTGTTGCAAACCATAATTAGGTCAGGCTAAAGTATTTATTCTCTTAGGAACATAGGGCAAATATTTTACAGTGGTCAAGCAGTCTCAGACCTCATACCCAGTTTACATTTTAAGTGGACAATTGACAGTGATTCTTTCTATATTGCATAAAAGTCTATAAAAGTGCAATTTTGCCTCATAGGTTGCATATAAAAGGTCAGAACACAATGGGACTGTGCATACATGTTATTAAGGCATGTTGCATGTAAACTGTCTCATAAGTTGCTCCCAGAACACCAGCCATAATACAATATTTCTCCACCACTGACTGCTAGATTTCTAATTCTTCAGATGTCTTCTTTACTGGGACCAGGAATCTGAAATGTTTTATTAAACAACACCGTGTGCCTACTGGTTAATAGGCTTCTACAGAAAAGAAAATAGGCTCGATCATTTGTATAAAATAATTTTTAAAAGTAATTCTATCAACATTTGCATGAGACTTGTTAGGGTTTCTCTGAGCTTTTGATAAGCTATGTTATACAGAACACCAAGCACTGTGAGTCGCATGACTAGGTTTCAGATGGAGATAGCTGTTCTATCTGTCTGCAAGGCAGTCAGCTCAGAAAGGGCACTGCGCTTCTACATGTACATATATCTACTGAATGCAAAAGTTAATTTTACATGTTATAAACTATCAGGTATTTTTTTACTTTTTATCATAATCTTTAAGCTGTGTGCCTCAATTCTGTGTAAATCTTACACAGTTTCTACTCTGCGAGTATTTTTTGTAGTTTCTCATCCACATCTTTTCCACAGCAAGCATGAAGAGAGATATTAATGCAAATAGTTTCTAAGCAAGATGTCTTTTGTGTGTTCAATAACACTTTTAACAAATAGAAGGAGCTCAAGGATCATCTTTTTTAAATTCATGTTGGCTCTCAGTGTAACCTAGAAGTTTCTCAGAAAGAAGTGTATTATTTTAGAGCTCAAAAGACACACGTGAAAAGAAAGAAATTACCTAAAAATTTTCCTGTATTCTGTATGGTTTCTTACCATCCTCAACATAAAAAGTCTTAAGATGTTAAAACTTTTGTGACAGTCATTAAAGCTACTCTCAAAATAAATGTGATAAAGATTAAAATCTTTTGGTTTATATCTTAAATCAAAGTAATTTCAAACAGTTGCTATGTTAAACCTTGAAAATGGCATTTTTAGTAGAAACACCAATTGAATTTCAAATCTAGTACAGGATTTGCACTGAATGCAGGGCAAAAAGCCAGAAATTTCTGAATTCTAATCTTGGCTCTTAAAATTACTTTCTGTATGCCTTTTGGCAAGTCATTTAGAGCCTCAGCAGATTTATATTTTCCCACTATCTTACAAGTTTTTTCTGAGTATTTATTAGCCAACATCTATAGAAGTTTTAAGACTATAGAATATGCTGTATATTTGTTACCTGGTGAAGCCATCATTTCATTATATAGCATGATACCCAGCTGCAGAACTTACATTTCCAGATGTGAACCAGAGATATAGCATTTCCACTAAACAAGGAAATTAGCAATTTAGCTAACCAATAAACCTCTCTAAGTGATATTTAAAAATTGCAAACTCACTACAGAAAATATCCTTTATCAAACTCAAATCTTTTGTTTTGCTCTTGAACAAACAGATGTTTGCTACTTCCAAATGTCACAGCTGTGTGCAACATTGAGGAGATCAGTACTGTCATTTAATTACTCTAGACTCATCACAGAACCTTCCCCAGACTTTGGGTTCTAAATATGCATGTCAGATATTCTGTAATTAAGCATATTACTTCTCTGCTGCTCTGTGACACTATCCTGCTATTGAGTTTGTAGTGCTCAATGCAAGCTTTTGCCTACTTCAAATGAAAAAAACATATATACTTTACTTACTTTTCTCCCTGATTTAAAATATGCAAATTCATTTTCTTGAAAATACCACTGGCATCTGGGGTTATGTTATGTTTAGGAAATCCAATATCATTTATTGCTAAAAAGAAACAGAAGCTGAGAAATATAAAGGGCAAAATGTTGTACTAGGAAGTTGACCCATTCTTCCTGTTATTATTGCTTTTTAATGAATCTCTCTAAGAGCTTGATCCTAAACCATTGAAGTTAATGGGAATTTTACCATTAGCAGTTATAGTAGAAATGAATAAGTCTGAGGGAGTGAAGCGCTGCCTTTTAAAATACATTGGCGCGTAAAGTGACTTTTCTTTTGACTAGCAATTTTTATTATGATCTTGAATTATGACAGTTTCCTGTACAACTATGTGGAAAGCTAAAGTTAGCATCAGGAGTAGGTAGGTTAGGGTCACAGTTAATTTGGGGCCCACATTTGCACCAATATTGTGCTGAACATTTCTTCAATCCAAACCCTGTGCATCAAACAAGCGCAAACAAATTCACGCCCATTATTGCACAAGATAGACCATCACTCTATCAATAGAGTGACTTTAGAACAATACTTTAGGGCAGGAGGAGGACAGATGCAAGTCAGAGTAGGAGTGTGCTGACAACAAAGGGAAAATCCTTCCTAACAAAAAGCTCAGGAAACATCCGCTTGTTTCTGCCAGCATTCTGGTTTCTAGGTTTCTCAGTACCACAGCATTCTGAATTTCTTAAAATCACAAAAATGTTAGTTGGAAAATATGTGGAGGGCCTCTTTTCTTTCAAAGAGACCTATTGCCAGTGATATATCATGTCAGCTACAGTTTTGTCTAGATGGGTCTTGAAAAACTCAAGGGACTGATTCCCCAGTCTGTCTGGACAATAATTTCCAGTGCATTGCCCTCCCAGTGATGAGCTTTTTTCTAACATCCACTTGGAACCTCCTTTGCATTCCTTGCACTTTGTCGTTACTGTCTCTTGCCTGCTACTACTGTGAAAAGTTTTGTTCCGCCCTCACTGTAACAACGCTTCAGGTAATTGTAAGCAACTGTTAGATCACCCTGTAGCCTGCTTCCTCTCTGTCAGACTAAACAAGACCACCCCTTCCATCCTGCCTCCATCAGATAGGTACTCTAGGTTCTTGAACATCTTGGTATCCCTGTATGCGATCCTTTCCACTTTCCATTTCTCTTCAGCTGGGGGCCTATAACTGAGTACATTATTTCTGGTGCAGCTACACTAACACTGACTAAGTGAGGACGATTACTTCTCTGGGTCTGCTGGACACAATGATCTAAAGTACCACAGCCTGTGCTATTTGCAATGAGAGCACACTGTTCATATTCAGCCTGGCATGCACCAAAACCACCCCTGAGTACTACCACCAGTAGTAGTACTCAGCTAATTGGTTCATTGCTTATTCCAAGGTATGGTGCGAAACCTCCCCCACTTTCCCTTTTAAAACTGTATAAGGTTTCTGTTGTCCCAGTCCTTAAGTTTATAAAGGTCACGCTGATTATTTTTTTTCTGAGGAATAACTGTATTGTCCCTTTCAAATTACACCCAGTTTAAGGACCACAGACTAAGCAGAGGAAGGTAAAGAAGTTTTGCAGTTTAACATTGCCTGGCTGAAACATCTTTAGAGATTGTACTAAAGGCTCAGTTTCAAAAGACAAATATTGCTTATATTCTGCTGTTTAAATTTCCCCAGGTTTTCAGCTTTCTTTACTTAAAGCCTTTGAAGAGTGCTCAGCACGAGACCTCTGGAAAGTCCTATGAGCACCTTCTGGAATTTTGAACTCCATTGTTTCCTTTTAAGACTGACTGCAAAAATGCTTACTTTCAGAGTCCAGTTGGGAGGTGTGAATCTGAGTAACTCAAACTGTTGCAGAGGGCATATGAGATAAAGTGGTTGTAAAATCAGTGAAAAAAAAGGATGGTACATTTGTAAAGCATATAACTGGAGCAACTGACAATACAAGAAAGTATGGGAGAGTATTCTATTGCAAAATAAAAAATGAAAGCCATTGGATCTGGGCTTTGTAATTCAGACTATTAAATGTTCAAAGGAAACAGAGTGTTTAAATGGAAATGAGGTGACTTAGAGTCTTTGGCTTGATTTAAACTTGGACTACTAAAGCTAGAGAGAAAAATAAGACCACATTTCAATGAAAGGGAATATGCCAATTTGAAATCAAGAACATTTAATAAAACTTCCTGAAAGAAAAATCTATCAGACTGTAGAAAAAAAGCCTCCCAAAGGTAATAAATGCCAGAAACTCTAGTGCATGGAACATTTTAACTGATCCTAAACTGATCAAAACGTTTGTGAATGAACAATAAGGATCAATCCTGAATGGACAGGGAGGCAGACTAGATAACCTAATAGGTCTTCTCTTTCTTTAACTTCTCTGAATTTATGGCAAATTAAATAAGCATTGGGACATGGTACCAGCACTCAAAATAACATGCAAGGGAATTGAGTTACTAACCTTGAAAAGAGAGAACAATAGAGAAAAGAATGTCCTAGGAAGTTTATAAATATAAAGTTTTGACAACTAATGTTTGCCAAGCCCATTATGGGAGAAAATAACACTGAATATTCATGTCAGGGATGAGCAGAGATGGGATAAATCTTTCCAAAATCATTATACACTTTCACGAGAGAACAAGGGTCTCACTAGGGAACATGTATGGAATGAAGGAGTGATTTAGACTTGATAACAGACTACTTTATGGGAAGCAGAGCTTAAAAGAAGTTTTGCAAATAACATCTTTTTTCATGTGAAAATGAAATCTGTGATGTACTGATATTTAAATTCATATATCATTCCTTTGACATAGCTATGGAAAAGGTTTTATGAGATCATTGCCGTCAGGTAAAAAGAATACTGTGTACTGTTTTATTAAAGACAGATTTAAGTCCGAAGCTCTGCAAAATATTTAACAAACAGCAGGAGGCAAAGGAAGTAAAAAGGAAAGATTAAGCTTTAAAAAATCATTTTCTCTCCTCCAGGCAGTGGGATGGAAGGGGACTGCAATTTCTAAGTATTGCAATTTCAGAATGTTCTGAATACAGGAGTTTTTCTATCATTTCAGACCAATAGGTTTCAGTCCTGAAATCTTGTGCCAGTAACTTATATCTGATGTTTCATTAAAAAAACAACAAAAAATCAGCCAGTTCTGTGGCTGAGGATCCTGATTAGAGGATGTATCCAATCAATTCTATTTTGATAATTAATTATTTATTTGGGTCATAAACTTAGGTAAATTCCTTCTCAACTGATTGTTGGCATTTTGTTTGTTTTGTGGTTTTTATTTATTTATTTATTTATTTATTTATTTTATTAATTTTCCTGGCTTTATTTTGCCACAAACAACTTGTACTGTAAAATAGCCTTTGACATAGGGCTGTCACTGTTCCCCATATACACTAGCCTGCAGATTATTTTAGCTTTAAAATTCATAAAGTGTTTCAACAGTTCCATATAATTCATGATAATAAAAAGAAATCTTAGCAAATATTGACACTGCTGTTGCCTGCTGCCTTGGTAAAAAAAGAGATTTTTCAATTCTACAGAACACATCTAATTTTTTTAATAAGCCAAAGAAGTATTCATAAAAGTACTGTAGTGACTACAAAGAAGTATTTCTCTCAGCTCTATTCAGGATTCAATACCTATGCCCAGCTCATAACCAATAAAGAATGCACTTAAAATTTCACGTACATGTTTTGATGTTATGTCATGGTTTGCTGCACATTTGATAGGCCAAACCACAGTCGCGTTATTAAATGTCATATGTCACAAATGTGAAGGCATCAGAAAAACAGGTTCTGTACCTGCTTTCTCTAAAATATATAATCCATTCAAGAAAGTATTTTAAATCAGCCATAAACAGTGAATATCCCTGAGAAACAGGGATAGTTTTTGAGACTCTGTGGACAGGCACCGAAGAAAATTTGAGACACTTGGAAAGATTTATGCAGAAATGTAAATTGTGAATAATGGGGCATTCAAAATTACACTGCTGAAGCTTTCTTACATATAGTTCTGAAACTGGTTTTCTAATTCCTCATTGCTAGTCCTGTTCTGTTTCTTATTTGCAAGACAATCTATCACTCACAGTCTTTTAGGACAATGTAAGGTCCTGTTAACACTAAAGAGATACAGCAGTGAGTGGAACTGAAGGAATTTCCTATTTGGACTTGTCTTTTAAATGAGACTTACAGTGGACATCAATACATCCTGGCAGTACAGAGTGACACACTTGCTGAGCTACACAATCATTAGACTCTGCCCAGATGGTTAATTGAAAAGTGATGTGTATGTTTTTATTATTTTATTACAAAAATGGCAGATTTGAACCTAAATCTGCACTGAAGAAACATTAAGAAAATTTGCTCACTTATGGACCTTCAGTCTAGAGTAACATTCTAGCAATACATGTTCTGTTCCAGCAGCAGCCTCTACTATGCAGTTTTTTGCTTGCTTTCCTTGATAATGACATCATATGTTCTTAAATTACAGTATCTGCTTCTCAAATGAGAGCTCTGCTTCTTCCCCACACAGCTGAGCAATACAGCACTTAGCATTTTTCATGTCCAAAGTCATAGCAGATGTGCTGTTGTTTTAACTGGAGACAAAAATAAAGCAATCTGAACTGCTCAAATTTCTTCACTCTCTCCCTTTTGCCACTAAACTTCAGAAGTGAATTTACACAGTACTGCACTGCATTTTTAATGTGACTTCAAATTCTATAAAGGTGTTTATCTAAAGCCGTTCCAGATTCTTTCAAAAGTGCCTGTGGCGTCTCAAAGTATATGTGGAAGTCTAACCTTTTTTCCCAATCCCATATCCTAGAAATCCTACAATGGGGATTACCAGTCCAGTATTCTTCGGTTTTCATCTTTCAGTTAAAACATGTGCTCCAAGTTTTCGCCTATGAGCCAACATGGGTGTTGATTTAAATGCCTAAAGTCTCTCAAAATGTACCTGAAACAAACATGATTCACTTCATTAGTCTGATTTATTTTACTGCTACAGCCATGTATGAAACAGATAATAAAGACCAGATAAAAGACAAATTTTATATAACCACCTTTTCACTAGTGACAGCCTGCATAGACCAACAAATAGGTCCCATACCCTAGGAGCAAGTAGAGCCTGGACAATCTGGTGAGCTTCTTCATCATATTTTTGCAGTGATTTCTATCAATAAGTTTCTAAGAGACCCCCCCAACAAACAAAACCAATGTACCAGTGACATTTTCAGCATAGCAGCTCTGCATCCCTTCTCACAAAGAATTATTGCTGAGGAGGGAGGAAATTACTTGAAAATAATGAGAGCTGCAAGTACCTCAACAGTTCTCTGAAAATTCAGGGCACCAGTGTGCAGTCCATTTATGTACTCAGGAATAGACCTAATGCAGGGAGTTTGAAGAGTACTAGTTTATGTCTTCAGCATCTACATATCTATTAAAATGGTTGGATCATCAGAAAAGTTATCTTTAACTGATAAATTAATTCATGTAATTTTTCTTCTCTACACACTTGACATTTTCTCTTTTTTACCTACAAAGTAAAACCTAGCACGTTCTGTAGTACATGCTAACAGTTGTCAGAATAATGGGGCTTTCAAAGAATTTCAATGGCTGATACCCCTTAAAAGTTTATTCTTCAAATTGCTCTTCTGCAAAATTATCTCTTTAAATTCAATTATTATAACTTCAAAATTTATTGTTTCTAAATTGTATTCATGTAGTGTACTGTCTAGTGAAATTCTATTTATTCTTTGGTTTAGTCTTATATCTGATTAGTGGTATTGTTTAAACATCTCCACTGTGCATGATGAACCTCTTCCTCAATATATGTGGATACAATACAAATTTTTGAAACCACAAAAATGTTTTTGAGTCATGAAATTGTCTCTTTCTTCTCGAAATGAGTAGAACTTGCTCCAGGATAAAAAATGGAAAATGGAGGAACCCTGACTCATAAGATACCAGCACTTCTTAGAGTAGGTCCACATCAGGAACTTACTCCTAATGACAGACAAGGAAATAAATAATTTCCCTTTCAACAGTTGCTACAGAAAGAAACACTTACTATTTAAATTTGTGAGTATTATAAAAAAAGCACAATTTACTAACTTTGAAGATTTTAGTAAAATCTGGAACACGTGCTTTCAGCATAAGAGATGTTTTATAGCATGTTTTTTTCTCCTGATATGAAGTCATTTACAACTATACAGAATACCAATTACAGTTCTGATTTGTTAGCAGTTTATATGTACTCTGTATAGTGTAAAATGGTGAGATAAACTGTAAAATATTGAACAATTGCATCCAGTCAGGATTTTTAAGATTAAGTGAAAGATTACTCTTAAAAGTGGAATATAACATATTTTAAGCATTTTCATGCAATCCAACATCTCTCACAGTATAGACTTGTAAGAGTAGAATAATCAAGGCTAGACATAGCCAAACTACCAGTGGGCTAGAGGAAACTGTACCTTTGCTGATGTACTCACCAAGCAGGTATACAGTGCCTTAAAGCCCTATATACCTTTAAATTTGAGCCTCATGGATTTACCTGATTTATCCATTCATCACTTTGCTATGTCACTATGTCCTTCATTAGCTTGTGTCATCAATAGATTAAATACAATTATTTGACTATGAATAAATTGGGTGTTAACCTCCTCCCACAGTGAAATACTCTGGAAAAGTTGTCACAGAAAGTAATCCCTAATATGACCTTAAGATTTTCTTTCTTGTTAATTTTAATTAACTAACATGCCAATCAGATATTCAGTGCATGGGGTTTTTTTTCCTAGCCATTATCACTGTTTTTGTAGATCTTTATTTTAATCTATGTATGAGTACCTTTGCCCAGCTGCCTCTGTGTGTGTGTGTGTGTGTATGTGCATTTTCATATCAGGTTACTCAGGCAATCTGCAAAAATGTGAAAGATCAACAATGCCATCTGCAGGTATAAGACAATTCTGGTCTGGAGACACACTTACTTTTGCTTTTTCCTTTCCCTTTCTTTGAATAAGATGTTTCTTCTAGAGTGAAATCAAATGATGCTCATACCTCACTGAGTTTTCATCGCACCAAAATTGTGTAGGTCTGCCTTGCCAGACAGGACCTAGATATAAAGATTTTGGCTTATGTCCATTTGTTATTAACCTATACAAAAGACTGAATGTTTCTTTGAGCCTTATTCAAGCTACTGAAAAATATCCAGCCTGTAAAATGGAACTGGGAAGCCTATTAAAGAATATTTTTTCAGCTTCCTAGTATTTTTTGTTTTCCAGCAAGTTTGTGAACCGATGCAGGACTGGTTTTTTTTATCCAAAACCTTTTTTTTTTTTTTTTATTTTCAGGTGGAGCTAGCAGCAAAACCAAGAAGATGTATATGCTACAGTTGCTCCCTCTTTGTTGTGTTTTATCTTTTTCCTGACATCCGTTCTGTGCAGAATTTCAGGCATGGAGGGGGTGAGGTATAAATCCCACAGAGAAGGATAAGCAGTGTGGCAGACTGAGTGGACTACTCATAATGTACGATGCAGAATATTTCATTTTTATTTGTTCCAGCACACTTAGTAAAAGTTAATCTTTCCTTCCTATTGAAGATGAGGAAAACACAATGAAGTGAAATTCAAAACTGTGAGGAAATGTGTACACTAGTCATATAAGTGACGAGCTTCCTATGAGCATCCTATAAAATGAAAATAACTCCTACCATCAGTAAAGTTGTTACTAGAATGAAGAAAAACTTATGAACAGAAACCAGAAACTTCTGTCTGATTCTTTGAATGAATCAGTGGCCCTGGGCAAAAGCAAAGATTTTTGTACTCACTCTCTGCATCTGTAAAATTAGAATACTAATGCTTACCTCTCACAAGGGAATTGTGAGCTTTTAATTAGATAATGCTAGTAATATGTTCTGAGTCTGCAAGTAGCAAAGAATTATTCTTAAAACAGTACTCAGTTATAAATATGCTTCTTAGAGAATGTAAAATGAATAGTCCTTTAGAAAGGTTCCAAGATCAAGTACTGTTGTGAGTGAACTAAGTTAATCTCCTTCATTAAGCCAAATCAACTGAAAGGCTGGCTCAGAAAGGAGACATTTACTTCAGTTCAATCCATTTAGGAATCTGCTCAAAATCTAACAAAGGCTATTTGATCCTTTCAAAAGAACTGGTTTGTTTTTTTTTTCCTTCCATTTTATTAATATTAAATAGAAATTACATTTATTTCAACTTCACTAAAGAAATAATCTTTGCATATCTTCCCAAAATTAATACCTTTGGAATTCTAAGAATGGACATTTTGCATGACAATGATTTTAAACAGAAGTAGCAAGTCTGAAGATATGTTTCACAACTCTACTTAAATGTGTTTTGTGGTACAAGAAAACAATTCAGGGGTGTCAGATAAACAAACATACAGAAATTCATAAGCTGCTTTTTCTGACTTGAAGAAACTGCATCAAATTTTATATTTTTTACAATTTATTTCTTAACTAGCAATGAATTTCTGTAACCGTAGCCTTATTTTTAATTTGATCTCTATATGTTTATAGGCCCTCACCCACAGGTGATGGTCAGATGCACTTGTAAGCAGCTTTTTCCCACAACATGACAGAGTATTATTTTTTATAGCACCATCTTTTCTGTCTCATTATGCGACACACACTCCTGGTCTTTTGTATTTAGTGAAATTAACTTAAATTATATTCTGAAGTAGATTTTACAAGTGTTTAATGAACTGGCTGCATGAGAACAATTCTGTTGACCTTGTAAGCATGAATGTTAGATTCAGTGCTGCACCTCTAACAGGCATGAATGAACCAGCAGATGCAGCAGAAGAGTGAAGGGACTGATTAGCTCAAAGGCACCTTTGAGACCACCAAAAACAAACTGCTGTGAAGGACAATTAGCATTACAATGCATTTCCTAAATTATTCTATGGGTCGTAAGGCTGTACTGAATCTCAATAACGCTTCACATCCCAATCTACTATACCTCTGAGTAAAGTGCTTTGTATATGTCTCCTACAGAGATGCGGTATGTCCACATATGTATACGTCCACCTACTGAGAGGATCCTTCATCCCTAAGCTAAGTCTTAAAATCCTTTTCCACCCTCTCCAGATCACTCTATGACAAAATGTACCGTCCATGTTCAGATAAAAGGGGAAATCATAACTTATCTTTCCTTTGCCTGGTTCTTGATTAAAACTAAATTAGAGAGAAAACTGTGGTATAAGTTTTTCCTGTGCCCCTGTGAGTTAATATAGCACAGAAATAAATGGAGAGAAATTTCTTGATAGTTCCGTCCTTTGGTAATACTTGCAGTTAAGATAGTTTAAAATTCTATTTGTGACCTTCACATAAATGCTGTTGCTCAGGAAAGCTAAAAAGGTGCTAGCAATTCCAAATGATTTGTTTAAAGTGCTACCATTTAGATAAAATACAAGTGAGACAGTTGGACTTTTAGGTGCTTATCAAAATTTCTTTTAGCTGATTTTCATTTTGTCAGTGTTAATATCAGGCATCCTGCCTCAGGGTTTAAACCAACTGTCTGAAGAGAACTTAAACCACTTTTTCCCTTTACTTATATATTAATCACCCCTTCTCCAACCAATACTATTTCTTGGATATAGCATGGAATATTACCTTCCTCTGATGCATCAGCATTGCTGAATACCTCAACCAGCTTAGTGTTAGATCAGTGCCACAGTAGGGTGCCTTACATGCTCCTAAGGATGAAAATATATGTAAAATAATGAAACCCAGTGTTTGGGAAAAGTATTTTTGGCTGTCCCATTAGATATAACATACTCTGAAGTCTACCTTTGAAGGAATACCTCATGTAAAGGAAGGGTAGCAATATTTAGACATCCTATTTATTTTCTGTTTCCTTGAATTCAGTATATTCCAGTTGGAAAATAACTCAGCTTTGGCCCACTTCAGTAGAATATTGACTCAGTTTCCTACCATTTGGTAACATTCTTCATATTAACGAGGAATTCTCATGGCACTATTGTCACAGGAAAGACTATTATTCTACAGTTAGATTTGAGAAATAAATGTTTTATTCATCTGTAATTTGACTTCAAAATTCTTTTTAAAACTTAACCCTAGTTCCTATATAGTTCTCCTGGATGTATAATTCTCTGTTTGGATGGGAATTATGAAAGATCAAACAAGACCTGGCTCAATACCTGTCTTAACCTACTTAGCTGACAATTACAAAGAAAGGATTCATGCCACTTATAGCTTTTTTTTTCACTTTAAGAGATGTATGGGTTATTATTAGTGTCATTATTATTAGCTGTAGCAGTTAGATACTATCATTATTTTACTATCTTGTCATTTTTTTGGATTTATACCTATTAAGCTCCATTGACTCCTCCTCCTCCCTCCCTCAACTGCAACACTCTAAAGGCAAGAGCGAGCCCACCTACAATTCTAGGTTAATAAGCCAGGACTTTATCACTTAAAATAGCATTTCAGAAAGCCTCATTATCTTCTACATACCAATCCGTCATAATGCCAATCTTCCCTAGTCAATCTAAAAAAGCATAATTTCTAGTCAAGTTTTTTCAAAGCAGATTTCAGGTTGTTAAAAAAAAAAAGTATAGTTTCTCACATAGATTATACTTCTTCCATCTTTGTATATTCAATTTACCTTTGTCTACAATGAAGCCAGATCTGCTAAACCAAGTTGGATGGAGAGTTTTGGTGATAATAGGTTATTATTCGTTATAGAAGATATTTTAACTGTGTGCAAGGAGTAGAAAACAGAAAGTCAGAACATTTCTAACCTTGTTTTATATGTTTTAGTAATGTCATCATTATTAAGAAATGGTCTTAATGTTTTCTTATTTTCAATACTTTGTTCAGACTTGGTGAATTTGTCCCAACTGCAAGCTCTGCTTTTATGCAGATTCTGGAAAAAACTCAAATCTCTACATAAGCAAACACACCTTGTCACATTTGATATTATATTAATCTTTAAAGTAACTGAATATGTGGAAAAAACAGATTATCTGAGTCTTCTGTTCTTGCTTTAACTCATATGTCAAACAAAAGGCTTGTTACCGATTAACTCCCTTGAGCACATTTTAAGATAGCATAGCAGTACAATTTACAGGGAATCACCCACGGAGCAGAGCTAGGGCTACACAGAAATATTGCTATCTAAAGGGAAAATGGGAAGTTTATAAGTGTTTCTTTTACTCTTTTTTTTTTATTATTTTGTTTTGTTTCTCAGGTGTCATGAAATAGCTGGGAAAGGGAGGGGCACTTTTCAGCAATGCTTCCCCACTTGTTTTTCAGCTAGTGAAAAACAGTCATTTTCTTTTTCAGTGAAACTGCTTCGCACTTAACAGAAACGAAATGTGTGAATCACAGCAGATGAAGGAGATGCTGATTAAGGCATAAATTCTGCTTGCTGCAACAATTTTTTTCTCCTTGCAGGCTGGTTCTTATCTTTGTCATCGTCAAATTCTGACTCATACTAGGAAAAGCTTGTAACAAAAGTGTATACGTGTGAGTGTCTTAACATCTGGAGCAAAGCACATAATAAAATATAATTTCAAAAGACAAAGAAAAGACATTGACTTTTGTCCATGAAGGACTGAGTCCCACAGAACTCCTTCATGAAACCCAAACTGACGATATCATATGTCTGCAAAAGCTGTAGTACCCTGATATTTCAGAGGCACCTACTGTGCATGGACAACTCATCTGCACCAAGACAGTAATTCTAGCATGACCCAGATGCATTGATTTCACTGTGAACACACAGAATGATTACCATGTCAGTATGGTTTGGCTAGGATTCATCAGAGTTTGTAAATATAATATAGAATTGCTCTTTGTAAATATAATAAAGAAATGCACATGCTTTACCTAATAGTCTAGGACTTCTGGACACTGGTTTTTCAGACCTCGAAATCTCATAGCATTCTCCAAAGTGGTATTATTGGCCAGTGTGTAATAAACTTTAACAATATACATTTAATCAGCTTCTTCCTTGGAGAAAAAGAGAGAGAGGGAGGAAAAGGGAAAAAAATATTTCCATATATAAGTTTGTATATTTACTTGCCTAAAATAAGTGTTGTTAGGAATTAATAGCTCATACATAGATTTTGACATCTGAGCTAATACCTCAGGCTACTTTTACAGCTGTTGGGGGAAAATAGACACCTCTAGAGCATGAAATGTGTTGTTTTAAAGCAGACATCTAAAATGCATTTGTTGAATTGAACTTAAAATAGAAGTCAAAATTACATCTAACTGTATAAAAATAGAGTATGTATCAGACAGAGATGCCCACATTGCAATGTCTACAGCTAGATAAGAAAAATCCCCCACAAATTAAGTATGTACTGATTGTTCTTAGTCTTCAAAGCCTTAGTGCCTTACAGGTTTTGTGCGCTCATGCACTGTCTGTTGTCTAAAACGATAAATGTTAGTGTTTATACTACTTATAATTAGCAAACATGCTGGGCAATTTTCCGAAGTCAAAACTTGTTACAGATTCAGTCATCAAACTAAGGTAACGTGGAAACCAGGTACTAAATATCTGGAGCATATTCACCTCAAAATTTTTTTGAAGAATAACAATAAATAGGAAAGCAAGCTTCAAAATAGATTTGAATGCTTCAGTATTTTTGATTTTGTTATGTCCTATATTGCTTCAATTATCTTCATTACTTTCATCATATAATGGTGAATTTTCAGTCTTGGTGAGGCAAGTATTTTGTATATTAATGGAACACTTTGTTTTGGTTTGCTCTAATATAAATCACATTTCTCAGGTGGGTATCTATGAATTAATTTTTTTCTCTGCTTATATAATATCTGATATTTTCCTACTCTGGTACATTAGACAAAAAGATATTTTTGATTTTTCTGAAGGAGTCCATTTGCTTGCTGTTAAAGCTAACAAGATAATCAATCCAGCAGTCTCACAGGAGCATTTTGGAACAGAGCATCAGGCTTGTCACTTTAAAACTAGAGGTCAAGTTTTACCCTGAACTACAGGCAACCACATTTTCATCAGTGAGCTTACATTCATGCACTCAGCAGCAGGGACTGTAAGAACACTTGATTTTCTAAAGGTCATGGTCTAAATCCAACAATGAATTTCAGATTTTGTGGCACTTGATACTGCAGTGTCAAAAGTTAAGGACCAAGATTCATCGCCCTGACTTTCTAATTCCTTCTGCTGAAAGTAGATATAGAGGTTCATGGTGGGTGTGATACAGCTAATTTAGTGTTTTAGGTAAGTGGTCCCTGCTTCTGACACACCTACTCATCTTTCTCCTGCCTCAAGAGCAAAGCCAGCAAAAAAGAATATGAGCAAACTTCATGTTGCCCTGAAAAATACATGAAGTACATACTGAGCAGATACCTTGTTTACTGGAATTAATGGTCAAGAAGTAATACACATGAGATAGGCAGTGGGGATTGTGCAAAAAATAGCTTGGAATGAATGGTATATAATATATGGGATTACCATTCCTTGTAGGTATAAGCTGTTTCAGCAATAACAAAAGATACATTGTGATCCAAATAATTTTATCCTAATATACAGAAATACGAGTTTTGAGCTGTAATAAGAAGAACTGTGAAAAAGGGCAGCTGGGAAATAATTAAGCTCTCCGTGATGCACCATTCTACAGTCTGGATCTAACATGGAAAAGCAGTAAGACCCTTCTTGAGACATGCGTATTTTAAAGGAGACATCAGAAACTTACATGAAAGCAGAGGCATTACAACATTGTTCTATTCTATTCCATTCTATTCTATTCTGTTCCATTCCGTTCTATTCTATTCTATTCTATTCTATTCTATTCTATTCTATTCTATTCTATTCTATTCTTTTTTCAGTTTCACAATGATACTGCATTTTGAAAGGTGGATCAAAGGGAGGGGATTTAGAATAGTTTAAAGAATTTGGCAAAATTAATCATTTCCATCAAACTCCTGAATTCAGGGGGATAAATTTCATTTCACAGGCCTGATACCAATGGGAGCTGAAAACTCGTGTGTGTGACCTGTAAATGTTATCACAAAGAGAAACAGTATTTGACAAATGGTCTAATCACTACAGTGTAGATCCACACATTTTTCTTTGCTGTAATAAAGTGTCTCTTCTTAGAAAGCATATGGATTTATACTTTTCCAAATTTATATAAAATCTCAGATACATGCTAAGCTTGTTTTAGTGTAAAGCTGAAAAGAGCTGAAATGTTCCATACTTTTTTTTAACAGTATGTCTGCACAGGTCACACACTCTTTTCAAGGCTTCAGGCATTTACATTTTCTTGTCCCTTTAGGTCAGCTGCCTTGTTTAAAAACAAGTTTAGCCTCCTCTCCATCAAAAAAGACACACAAGACAATCAATATCAAAAGTCAGTCTGTTACGAAGTCTTCTATAAAACCTAATAACAGCCTTTTTCAGACGGCAATTGGTATAGCAACAGTATACACATCTCAGAGAGCATCCGTGCCAAATTATGAACATTCCCACTGCAGCATAATGTATATAAAGTGGAAAAAGAAAACACACTTTCTGGAATAGGCAATTTCCATAATTAAAAAATGAACTCTGCTAGGACTTTTCACATTCAACGTTTCAATCCTCAGGCCATTTAGCAACAGCTAGTGAAATTAACAATACACCATTATTGGAACTGAGAACTGATGCAGACTTCTGTGTGAAGTTGAGGGAAGGCAGTTTATTTGGTAGCTTTTTATTTATATTTGAAAAATCTGAAAAATTTTTTATTTCATGTGAAGCTAAAATGAACTAAAAAAAAATAAGTTCTCCCAATTATCCTTGCAAGTGTCTGAGCAGATTTTTCATTAATTAAATTATTTATTGTTCTTTTATTTTCAAAAAGCTAAAATTAATATATTGTGAAGCAATTACTTCTTTTCATTCCAGAACAATGGAATTAAAAAGAAAAAAAAAGTCTGTGATCAAACCTTTCTAATTAAATTGACCACCAAAGTATTGGCTTATTTTCATAATTAAATGTTAATTAACAGATAAAATTTTATGGACTGAAATTCTTCAGCTCCGTCCATTACTACCACCTCTTTTGTTTCCTTTTTTTTTAGACTCAAAATCTAGTATAGCTATGCTTCAAAGCACATTGCAAATGTTTTGTTATTACCAAATAATCCAATGTTACCTACTCTCAAGCTGCCTTTCTTCAGTACTAAACTTTCTATTGTGCAGTCCCATTGGGCGATAGCACACACTGTAGCTGCATTTCTCCAGTAATACAATGTAAGTGACATCTCTTTGTAAATTATGCTTTGCATTTCAAGCAATCGTCTCATATTTCAAACTTCTCTGTGGTTAACCAATTATGAAAACTTCTTCCTCTATTTGTGTTTATTCATGAAGTGCATAGAATTCCACTTATAGCCCAATTTGACCTGTAAATTACCACCTGACTCAGTTTCACATAACCTCATCATTCTTTGAAGGGTACCTTTTGCACTGGAAAGTAATAGTAGTGGTAATAGTAATAAATAATAATAAATATAATGACTGTTACCCTATTTATTCTAGAAAATACTGCAGTGTATTTTTTTTACATATGGCTATCAATTGTAATAATATGGTTTGCATTTATATGGGGACTGATGTTTTCTTACCAAAAGGCAAAACATCTAATCTTTTAGTAACACACGCATGTATGTACACATGCATATGTAGGGAGACGTCAGGAATGTATGAAAAGAGTATAACTAGCGTATTTTCTCTTTATATTTTTTAAAAGTACAATGATAGTAAGGGGAAAATATGAACATAATACAAATTCATTTTACACAGCTGCTTCTTGAATAAAGTTAAATGAATTTTTTGTAGTCTTCAAGTTTGTTAAGGACTAAAAGTCAAGGCTAATAAAAATGTTGGTAGGGAATATTTCACGTAGTATTTAGCTAAAACTAAGCATATGAGTGACTAAAAGAAGAAATCGCAGAATTACATATGTTTCAATAAACCATCCATAGAGTTTTCAATATTTTTAGGGAATGTCTAGAGCTTAAAAATGACCTTCACTTATTTGGATTTTTAAAACCACATCATGGCAAGACATTTGCCTTGCTACAATTACATTATGAACTGTATCTGGATTATATTCACTTTCTTTACTTTTCATTGTTCTCTTGCACAGAATCTCTAGCTTTTATTATGTGGATTCAGGATAAATCTGAGGTCAAATTTACATTACAAGAGCTTCACTGAAATGCTACATAGCTGTGTAATATTTTACTATCCATCTTTTGAAGCTTCTTGAAATCTAAGAAGAATAGTGAATTATGAAGATGTATCTCAGGCATTTGTTTTAAAATTTGAATATCAATAGAAAGTCAAAAGAACAATACCCACATGGAAGATAAGGTATCTGAAAAAAAAGATTACCACTTAATCTTGCAAAGATTTTAAACAATATAACGCATGACTTACAAAATGTTTTTAAAATTCAGAGGATCCAAGCATTTGGGTTTATGACAGTAGTTTAACATGGAAGACTATTTTTAGGGCTCAAGCCTTCCAAATTTTCCTTTTCGCTATCAAATAGCTTGATGCTGTCTACAAAATTCATTAATCCCATAATTACATTGTGAACTATTACAAGATGTGGGTATTTGCAGTTGCTCTCATGTTTAAAAATTAGAAGCTTTCCACACACAATTCTCTCAGGAATTCATATATTATGTTTTCAGATGCCCACACGCCACTCAGAAGAAATTGAATAGCTAAGCAAATAATTTGCGATAAATCATTTACTGAGTAAATCCTGTCTTATTTCCATTCCTTCACAATCACCTCAATCACTAGTCTTCCTCTACTTAGATGTTAATTCACTATTGTATTTAGGAACACTCATACAAGAAATAAACAGGAAATAAACAGAGAGCAGTTTTTGAAAACATCCACTTGCTTAAAGATAGGTGAATGCTTACTAAACACACAAAACTGACACAGATTTTGCCATAAAGCATCAAAGAAAAGGTTCAAAGTGTCTGACTTCCTGAATTAATTTTCAGTCCTTGGATGTTAAATCAGGTTAATCACATTCATCATACAGCTTTTATTTAAAATATTATTATTAATTGCTGTCTATTTTTCCTTCATTCTAAGATCTGTCATCTGTTAAAGACTAAATGTGAAAAGAACAATGGCATTCCATCTCTTTTTGCTTCAAAGTGAAAAAACTAATACTTCCGACAATGGTCCTAAACATTAACTTGCAAACCCACTAGCAGTGATTTCCAGCAATGCTTGACTGAGCAATGGTTTTATGATTCGTTATTAACCAACTTTCTGCATACTGGAAATGAGTTTGCATTATCAGAGTAAGTTTTATTTGTGTTAACAGCAGACAGAAACTCAGGGTTGCATTTCCACCAGACTGTAGTGTGACCTCTTGCAAATCATGCCACTTCTCTATGCCACATCTCATCTCTAAAAAAGGGATAATAACTCCCTTTCTTTCAGAACTGCTGCACATTGCATTGAATTCTTGTTTATTTTCTCCACTGCTGCAAAATTTAGTTACAAGCTTCTATGAATTGAATTCTAGTGTTTTAAAAAATAATCATTTTGAGTGGTAATTTTAACTTATTGGTATACACAGAACTAAACACTTTAAACAGCACTGTGAATCAAAATTCAAACTTTCTTTTGACATCAAATATATTTGCATAAATTCCATCCACACAAATTACAGAGACAAATCAGTTTTCATGAAGAAATTACTTATGCTTTCTTTTTGTTGCGTTTTTCCTCAACCAAGATCCAAACATGGCTAAAGGGGTTGGGTGGTTTTTTTTTTTTTTTGAGGATTACAGTAGCTGTTAGGAGGAATAGAAGTATAAATACAGCAAAAAAAGAGTAGAATTAAATCAGTACATGTATTTATTTACACAAGTATGCTACAAAATAAATGCCACCTCAGGTAGATTTTAGGTAACTTAATATTTTAATTTTTATTTATCTATCCAATAGCTGTAACTTTTTTTTCCTTAGGGAAGTAAATAGTCTAAAATTGAAGAAGACTTTGGTGACTGTAGACAGATTCCAGGTCTAATGTGACCTTGCAGCTTTTTAATGGTTCAGAAGTGTGGCTTAAGTAACTGCAGGACATGATAGTATGGGTAGTACATGACGACACAGGAGGGATATGAGAAGCTCAGAAATCTGAGTAAAACATAGAAGAAAGAGGAGTCCCCTAAGCCATCTAATGACTTTACAGTGCAGGTTGACTATGTAACTTTCTTAACATTAATACTTCCATCTTAAAAGATGTTTATTGAGTTTGGTCCTAATATTCTTGTTGGAATATATTCTACTAATGGTTAGAAATCTGTTGATTTTCAATCTAAATTAAGTTGCATCCATTATAAACTCTTTCTTTTGCTAAAGTTTGTCCTTTAGCTTTGTCACTTGGGCTCACATCTTTTTTCAAACTTTTATCTGATATTGACTTTTGTGATATACTTTCAGAGACTAGGCATACATTCTTTCAGTACAAGCTCTCTTGTTCTATTCAGTAAGTTAGAGTCTTCCCTTTTTTTGTTCACTGTAATAGCCCTTCCATAGATGTACTGTGGACTGACTTCATGATGACAGCCTTTGAAAAAATTTTTACAAATTATTACAGATAAGAAATATCCTAGGCTTTCTAAAATGTCATTAAAATTAGATACCTTGCCTGATGCACTCCAGAATCTCAATTTCCTATTTCATGTCCATATTGGTGGTTCAAATTTACAGTGTAACTGGCAAATATACCTATCTTCTTCTCTGTTTAGTCTGATCATCATCCTGGGTGTGGAAAAATTTGTACTGTTAGTACTTGCACTTCTTTATATTCCTTTTCACTCATTTCTGTGATAGACCAGTGATACAATAGTAAATATATCTATATGCACAAAACAAGTTCTGGATTCTAGGCAGGGAAAGGATAAATTATCTGAATAATAGATAGACAAAATATAAACAATCATCTTTCATGGACTTTATTCTCTACTATACCACTCATTTCTGTCTCGCACTATTGGTAATAGTGTCTTTGTGTCACCAGGGCATCATTAACACACTATTCCTTTTTGTTCACAATCAATAAAGAAAAATCAGTAGAAGTGCAGCATCACATTAATGCTTAAGTAACTTCTTCTGTCCTGATCCTCCAGCCCAAGAATTTTTCTTTCATTAGTGTTGAGTCTCCCTTTGGTCAAGTTCTTCACCTTCTGACTCTTACACTAAACACCATCTTCTTCAGCTTCATTAAAAATGTCCAAGTTAATTTTTTTAAAAGATGTCTATGTCTAATGAATACTATTCAAATAATTTTGGAACTAGAAAATGCAAATATGTATCCCATTTGACTAGTGAATTCCTCCTGCATATGACAGACCTACAGGATCCTTGCTTGCTTTATGGAAACATCCTCTGAGTACACAGCTTT
>JAOXNO010000001.1:172926525-172949898 GCA_028565335.1 Limnodromus scolopaceus
GTGAATTCCTCCTGCATATGACAGACCTACAGGATCCTTGCTTGCTTTATGGAAACATCCTCTGAGTACACAGCTTTCGATACAGCAAGACCACAGCTTGCTTGGGCTACACAGATGGAAGAGTCTGTGAGGGAGGCTTTCCCTTTCCTACTTGCAGAAACTGCCCAGTAATCAGTGCCTTCCAGTGATCTCGCAGATACTGACACCACACTGAGAGATACAAAGGCTGAAGATAGTAAGGGTGTTCTCAAGTATCCATTACAGGATTTCTGCTTCTTTTCTTAATCACTTCCAATGTGTCTGTCAGTTTCCAGATCACAATCTATTGCTCTGTTATTTTGCAAACTCGGAGCTGTATTTATGTGTTTATTAATGATGGAAATTTTCCATGCAACTCCAGGTGCTGTAGCTTCCTAGTTAGTGTCTTCTTTTAATCTATGCACTGAAATTAGCAGGTTTTTTTTTTCTCCAAGTGTGTATCCTGGTTTCAACTGGGATAGAGTTAATTTTTCTTCCTAGTAGCTGGTATAATGCTGTGTTTTTGATTTAGGATGAGAATAATGTTGATAACACACTGCTGGTTTAGTTGTTGCTAAGCACTGTTTACACTAAGTCAAGGACTTTTCAGCTTCTCATACTGCCTTGACAGCGAGGAGGCTGGGGAAGGGCACAAAAAGCTGGGAGGGGACACAGCCAGGACAACTGACCCAAACTGGCCAGAGGGATATTCCATACCATATGACGTCGTGCTCAGTATATAAACTAGGGGAAAATCTGGCTGGGGGCTGCTGCTCACCTGGACATCGGACAGCAGGTGGTGAGTAACTGCATTGTGCATAATTTCTTTTCTATAGTCTATTAATATGATGATTATTATTATTTCCCCTCCCTTTTCTGTCCTATTAAACTGTCTTTATCTCAACTCACAAATTTTAGGGTTGCTTTTTTTCTCACTCTCTCACCCATCCCACTTGGGGACAGGGGGGAGGGAGAGCTAGCAAATGACTGTGGTGTTTAGATGCCTGTCAGATTAAACCACGTGATAGGAAAAAAAATTATGTCCCATATTATACATAAATCTATACTCTTGTCTCAGCCCTAAAGCAAACCTTCTTCATTGTCATAAACCAAAAAATTCTAGAGATTATAATGGAATTACCAACACTTTGTACTGTTTTTGGCTGGGATAGAGCTAAATTTCTTCATAGTAGCTTGTTTGTTGCTGTGTTTTGGATTTGTGATGAAAACAGTGTTGGTAACAGAGCAATATTTTAGTTCTTCTTCAGCACCGCTTACACAGCATCAAGGACTTTTCTTTCTAACTCTGCCCTGCCAGCGAGTAGGCTGGGGGAGCACAAGAATCCCATATAACATCAGGATTAGCAATAAAACTGCGGGGTGCAGATAGTGGGATGGTGACAGGGTTGCCATTGCTTGGGAGCTGGCTGGGTATTGGTTATTTGTTCTTGAGCAGTTGGTAGGGGTTTTTCGGTGTCCTTGCCTTGCCGTGTCTTTTCATTGTGTGGAAAATAAATAATTTATTTCAGAGAACTAAAACATATGAGCCATACAAAGATTCATGGGACATATTTTTTTTCTTACAAGAACTAAAATTAAATGAAATAATTATTCTGAAAATGTTGAGAGTCATCTTCAGTTTACAAGAATATGAAATCCAAGAATGTTTTATTGACCATATTCACATAAAGTTATCCTCATATAGTCCTTGGATACATGTGGCAAGGCTTTCTCAAGTGAGAAAAGAGAAAGATTACAAAAGAAATGCCCTGACAAAGGGAATATTTTCCCGTGAAAGACTGGAAATGCTTTTTTGGTAACAGATAAGACAAATAATGTTTTATACAGTTGGCTTGTGTGAGAGAAGGAAAAATGGCTTGAAGTGATGAAATAGGATGGGGAAAGACAGCAGTACTGATTGATTACAATAAAGTGCAGTGAAAAATGCAGTAAAGAAAGAGGAAGCTATGAAAAGCAGATAATGACTCCATGATAAAAAAATATACCACAATGGAGCAAGTATAATTTTAAGAACACATTTTAATTGTAGAATTATTGAAGATAAGACAGTGAAAATTATATGCTCTAGGAGAGACTTCAGAAAGCAAAAGTGAAGCAACTTTAACAACATGGATTAGAATATGTCTAGAAAAGAAGTTGTGTTTATTGCAAGCATTCAGAAATCAAAACTGAGACCAAAAAATATCCATGGAATCACTTGAAGTAATGCAATATAAGACATAAAAAAAGTCTGTACAGCATTTCTCATTCTGTTTCTGAACATTTGTTTTCTTTTTTTCAGGCTTTCCTTTTTTTTTCCTGCAAATAACTTAATAAAACATGCAGACTGCAAATGAAAGATCAGACAATGATACAGCTTTAGAGAAGAGCTGAATGTTGTGAGGCCTTGAAAAAATGAAAGCCAGAAGGACCACAGAGAAGCGGGATGCTATCATCTTACTTTCCTGAGTTAGGAATAGTTTAACAAAACTGGACCTTCTTCTTTATAATCAGACTAAAGAAATTAAAACAGGCTCTGTTGGTCACACGTGCCACATATCTATTTTCATGAGCAAGGGAGTCTGAGTACTGCTCTCCCCCTCTACCACAAGACTAGGCATTCAGTTTCTACACTAGATACCTGATTTATATACACATTAGTTTCTCCTTCTTCTTGCCTGAATTGGATGAAGTTCCTGAAGCAGAATAGCAAAAATCATAGAAGTTCATGAGAAATAATGTGACCGGTATTGGGCATGCCACATCCTCTGTCACCTTGTAACCAAACACACACCAGCTATAATGTTGAACATGGGACCCAAAAATCTAAGCTGAGTGGCAGGCAAAAATACCACAAACAGAACAGAATCACAGAATCACTTAGGTTGGAAGGGACCTTTTAAGATCATCTAGTCCAATCAATGAAAGAAAAACCCAAAAACAAACAAACAAAAAAACCCCACACCCACTCACACCACACCACACCCAAAACACCACCAACCCAACACTAATCCATATCCCCGAGCACCATGTCAACTTGTCTGTTGAATATCTCTAGGCATGGTGCCTCAACCACCTCCCTGGGCAGCCCATTCCAATGCCTGACAACTCTTTCAGTAAAGAAATATTTCCTAATATCTAACCTGAACATCCCCTGGCGCAACTTGAAGCCGTTACCCCTTGTCCTATCATCTGTGACTTGGGAGAAAAGAGAACAGAACAAATTTTCCTGGGATCCGTACACAGCACCCGGGCCATAGGTCAAACACTTGTTTGCTAAAGATTGAGAATAATTATGGAAAAAAGGCTTGAAAATAAATTTTATGCATTATTTAACAAATAAGTTATTATAGTTTCAAGAAAAGCAACAGGTATCTTCACCCATAATGTAGAGTAATTCCTGGAAACTAAAAAGAAGAGGAAGAAAGAAAACAAAGCACGACACACCAAACAGGTCAATGAAGTAAAGGCTTCCAAAACTACCCACTGGAGAAACATAATTTTATGTGGTTAACTGAAAATTATTGTGTATACAAAGATGACAAGGGATGCAAAATTTTACCAAGGAAGTTTCAGTAATAATATAAGGAATTTTGCACTGGACACAAAATGGATGTTCTTTTTACACTACATATTTTTTTTTTTCTCAAGGCATAATGTTAAATTGCTACTGTGTTGATGTACAAATGGTTTTTTTCAACCAATGCAGGAGGCTGCAAAAGGTTCACAGAATTAGAAAAAGGGCATTTGTATCTCATTCAGCTGTTTATGCTATTTGTGCTGTGCTTGCTGCTTTGTTAATGAAGGCTGTATGGATAACTCAAATGAGATGCGTTTCTCAATCCATTTCCATGAGATTCTCATTGCATCTACTATGGAACATTTCTGATTGCTATGCATTGTTATTATTAGATTAAATTCACTTCATTGCATTTTATTTACAGGCTTTCTATTCATACGAGAATTTGAAGCGCAGAACATCTTATCTTGGGACATAATCCAAATGTGTGCTGACTCCCTTCTGTTCCCACTGAGTTTAGATAGAGTTAAAATCACTTGACACCTCACAAAATGCATCCCTTTAAGTTCCTTGCTACAGTATTAAACTTTACAGCCTTTACAGTTAGGCAATCAACCTCACTGCCCCGAAAACATTGGAAGTCTTTGGAGTGTCTTCTAGGGCTTTAAATGTAGGAAGGAGGATCATCTTCTGGGACTTCAGCATGTATTTCCAGCAGAAAGAGGACCACAGAACATGCTTGTTCCCACAGACTGAAACTCAGATCGAGAAACAGAAAAGAGTTAATGTGCACTAGAGATCAGAATCCCTTAGAATTTTTGTGAAAGACAATGTCTTTGAGAAGCAATAGGAGGAATTACATTTTTACTGTTTATTCTTGTTTCACCACCCATGATCTGGGCCTGCATGTTAGGAATGTGGCAGTAATAGGTTTTCTGTATAACAGATATATACACATACTTGACAGTTCTCATAAAATAATAATAAAAATTCCTCCATTAAAAAAAAAATGAACAAATGATACCTATCTTTATTATATTTCTAACAGAATCTGCAAAAAGAATAGTAAATAAACTCCTCAGGCATATACTTTTTGCCTTCACTGTAGATTCTGATAAATATTGCATTAAAATATTACATAAGGCTTAAAATGAGTATCTTAGCCATGGATCTTTAATGGTCTTAGCTCATGCTATGTTAGACCTCCCTACTGTGCTGAACAAGTCTTATGCTAAAATAATAATCAGCTCTACTAAAATAACTTGAATACTGCTAAATAAGTCCCAGTTCCAACTATGTTGATGCAGATGTAGAGGGAGCTTGTGGTACCTAGAATTCTCAAAAAAAAAAAAAAAAAAAGGCCTTCATTAATATATTTTGTGTGAATCTCTTGATTTCACTTTATTGATTTATAACATAGTATTAAATCAACACATTTAACATGATAAGTCCCTTTCCACTCAGAGGAATCCACCCATTGTTGGAATGTATACTAAAGTCTCTTCAATGCCAAGGTGAGTGTCTACCTTTTAACAGAAAAAAAATATATATATAATTAATTCTATCATAGCTATCATGCTTGTTATCACTTGCACATTTATTGGCCTGCCACTGAAACTCCAGTAAAATGTGGAACAGCTTATAGCACTGTCCATAACGCAAAAGTTGTTTTTTTCAAACTGAAAGGTTTCCCAGAGACAGAAGGTATTTAGTTAAAGTATTTGGCCTTTAATATTGTTGACCCATGTTTATGAATGAAGCTCTGGTGAATGTCTAGCAGCAGAATCTAAGCTTGTCAGCAGCTCTCTCTATATCCTCTCCTTTCTACAGAAAGATATCTGGACATGAAAAAGTCTCCTTCCTTCCCTCCCTGCCTCTGAAACCTCTAAGTTCCCCTTCTTAGTAATTCTCCGATATTTGCACAGGTCATCTCATCACATGGCAGAACGCTGTCTCTATCGCAGCAATGCTGTACAAAACACGAGAAAGAGCCTTGTTGTTTCTCACCTCTAAGACGGTACAACAAAATGTGACTGTTATGAAAAAATAAACTTGTTATATGATTGCAGATTGCAGTTAATTCTCTAATGACCTCTAACAAGACTTTCCAAAAGAACTGTGATTTTCAGTGCCTCCTTGTTTGCAGAAACCCCTCTAAGACTGGAACTCTAACCGCATGAGTGTTACTCCGTGACTGGTATCAGCTCTCCAGGTTAATTCAGTCCTTTCAACTGGAGAGCTGCAGCCATTATTATATTTGTAACATGCATATATTTTTTCCTAGTATTGATTCAGAATTAAAACCTGAATAGCTTACGATTTCGAAGAAACTTAACTGAAGTTTCAAAGTTCTGTATATTCCCCTTCAGTGTAATGCAACACAGATTCAATAATAGATTTCAAGATCTCGAAGATATTGCTTCTTAAAAGACATACAAAATTTGCTGCTATATACAGAAGGGACGGTAGCTGATTTTGAAAGATAAAAGACCCTAAACTGTTCAGAAGTGCTAAGCCCTCCCAATTTCAAATGAGAACAGTAATTTGTGGCTGCTCTGCACACCAGATTCTACTTTCTTAGGGTAAGCCTCCAGAAAACAAATCATCTCATCTTTGCAAAACTTTTTACATCTAGGAGTTCATCTGGGAGCATAAAGAGACTCACAGAAAACAAGAACAGCCTTGGAGTTCTCTGGTTTTAATTCTGCATGGAGGTCTTCCTTGAGTGACAAGGGCAATGTGTTAATGAGAAGGAAATGAAAATGAACAAACTGAGGAAGTGAAATGCTTGTTTTCCTTTCCTAATAGGATTGGCTATTAATAAGAGACAATTAGTAAATGAATGCTTACTATCTCCTTCCACAATCAGCAGCAAACATAAAAAGGGGAGAGACACTGAAGCTAATAATAGCAATTGGATGCATAATTAGCTGTATCATTCTATATTAAATCACAGAAGCAAGCATTTGCCTTATACTGAAGAAAGACAAAATTTGTTCCAAGGCAGATCTGTGCAATGAGATTATTAAGCGCAAAGACAGACTAGAAGTTTCCTTTCGTGTTTTCCTGTAGCAGATTGTATCGTGTAGCTGTATACACTGCAGACCTCTATACCTGAGCTAGTCATCCTAAACTTCAAGTTAATAGAGAAAAAATATGAACTTCCTTAACATAATTCATTTTGTATGAAAACAAGCATCCAAAGCAGATCATAGAATCATAAAATCATAGAATGGTCTGGGTTGGAAGGGACCTTAAGGATCATCAAATTCCAACCCTCCTGCCATGGGCAGGGACACTTCCCACTAGACCAGGTTGCTCAAAGCCCCATCCAGCCTGGCCTTGAACACTTCCAGGGACAGGGCATAAAACGTTTCTAGAAGTGGCTCCCCATCTCTATTGAGGAACAACTATAAAAAAACCATATAGTAACTAGCTCAGATAGAAACGTTTACAGGGTGAACATTTAAAACTTGGTGATAAGAATTCCCTCCCTAGGGTTTAGGCAAGTGATAGCCAGATTTAAAAAGGAATAAGAAATCTACCATTTTCTTATGGTAGATACCATACAAATCTTCGTAGTTACCAAGTGCATGTTAAAAATATGTGCAGACTTCCCCAGAAACCATGCTATCACACTACAGATGGCACAAAACCAGTTGTTGAGATGGTAAGAAATGACAGATTTGAAGTTGCTTGTGCAACTTTATTTTCCAAGACTTTTGTGAACATAGGCATTAATTACTTGTTTATAACTTACTTTTTCTACAGACACTCTGCTGCATATGGAGTACAGAATAACATTGCACTGAGTATGAGGGTTATTTACTGCAGAGGAAAATACAGAATCAACCTCAATGCAAATGTTATCCAGCTTTTTAACCAAATTTTATACCACAAAGCACAGGAAAAAAAAAGGGATTTCCAGAAATACTTATAATCTGGTTTTGAATGGAAATAAACCAATGTATTTTTCCATAAGTACAAAATATTCAACCATGAAAAACTGGTCACAAAATAAACATGATAGGCTACTTTTAACTAACCTGATCTCTTCCTCTAGCAAGGCAAATTGAATGGCACTCACAGAATGGAGAACAAATAGCAAGAGGGAAGAGTACATATGGGACAAGCAGCAGCAGCAGTAGCATTGTGACCACAGCCTCAATTCTCACTATAGCTGCAATATTGCTCCAAATAGTTCTCTTAATAAACTCCCTCCTCTGAGGAGCACCAGAATTTTCCTGTTATTTATTATCCAGTACAGCAGATCTTATGAAGCATTACTTCAATATCAAGCATTAGGGTTTCTTACAGAGACTTGTCCAGTGAAAAACAACCAAATATACTCTCTATAGGAACCAGTAGGCTCACTTGTAAGATCAGTGTAATTAGCTTCTACTGCTGAAAAATGGATCCTAAATGATTTGTCAGGTTCTGCCGCATACATCTTAATGACACTCATTTGACCAGAAAAAAATCAGTTCTGGTGATAGTGGCTTTTTCCTCAAGTCTTCAAGGAAGGTCTAAGTTTCAAACAGGTGGTGTGGTAAAATCCCAATCATTGTTATCACTGTGAGCAGCAAATGAAGACTATGCATCTCTAAATAGCAGAGGTATTCTGCAAACCAATACACTGATGTGTATAGGGAAATAGGCAAAGAGACGGAGAAGACCCAAACAGGACAGAATTTCTTCTAAATTAAAGCCACAAAGAACCACAAACCATAAAATATAAATGACCCCTTCTGGGGAAACTATTCTGCCCATATGTGTGTAGTTTTTCAAAGAAAATAACTATCTAGCAGTCTGTGGACTCTCAGTGAGTCAGCAAATAACAGAATGTTTGAGGAAAACAGGAAAAACCCACCATTCCCACAAACTGAAATTAGGGAGTAAAAAAATACCAACCATTTTCCCTAAAATCATTGGAAACATGTCTCCTATGAAAAACAACTTATTATTTATATAAAAAAAAAAAAAGAATAATTTTGAAACAATTCAACAGGGCTCAGGAAGAAAAACAGCTCTGAAAACAAACAAGGCAGCTGGAGGGTCATGGCCCCAGGCACGATTTCTCTGGTTTTTTTCCACACAGTTGTAAATTAATATTAATTCTTCATGACTTATTACAGTCTTCTTTTTCTCTGAAACAATATTGATTGACTTGTTTTTACTTCAGACTGCATTTTTCTCTGCACTGTTTTGTACTTTTACAAATGTGCCTTCATGACAGCCCTAGACTGGACTGACACATGAGAATCAAACTGGAGACCTCCTCTGTAAAAACCTTGAACTAAAGATCCATGACTATGCAGCTGAGGACTCTAACAACCCATTCTCTGTGGATCAGTAGAGACAGGTACCTATAATACCTACTCTCTACTGGGTTTTTTATAACTCAAAAGTCTTCTCTAGAAGATGCATTTTCTTGAACAGCTTATGAGTGATGGTAGAAATTGATAAGGTCATGTCAGTCGAAAATATCTCCCACTGGTATATTACTTTCTCTTTCCCTGACAGAAATCTTTGGGTCTCAAACTAAATCTAAATTGCTCATTTTAAAATGCATTAGAGCAATGTTAAATTTGCCATATGACAGGAAAGGTAGTGAACATTCCAGGATAAAGCTACTTTTGTATCCTGTGAAATTTATTTTGTCTGCAGTAATTGCTTTTAAACCAATTAAATATATATTAAAGGTTAAACAGAGGTTTGTTGCACCACGCATTATTTGATATTTTATTATGATGTTTATCTGTCTATGCTGCTAAAAAAGTGGACAGTTATGACAGTTATGTCGCCCTGAAGCCAAGCAACAGAAACTTCCAATGGCCACATCAAAGTATTTAGACCTTGATTAGACGTAGATTTCAAATATAATTCCTGTATTTCATACATCTTGTTTTTCCATTCAAACTGCCTGATTTAATGTGAGGGCTGTGTTTGTATACCATGACATCACAGCTATGTATGCTTTGCTTTGGGACAAGAGTGGATGTCTGATGACATAATGCATATTTTGTTGGAAATTTGTTTAAAGCCTGGAACACCTTGTCGGTATTACCTGTAGGAAAAGATCTCTACTGAACCAGGACATTGTCTCAGGGTGGTGACAGACAGTGGCTAATGCCATGACATCAGGAGTAGTGTTATCAATTAAGAAATGTAAATTACCATCAGTTCAATGCTGAACTTGCCTTCTGCCTCTGTTTTCTGAAGGGTTTTTTGGGTTTTTTTTTGGTTTTGGTTTTGTTTATTTTAAACATGTAACCACGGTCCAACACTGCTGGGACAGCAATATGCAGATACACTCATCTGATCCAAGAAGCTGTACAGTGGCATCCATATCTCACTGTGTGCATGATCTGCCCTTCAGCCTGGTTAATTAGCCCAGGCACACAGCAAAGACTTCACTGTGTCAGAGATCCCTTTGTGTCCTGGCTTGGGGATATCTGCACAGTACTCACAAGTATTATGTAGCCATGATCTCACATTTTCTACTCTGGAAAACTATCAGCTCTGTACATATTGGAGTGTACTTACCTAGAATGGTTTTCATCCCTATATTTGCTTTGCTTTGCTTTCTCATTTTAGAAAAAAGGTGGTTTCATAGAAGTTATTCCTGTCTGTAATGGGAGAAAAAGAAACATTCCTCATTCCATCTTATTTTAATTCTATATAGGAGCATGAGCTTATGTGTGATTATCTCATAAGATAATATGCATACATTATATTATCCTTATTATAAGATATAGAAAAAGGGATGCATTTTCAAAATGAGTTGTATAAATTCTCAATTGTTTATGTAACTGAACATTTATACCTCTTGTGTCCTGCTGTGCCATTTTAGCAGTGTCTTCTGGAAAATGCTGATATGCCATACCTCAACATGTATGGATATGTAATATACAATTTGAATTCCTTTTAAACAGGAAGTTTCCAATGCTGGTTTTTTGGCTGGAGGAAATCAAAGGGAAAAATATACAATATGAAAAATCAAAGACAATTGCTTTATGCATGGTATAAAGTAAAAGACTAATTTAGAATACTTAATAATTAATCCCTAACAGCATTATAAAGCATATAGATGCTGAAGGTTATTGTACACTACCCTGATAGATAGGAGATCAGGTAGCTAGACAGATGAATAAATAAACAATGTTCAAACACAAGTTACTAGCATTAAGCCTATCTTTCTCAGCCCATTGCTAGTTTCCAGCTGACAGATTTTGACAATGCATACACATATGCATGCATGTTCACACACATATTCAGAATCCTTTCATCAGGTTTGACAAGAAGCAACAAAATCCATACTAAATACCAGTTACAGTTGCTCTGAGAATAATGTAATTATGGTAATCAATCAGACCACTTGAGAGAAAAGAATAGCTAGCACCTGTGGAGTAGAGAGAGGTGACAGCAGAAGGAGGTGACCAGCAGTTAACCTATGTGGAACAAAGAGAGAAGAGTGCCCTTAACAATTCCCATTACACTTACCACTAGTGTGATGGGAAAGGTCAGTCAAGTCTTTTCAGCGATGCTGAATAAAAAGTCCTCTTTTTCTTTCCTGCTACAGCAGTGGTCTCATAAAGGACTTTATTGTTGCTTACAATCCTTGCTGCTCTTTTATCGTTAGGTTATAACAGCTGAAACATTACTCCTTTTATCTATGTCTTTATCAATACATCATAAAATTAAAATTCTTGTTCTGTAAAGAAAATGATCAATATGTTTAAAAGCTGTATCCTCAACATTACAGGAAAGGAAGCAGAAAAAGGCAATGGCGGTTGTAGCCAAACAAGTCAAAAAGGCAAGAAAGATCCTTGGCCCTGCCAGCTCTTGTTTTCACTTCTCCTGTCAGAAGGAAGACTGAAGACACGGGTGTGTGTTCATGCATGAAGCTGTTCCCGTGCTCCCACATCTACCACTATCCACTTTTCTCTCCCTCAACTAGCTCTCTGGCTTACTGCACCAGCAGCCCTCTCCAGGACCTGAGCAGGACAGGAAATGAACAAAAAATGTCTCTAATGGCTAGAAGTGTTTTCAGTATAATGTGTGCCAGACTTCAACCTCTTTAAAAAAAAAACAGTCTGTCATTCATAGTAAAATATGCATATTATTTCTCACAAAATATCTAACACATGCATTTATCAAGTAGTTAGTATTGAGACTAAGTACATGAAACAAAAAGACCCTTGTACATATGTAACTGATATTATGATTTAAGATTTTTCCTAAAAACTTAGCCAAGGATTTTTAAATAGGTTCTTAATATTAGGCTTCTAGGCCTCTATTAAGGCACTTAATTAAGGCAGCTAATTGACTTTCTAAATAAGTCTACAACACCACTGAATGAGAAATTCTAAGTTCCCAATCCTTTCAGATATATGTGCACATCTATTTTGTTGTTTACCTTCAAAGTGAGGTTTAAGTTAGGCACATATATTCCACTGAAGGACTCAATCTACCTTGCCAGAATAATTTATAGTTTTATATAAATGTGCATACTAATATGTATGTGGGGGAAAAAAAACCCACCATATATATGAAGAAAAATAAACCTCATAGCAGGAATCATAATTACTTAGGAGAAGCATTATTAAAATTTAATGCAGAATCCCAAATGACAAACTAAAAAAGTGAATGTAAAATGCATGTATTACACAGTTAATTCTGAGTAAATACCAACAAAATCTCTGTACGACACCATATAATTATGTGTTCTGTGTAGTACACATTTCCTAAGAAAAAAGATTGGTGTAAATACATCTTACAGCATTTTTAAGAAGAATTTTGTGGTGATACTTCACCTGTGAAATAGATAGATTGATTGCCATCTGGATGTTTTCTGGGATGAACCACGGCAACTTAGAGTAGCATACTCAAGGTTGCCAGGACTTCAAGTCTGTTATCTCAGAAATTTTTGAAGTTAGAAATAAGTGTAGCTTCCACAATTATGAAAAACTGTGCTGTGTTTGACTGCTGTAATTTTTATGATCATTGTATTACCATAATTTCTTATCTCATTTTATGAGGAGTAGGGGAAAGAAGTGTTTAAAATGGGAAATACTAGTTTAGGGGCAAGGACTCAAACTGTCTGGGCAGAACTTAGCATAACTGTCACATCTGAATCAGAAGTTTTGCCTTTATTGTCAAAAGAGAGGATCTTTCAAGGTACACACCAATTCATTCATTTAATCATGTTCTTCAGGATTGTATGAATCTTAGAAAGCATGGTGAAAACAGAGAAATGGTAGCAAAGCTATGAGGAAAAAGAGTAACTTGACCACAACTAAACAACCAACTCAGAAAAAAATACATAAGCCTTAAATATATCTGCTGATTCCCCTACTAATATCATAGACCCTACTGCTTCAACAGAAGCCAAGAGGTTTCAGTCCCACCTTTGCCCCCGCAGTTTAAAATACAGAACATTAAACAAGGTGTTTAAGGAAATCCTGGTCTATGTGTATACTGAATTACACTGCAGCATTTGAGAACCTCCACCAGGAGCACATGTTTTTTAAAAGGTTTATTCATATTTTTATATCAAAAAAAAATAACAATCAAAATCAACCCGACTGAAATAATTCCTTCTTTCCATTTGACGAAAGAATGTAACAACGTGCATATCAAAAGCTCAAGCTTACTATAATGCAATTTAATTTTTTCTTAAGAAATTGACAATTTTATGTTAATTAGTTGATTTTTTGCTGTTTCTTGGTATGCTCCGTGAAAAAAAAAAATATATCAAGTTTCTCTGTGTTTCCTCCATGCAGTGTTACCTTAGTTTGGAGGAAGGGCAGGTATTTTGGGAGAATCATACTTCTTCCTGTCACCACAGCTAATGAGGCACAGGAAACCATTGACTGTTGCTTGATCATGCATACAGAACAAGCAACTGTTAGGAGGCACATTCTTCTTTTATGATGAAGCCATCTGCAGCCAATCCCAGCAGGTTTTCCTTCAGGAGTGTAAGTGCACGGTAAGAATACAGATTGTTTATACATCATTTTAGCAGAGCTTAAACTAGTGGGAAAATCTAAATAAACACATACAGATGTCTAATTTTCTAGGAAGCTTTCCATGTGCATACAACCTTTGGACCTTCCAAGATACTGTTAAAAAAAAAATCACCAGAAATTAAAGGGAAAGACTTTATAAAATCTTGTACATCAGGAGAAAGCAATCACGAGAGGAAAGATCCACATCTGCCAACATTTGATTTTAATTATTTATTTGATAGGTATTTCTGGACAGACTCAGTCACTACCAGATGCAGCACGTCTGTGTTAATAATCTGAGATAATTGACTCTCCCTTTTGCCTTTTGCCAATTACACGCACCCAAACTGAGTCTCTTTCCTTCTCTCTAAATTCACTAGAAGGTTAGAGAATTATAAACCAAAAACTTAGCAAGGATAAAGGATGTCATTAAAATGTGATTGCAATCAAGATTAGGTGCCAGTGATTACCTTCTGTGAGAAAGCAGAAACAATCAATCTGAGAACTTTCTTCTTTTTACTCAGTGTTATTGAGTGCCCCTCTAAAATTCCTTCCTTTTAATATGTCAAAAACACCCCAAGATTTGTAAAAACAAAACAAAACCAAAACACACAACTTGGTTGGATGTAGGAATTACATGATGTAATTGAATAGTGTATAAGTATTTTCTCAAAAATTCAGACAAGGGGAAAAACAGAGCAATTTATTTATGCTTTCTGTCCATATTTAACATTCAGTTTATTCAGGACAGCACTTTAGCTATTATTTTCTGATATTAGTAATTAGCATGTAATACTGATTTATAAATCTGTCTGTAATGATACCATTCTAGCTAAAGAAATTGAATTTGCAAAGGCTAACTAGCACAAAGCCTCAATTATCGGTTGATTATAATCATTCGGCAGTGTGACAAGTGAGTCGTCATCAGCCCAGTACTTGTGAGGAAAATAA
The DNA here is from genome assembly GCA_028565335.1 of Limnodromus scolopaceus. Classification (NCBI taxonomy): domain Eukaryota; kingdom Metazoa; phylum Chordata; class Aves; order Charadriiformes; family Scolopacidae; genus Limnodromus; species Limnodromus scolopaceus. The sequence goes on from JAOXNO010000001.1 coordinate 172,941,025, forward strand.
ATGCAGCAAAAAATACCAACCAGAAATTATTTCAGTCAATGCAGGAAAAAAGAAATCTTTATTTGGGAAGTTCAATAACATAAATCTAATTGCTTTAAGATGAACAGAATTTATAAGCCAAGATATTTTTATAATAAGTGTATTTTTCAAGGTCTCTGGCTATTTCTCTCCCTTAATTTAACTGGAAAATAGCCAGCCTTATTGCTAAATTAATACTAAACCCTTTCACTTTCATCACAAGTCAACTTGGAATATTTCTTACTATCAATTTTACTGCTATGTAAATATTGCCACCTGAGCAGACATTTCTTATTTTAGACAGGTGTTGTGATTGCAGAGGTGGACTGGGATAGACATACTTTTGACTCACATCTCAGATTTTGGACTAGATTTCAACCATCTAATTTTAGGCATTTCAATGAAATGTCTTGGTTAGGAACATAATTTCTTTAGGACTCTTCTAATGGTCAGTTGAAGGTGATTTCAGACCTTTGCAAGGTGACTCAGGAGTTTATTGGGCCAAATTGCCCACTAGAGGTGCATATATCTGTCTTCATCGATTAGGGAAATTCTATTTTAAGTAAGATGGCTCAAGTAACTGCCTAACTCAAGCATTTCTGTGTGAATATAGCCAAGTCACTTGAGTCATCTTCTACAAAGAGAATCCAGGTGAAACACTCTTTGCTGTATTGCAGAGGCTGAGCGATCCTCTACAATCTGCAGAGGAGGTTAGTCAAGGGTGTGGGTGCTAGCATCAAGGGTGCAGGCAGTGAGATTGTACTGGGGGTACTTGGGGCTCACCAGCATGCAAGGCCCCAGACTTATACTAAAATGATGGAGAGAGCAAGATCAGGCAATGATGGGGAAACTCTATTTTACACCTGCATGCATGCCTATCATGTTAAACTATTGATAGTAAACTTCTGTTGACTATTGTTAAACCTGTAAACAACATCTCAGTCCTGGGTAGTTGTCTAAAGAACTTCCTACAACTGTAAGACCTGATGGACTGAGGCTTTCAGGCCTTCTTTCAGCTTTCAGTTTGTAGCTGAGGAGATGCCTTGTTCATGCTTCTTGAAGGACTGTACTCTGTGGAAAGGACCCACACTAGAGCAGTTCATGAAAAACTGTAGCCCATGAGAAGGGCTCATGTTGGAGAATTTCGTGGAGGACTCCCACTGTCTCTCATGGGAGGGATCCCAAGCTGGAGAAGGGGAAGGGAGGAGTCCTCCCCTTGAGGAGGAAGGAGCAGCAGAGACAATATGTGATGAACTGGCCGCAACCTCCATTCCCCATCCCTCTGCACTGCTAAGGGGGAAGAGGTAGAGAAAATCGAGAGTGAAGTTGAGCCCAGGAATAAGAGAGGGGCGGGGGGAAGGTGTTTCAAGGTTTAGTTTTTACTTCTTATTACCCAAATCTGATTTGATTAGTAATAAATTAAATTTATTTTCCCCAAATTGAGTCTGTTTTGCCCATGATGAGAACTGGCGAGTGATGTCTCCCTGCCCTTTCTTTATGTTTTTTCTCCCCTGTCCAGCTAAGGAGGGGGAGTGATAGTGTGACTTTCATGGGTACCTGGTATCCATCCAGAGTCAACCCACCATAGGGAGTTAGAAATATAATTCCATTTTCTGCTGGGATTTTTTGTGTGTGCAGTTTTACATCAAATTTCATGTACTTCCAATAGGAAAAATTTGGTATTCCTTAATACAAAACTCCTGTTAGTCTTCTGCCTAGGGTATTATTGGAGTTGTAGATTTTGAATTTGGACCTCCCGTAGCTCATGTGAGTACTCTGTACAGCTCTTCATGCATAATTTGGAGTAGTCTGACTATATTTACTATGTTAAATGAGCTACACTTACAATCATGACTTGGCTTTGATGCTGAGGAGCTCAACATTCTCAAGATTTATAAATATATGCCTAGAAGCAGAAACAAGAAATGATATACCTTACTACCATGCAGGTATTCTAACTAGCCAACTTAGAACACTGTTTATACTGGTAGGTATCCAAGTGTGAGAGACTATTCTTAAAGGTGCATGTCCTAGGGATCAACAAGCAGTCTTCCGTAGATAAGCTTCTTGTCTCTATGCTTAAGCCAGTTCTCTACTAAAAGCTTTATTGCCACAGTGCTAACCTGGAGATAATAAACTCCATACAATGAACTTGCATCCACATGTTGTAATTTACACAGCTAGTATTTTTAATATAAAGAGTTGCATCAAACCTCACTGTATTTCTCCTCACAATATTTTGATGAAACCAGGACTATTTATTCTATTTGTAGAAAATTAAGGCCATAATCATGCTTTTTGTTTGAGAGGTGAGAACATACAACAGTGTTTACCAAAATGTTGTGCCTTGATTTTTCCAGGTCAGATGCAGACTGGGATACTCCAACCCCAGGTTCTTTCAGCCTAAAAGTGTTTTCCTTCTCCAGAAAACAGGGGCTTTGCAGGCAACAGAGTAGCCTACTTGGAGCTGGTGTATGGCTGGACTCAGAAGCACTACTGATTTGACAACTGCCACTGAGACTAAAATTTGACCAGTTTTTGTAGCAGAAATAAGGAATTACAACTGTTTCTCTTAAATCCTGGATAATTCCATTGAGTGATCTTTACCACACTTTATGAGGTGTAGTTGTTGAAAGAAATTAAAATTGTTCTGATACAGAGTATATGTTACCAAATGAATGATGAGCAAGGTATTTGTCAGAAGCTCTTATAATGCTATTATCAAAATCAGTGGGCAAGAATCTCACAGATTCCAATAGGTTTGTTTATTAAGCTTATTTTTATCACTGCTGTCAACACTTGAGATTTCTTTAACCCTTTCTTTAACAGACAAATAGATCGGACTATCCTGGAGCAAGAACTTCCGATCTACCATAACTTTTTGTGAATAATATGCCCTTAAAGCTGCCAGATAAAATGCAGAATACAAAAAAAAAAACGCACATGAGACAACTAATCATCGTTCCTATGGTTTATAGAACCTTTATTCCTATGATTTATTCTTTGCCTTTATTCTTCCTCTTTTTTTTTTTTCTCATACCTAAGGATATGTTAATTCTGTAAAAATTATGCCTTGTTTTTGAAAGAAAGTCAAATCTTTATAGCTAAATGAAATTTTAAGTAGTTAGCTAGCTGCTCACTAGTACTAAGTTCCAACAACAGTTTACATTTTTGTAGGAAATTCTAGCTGGCAAATACTTCAGTACTAGATTTTCTGTTTGAAAAACTCAAAAAAAGCAAAGCTGTTATTCCATCAGTTATAAATATGGTAGTAATGCTCCAATTTCAAGAAGATAATTGAAAACAGATGCTTAAAACGTAAAAAGTTTTAATGGAACTAAAATACTTCAGAGAGAATCATACGTAGCACATACTGCCAACTGGAAAACTTGCAGCTACATGGAACCCACTGTGGGGATGAGTAGAAGTTTAATGGAGTGCATACATCTAAGAGATGAGAAACTTGACTTTTCTGGGCATGAAAATGAAGATACTGCAGAAAAGCTTAAATGTAGCCTAGCAGTTTACTACCAAAACCAGTAAAAATACTTAAAAGGCTATAAAAGGCAGTATGGTAGCGAACAAAACACTTGGCCCATATGCATTGTGAATTGTATATTATTTTGGTGTATTAACTTGACTATTGCATCTATAAACATGTAAAATTAAGAATCAATCACTAAGACTGTTGATTGTATTTACTAATATTAAGTGAAAATTAAGAGTGCTATGAGTGAAACTTCTGTGGGAGGAAAAAGACCTAGGCCACCACAACTGCAAAGACTTGAGATTTCTTTTTGGATGCAGAGAAGACTGCACTGATGACAGAATTTACCAAATATAGCAGCAAATATACCATATGAAGTCCATAAGTGCACACATGAAGAGCACATGTTTGAGTGTTGACATTTCTGTAATAAGGAAGTCTTTCAAATACTTGATGGAGATTTCAGTATTTGTGGGACTGATGGGAAGAAATGAGCAGGTGAGATTGGTTAAGTTCTCAACTGCAGCATCTCTAATTCCATGTGCTTCTCACGGAAAGGACTTATGAAAAGAATGATGTCTGAGATCTCAGAATGAAATCTGACACAAAATACCACTTGATACAAGCTGCATGTTTTAGATCTAGCACAAGAGAAAGTTTTGGAACTTCCTCTCATTCAAATAGCTTAACATTTCACTTTTTTTCTTTATATTTATATTGAACGAGCAAAATGTTGTACTGCCTAAGATCCAAGATTTTTTTTTCTCTAATGTAAAGGAATTTTTCAATTAAATATATATATATTTCATAATACTTTGATTATTTTCTGTAAGTAATGTGTAGTAACTGCAATAACTATTGAGGGATCAGAGGTACAGAAAGGGAAATTTCAGTAACAATCAGTGAATAGAAAGAAATATATTTTGAGATAGATGGAGAGGTTTAACCAAACCTCACGAAACCTTCAGTAACTAGTAATAGTGATTAAGACTACAGATTTGAGCCTCCTATCACTTTCTTCTTTTCCCTTGTGTAGCTCTTTTTGGGTTTTTGGTTTCGATTGGTTTTTGTGGGGTTGGGTTTTTTTTTCAGATTTGCTCTAATCCAAGAATATTCTTTTAAATGTTGTTTGCTTTGCAAAATTTCTGTCCTTCAAATATTTAAGATTCAGCATTTAGTTCATCTTTTGTGCATAAGCACTACTAAATTCATAGTATGACAGGCTTGATGCCCTATTTCCTATGCTTTACCATTTCCACTGGTCCAAGTTCAAAACATAATCAAGCCAAATTGTCATGCTGAGTACAGACTGGAGGTACTCAGCACTTCAGATATCAGGGTATATTGATATTTCTTACAACATCCTAGGGCACTTAAGCTGGAAAGGGAAGGAGTTTATGTGTCTAGATTCCACAGAGAAATTGAAATAAATTCTGCCAGGCAAACCTTGACACAGTGCAGCACCAGGAAGTCTTCAAAACTAGAAATTTGCAAGCTCTTTTTGAATACCTCATGTTGTAAGCATTGACTACCCAAATGACAATGAGAAACAAATAAGGATGAAATCAAGCATTGGCATAATTTGACTAAAATTAACATTTAAGATGAGGAAGCAAATCTATAGAGGATGTAGTGGAACCTAGTTCACAGACAGTGATTTTATAATTATGGCAAGCTTTCTGCTTAGGATAAGGAACAGGAACAAAAAGCTAAGGCTCGGTTATCAATATAAGATGTTTCTTTAATAAATCCTTTAACATGTTATTTGTATTGGACAATATCTATTTCCATGGCAACTTCATGAACAAGTGAAAATAAGATTTGCCTTCTTCAAGTAGCAGGCTAAAGAACAGAGGCTGAATATCAGAAGCATTTATGTTTTGCTGAGGCAAATGAGGTTTTATTCTCCTGTTACCACCCTCTTTATAGCTTGGCAGTGAAAAGTAATGCTTCAGATGTGATGCATCAGCAAAGAGCACAATGCAGACATGTTGGTCAAATGCAGAATACTTCATGAGAGCATCATTCAGAAACAATTTCATGTAAACAAAAAGAAGGTATAAATTAGTTCTGCAAACCAGAAAGGCTTGAAAGTACTACGACAAAGCCACATTGCAGAGGAGTACCTGTTTAGGATTCTTACATTCAGCCATGTATAGTACCTTTAAAAAGCTTTTCAAAAGCAGAAGAAAAAGCCCACTAATGAAAGAAAGTACATGACATACAGAGAAGGTTAGAGGGTCCTGTCTCCTTTATTTTCTTTCCCCAAATTGCCACAGACTGTGCTTATTCTATCACGCTGTTAAGATACATAACAGCATATTAGTCATGGTATAAATACTTATGAAATGATATGTGAAGGTGTCGAGTGGTTGACTACTGTGTAAGCTGAGAAAATACTTTCCTGTAATTCTGTTTTCCTGATATTGCTGTCAGAAGCCTTTTGAGGTGGTTTTTTTGGTTTGTTGATTTGTTGTGGTGGGTTTTGTGTGTGTTCTTTTGTGATGCACAAATATCAAATTTACGAATCTGTTTCACAGATTAAAACTGACTGCTCCAGAGTAATTAAAATAAAATTTGCTTGATCTTTAGGACTTTTATATTCTTAAATGCAAATTTTCTTGCCACCATAATTTTAGAAATACACATTAAGGAAAAGTTGCCCATTACTTATAAGTATGACATCCAATTCTGAAACTGTCTACACTCATTCAGCCTAGTGAAGCATGACAGTATCCCATCACTTGCAGAGGCACTTATTTTCTACTAGAGATATGAGCAATAGAGATAATTATTTGTCTTATTGTCATTGTGACAAGAAATTAGTTTCCATAATTAGTTTCCAACATGCAGAACCATAGAAAGACTTAAATCAGATTTACAGAAACTGTGCACTTTATACAATTACCATCTCATGATGTAGAAAATAAAGTGAAAAACACCACAAACTCCATCTCCTTCTCACCATCCTAATTTAGATTTCTTCATGTGTGCATACGTATTTATATATGTAAAGTATGTCTATTTCATGAATGGTACAAGCCTGCCATCTACAGGCTATAAAAGAAAAAATATTTTAAAAGGCCAGAAATGGAATAATTTGTAACACAGTTTTTAAAAGCAAAGAAAATATCCTAACCTTTTCTTTTTTTTTTCCCCACTAATGTTTTGCTAGTCTCAGAGAAATGATTTTGTAGTTGATATTTATACTGGAATCTCTGTGGTTGGGTTTTACAATGCATAAATCTAGTGAGCAAGCCCTAAATTTACCCCTTACAAGTTCATTTTGTGCCTTCCTATGTACAAAAATGTTTCTTCACAAAATGCATTGAAATCTGATGTCTACACACTAGGAAAATTTCAGATATGAATTACTGATTACTATAATATATTAAAAATAAAACTAAATATTTAAAATCATAGAGATAAACAATCTAATAGTGTGGTATTTCTTTTAAACATATATGTCTAATCAAATAGTACAGTACTCCTGACATATATACAGTAAGTCTTTTACTTATAAAAGCATTTATGTACATTACCTGTCTTTAACAATTTTTTTTATACAATGCATTTTCTTTCCTTTTTGCCATCGTACATACAAAGAGTCATTTCTGTTTTCTATTAAAAGAGAAAATCACCACCATAAAAACCCCTCAACTTGTCTTTATTTACTTTATATGCTTTGAATCTTATCCATTCCAAAAAAGAATAATCCAGGAAATGCATAACCTGAATAAACTTGACCATTTCAATTGACCTTTGATAATATTCATTTGCACAACTCATGTTGAAAGTGAAGAGGGCTTTGCAGAAAAGATGATAGCAAGATTGTGTACAGTAATCAGCTGTAACCTTCTAATAGGAATCATTATGCTGTCCTAACAGCAACTACATTTAAGATGAGTAATAATAAACTAATCAACAATGGATTGCTTTGTTTTGATCTTGTTTTTAATTATTAGAACAAGAAAAAAAGCTGTGCTATAAATTTTTTTCAATTTTAATGGCTACAATATTATATATTGTATGCAATATACAAGGAGAGTTAGGAGACCTGAATTTGTTCATCCTGAAAAAAAGAAGGCAAAGGCAGACTCTAATTACTCTCTTCAATTACCTGTGGTGTAGTTTTAGAGAAAATGGAGGTAGATTCTTGGTTGTATTATGTAGCTAAAGAAGAGATATTGGACACAATTTGCAGGAAGGGATGTTCCAATCAAATAAAAAGGGGGAAAAAATCAATGAGAGTGGCGAAGCACTGGAAGAGGTGCACTGAAGGTACTAAAAATGTTAAAAGAGTTGGCAGACGTGCTTGCCAAGCCACTTTCCATTATTTACATGAAGTCATGGCTAACTGGAGAGGTCCCAATGGACTGGAGGGTAGCAAATTTCATTGAATTTCACTGAATTTTTTTTTAGAGTTGGAAGGGACCATAGAGATCATCTAGTCCAACTCCCCTGCCAAAGCAGGATTGCCCAGAGCTAGAGCAAATGTAACACCCATCTACAAGAAAGGCATAAAGGAGGATCCAGGAAACAATAGACCTGTAAGTCTAACCTTGATACCAGGGAAGGTCATGGAGCAGATCATCTTGAGTGCCATTATAAGCCATATAATGGACAACCAGGGGATCAGGCCTAGTCAGCATGGGCTTATGAAAGGCGGGTCCTGACTGAGGAACCTGATCTCCTTCTATGACAAGATGACCCAATTATCGGACGAGGGAAAGGTTGTGGATATTGTCTACCTAGACTTTCAAAAAATATTTGACACTGTTCCCCATAGAATTCTTGTGGAAAAACTGGCTGCTCATGGCCTGGATGAGCATACGATCCGCTGGATCAAGCACTGGCTGGATGGACAGTCCCAAAGAGGGGTGGTCAATGGAGTTAAATCCAGCTGGCAGCCGGTCACAAGTGGTGTTCCCCAGGGTTCAGTGTTGGGACCATTTCTGTTTAACATCTTTATCGATGATCTTGACAATGACATAGAGAGTATTACCAGTAAGTTCATAGATGACACCAAGTTAAGTGGGATTGTTGATCTGCATGAGGATAGGGAGGCTCTACAGAGAGACTTGGATAGATTGGATCAGTGGGCCAACATTAATGGGATGAGCTTCAACAAGGTCAAGTGTCAGGTCCTGCACTTGGGCCACAACAACCCCATGCAGCGCTACAGGCTTGGGGAAGAGTTGCTGGAAAGCTGCCTGGCAGAAAAGAACTTGGGGGTTCTAATTGACAAGCGGATGAATATGAGCCAGCAGTGTGCTCAGGTGGCCAAGAAAGCAATGGCATCCTGGCTTGTATTAGAAATAGTGTGACCAGCAGAAGTAGGGAGGTGATTGTGCCCCTGTACTCAGCAC
>JAOXNO010000001.1:172949998-172966360 GCA_028565335.1 Limnodromus scolopaceus
GATCTAACCTCAAGGTTCGCCCTAATTTGACAGTGGTGTCAGATCAGATTTCCAAAAGTCCTGTCCAGCCTAAATTTTTCTAAGATTTTCCAATCAAATTTTCCCACTAAATTTATCTTGATTTCAATGGGGTTTGGATCAGGCTGTTACAGAGCAGATGATAATGTAATTCCAACCTCACACCTGTGAGTGTCAAGAATAAAGGAAAAGCGCAAACTCAGTGCTAAACAGAAATCCATTTCTGCCTTGTGGAGTTAATTAGCAATTGATTTAAACTAGCTGTAAACACATATTTGCTGTTAATGATTCTGAATAGTGTTCTTTAGGGATCGGGTATGAAAATATAAGTTTAAAAAAAACCCTCAAAAGAAAGAAAAGAGCCAACTTCATTGTTTTAAACTCTTCTTAACTCATATTTTGAAACTTTTAATGATAATATATTAGCCACACAAGAAAGCAAGTAAACAAAAGTAGGACCTAATGTTATCTAAGTTCACTAAATGGCTTGTGACATCGATTTATAGTGCAATTTATCATAAGATACAGATAAGAAACAGGAGTGGATAAACTGACAAGTTTAACTGATTACACCAAGTAAAAATACAAGAAATGTATTTGCTGCTAAGGCATGCTGGAGTAGGAATGTGCATGTCTTCAAAATGGAATTACATGAAGAAAGCAGTTAAAGCAGTGCTAGCACTACAAAAATTTTGTGAGTTTTAGTATACGAAAGTGAAAAAAAAAACAAACAGGCAAAGAGAAGACAAAAATAAAAAACTTGGTGCAGTATTTTCATATTTTCTTTTTGAATAACCTTCAGAAAAGACAGAAGCCACTGTCTAATGATAAAAGTAGGAAAAATATTTGAAAAACCTTTTATGTTTTGTTTAAATACCACTTTACAGAAAAGGAGAGTACCCTGTGAATCTCTTTTACTGCACAATGAGTTTATTTTTAAAAAATCAATGTTTTAGAAAGACTTGACCAAGATGTGCTATGAGAAGGGCGATGGTAGGCATAGGGAAATGTAACAGTGAATTCATGACTGCTTCACAGTCCACGAAGAGAGTCTTTCACCTGACAGGGAAATGGAGAGGTTACTTTTCTTTGAAGACCTTCTTCCCCTCTCTAAATCTATAACTGATTTCTAGACATTGCAGGATGTCTTGTTTCTTGGTTTCTAGCTAACCATTTTTACCAGGGGGATGGAAAAGACATGCAGTCAACTCGAATGTCACCGCTATAATCAATTTAATAACAAAATCAGAAAATAACAAGACTGAAACGTGTTTTTTTTCCAAGTAGCTATTACACATGAGTTTTGAAGAAGAAAACAAACAATATTGTGACTCTTTATTTTTATTTCAAATGCATGAATTTCAGTTACAGAAATATTTTCACAAAAAAAAGTGAAAAGACCCTTTCCATCTTGCTACCAAGTGTGTAGTTCAGGCTGTGTGTAAACAAATGCTAGCCAATATGAATGAAGTAAGTAGGAAATGCTGGATTTAGATTCTACAGATACAATCTGCTAAAATTAGGTGGATGCTGAATAATCTGAGACCAACTATAGACCTTTCTAACTATAACATTTTCATGTCATTAACTTGAATTTTATGAAGCAGTACTGAGTATGTGTTCCAAGTGGTCCAATTTTCTCAAATATATGAAAACAGAACTGGGGCTGTGGAATAATCTCTTAAAACTTAGGATCTGTGAATATACAACACTGTTTAAATGAACGCATTTTAAAAAATTCTGTATTTTTTTAAGCTATTGCTTTTACCTTTAGGTATAGAATTTGGCAGACACTTAATTATTCATTTAATAAATCTTTAAGGATAGAAAACTTTGTTTGGCATCTCACTGCCTTTGACTGTCAGCAGAGTAGGATATCTAATTCTCATTTCTGTCTTAGATGATCTCATTGACAGACTGTAAATTGAACGTTGTAGTGGAAAGGCTGACAAGTTGAAGTGTTTTAAGATCAAGCACAAATGCTACAAATAGATGCTTCAGATTGGGCCTCATGCCATTTAGGTATTAGTCATTTTATGTTGGCACTGCTAAAGTCAATATAGCAATCACGGAATCACACGTAATAGTCGCGGTTGGAAGGAGTCTCCAGAGATCTAGTCCAGCTGCCCTGCTAAAAGCAGTTAGAACATGTCACCCAGGATGATGTCCAGTCAGGTTTCAAATATCTCCAAGGACTGAGGCTCTTGTTTGACCACACTCATAATAAAATCCGGGTTTTGTTACAGTTAAGTGGAATTTCCTGTATTTCAGATTGGACCCATTACCACTTGCTCTCTCAGTAAGCACTACTACGGAGCATCGGGCACCATCTTCTTTCCTACCTCCCATCAGGTATTTTTACAGATTGATTACATCCTCCCTGAACCTTCTATACTCCAGGCTGAATAATCCCAGCTCTCTAAGCCTTTCCTCATAGTAGAGATGCTCTAAACCCTTACTCATCTTCATGGCCCTTTGCTGGACTTGCTCCAAGATGTCCATGTCTCACTTATACTGAGGAGTCCAGGATTAGACCCAGAACTCCAGATGTGTCTCACCAGGTCAGAGTAGAGGGGCAGGATCACTTCTCCTGACCTGTTGACAACACTCCTCCTAATGCAGCAGCCCAGAAGGCTGCTGACCACCTTTGCTGCAGGTGTTCATATTCCACAACATCCATGTGCATTTGAAGAGCCAACAAATGCAAACCAGTGAATTTTTTTTTTCCCCAAAATTTTAAGTGCCAAAATAAGCAGGCCCTGAGACTACTGTAATCTACTGGTTGCTTCTACGATGCCAGAGATGCTATAGACAATGATTTAGGCTGAATTTGAATCCTAGCAACCTCCACACGTAAGAACATGTCTGTATGTAGCTAGGTTATTTTGAACTTTGATTCTAGAAGTGAGGTATCAACTGAGTATCATTACTATAGTCCAACTATACTGAAAAACACCCAGAAGGGTACAAACACATAAAATATTCTGGTTTCCATTCAGTTACATCTGTTCACTTTGAGTGCAGTTCACCCTGTTAGAAGAACTACCACAAGTATTTTCACAGTATTTTATTCTTAATCCACTAATTTTGTTGGGCTTTCTGCATGTAGGTACATTTTAAACTTTGAGAGAAATATTTGTGCAATATACTCAGTGGAAATCTAATTTGCAATAGAAATATTCTATTTAAATAATTGCCCAATATTTAAGTAAATTTTCCATCAGTTTAAATGAATTAGCACAGTAAGATCTGGAGTTATAAATGAAGGAACTCTGATACTGCCTAAATAATCTCCATTTCTATATAAATGTAGTTCTTTCCACAAAACAAGACTAAACAAGCCGTGTGTCTTGTTCTCCTATTGCTAATCTCTTTCTGCTACTTTAATAAACTGCAGTGAAACTAATCTGAAATACAAGTATTACAGTAAAAGAGAATAAAACAACAAATCTGCTATAAAAATATCCATCACTAGCCCCATATTCTCAAAGCTTTTTGCAAACTGGTAATAAGGAGATATAAATGATTTGGCTCTGAAAATTTCTAGTTGTGCAGTCAGTGTGAAATACAGAGATTATAAAATGTTCCTCTGTCACAGATTTTGGCGGCGATTGGACTACCTAGTGAAATACGGGATTTTATTCTTAGTACTTTAAGAAAATAACTGTAAAACTAATATTGTTCTTTCCTATAATTGCTGCAATTCATCATATGGCGTGAGAAATTCAAGAACAAATATACACCACTTTGTTTCACTGTAGGCTCCTGGATAAAACTATTGTATTATTGAGTTTTTCTTACTTAAAGCATTATTCAAGGAAATTATATAATAATGACTGCGTATATTTGAAGACAAGCTTATGGAAATAAGATCATATTAGTAGTTTCATGCCTTGCAGTCTTTCAGCCCACCCTTTGAACACAAAGGCACTGTACCAAGACTACCAATGTTATCACTGACACATAGCTCTAACTAACACATTGATGTGATGTATTATCTCGATGCCTTGACTAGATCACTTGCATTCCACAGTAGCTCTTGAAAAGTCAAAGAAAAGATACACTCAAATTTCAGAATTGAAGACATTTTAGTAAGTGATTTATACTGGTTTGAAAGCTATGGCCTTGTTACACTCAACTTTTCCCGGCATTTGCCACTTTGATGAAATTTGTCAGGCCTTTATTTATTTGAATTTGCAATTTTTTACAAAGCATTAGCCAAGTAATTTCTGTCTTGTTGAATAGAAGGATGATTTTTCTTCCTCTTTCACTCCCCAGGAGAATAAAAACTTACTCATGCAAAGTAAGTGTGATATTTCTTCTTATATTTATTAAGGTTTCAAAGCACATAATTAAGAGTTAGTGAGTGTTTCAAGAAAATCAGACGACAGGAAGCTTCAGAGCAAACATATTTTAATCTAATTGTATATTTTGTGAAATTAATTAAACTATATTGTACATGTTGGATTCTTAAATTTAAAAAAATCCACAACCATTAAAGTTGTGCATATATTATATGCTTTAAGGCCCTTTTTAACACATTGAAGCAAAACCTGCAAGCTCTAATGAAACATTCAAAAAAATTGAGACATCACATGTGGAACTCATCTAATCTAATATACATCTCTTTAGCTGAGCCAGTCACTCTTGGTTTCCAGTGTATTGTATATGGAAAGAAATAAAGATTTGAGGGGTAGGATTTATCCTAAAACATCAAAAATCATAGAATCATAAAATTGTTTGGGTTGAAAGGGACCTTTAAAGATCTTCTAGTCTAGTCTAATCTCCTTCATGAGGTTCAACAAGGCCAAATATAGGGACCTGCACCTGGATCGGAATAACGCCCAGTATCAACAGAGACTGGGGGATTGAGGAATTCAGAGCAGCCCTGAGGAGAAGGACTTAGGGGTTCTGGTAGATGAAAAGCTGAACATAAACTGATAATTTGTGCTCACAGCCCAGAAGGCCAACCACATCCTGGGCTGCAGCCAAAGAAGTTTGGCCAGCAGGTTGAGGGAGGTGATTCTGCCCCTCTGCTCTTGGGAGACCCCACCTGGAGTGCTGTGTCCAGCTCTGGAGCTTTCAGCACAGGAAAGACATGGGACTGTTGGAGCAAGTCCAGAGGAGGGCCACAGAAATGATCAGAGAGCTGGAGAACCTCTTCTCATAGGACAGCCTGAAAGAGTAGGGGATTCAGCCTGCAGAACAGAAGGCTCTGGGAAGACCTTATTGTGTCCTTTCAGTACTTAAAAGAGGCCTACACAAAAGACAGAGAAAAACTTTTTAGTAGGGCCTGTTGTGACAGGACAAGAGGTAATGGTTTTAAAGTAAAAGAGGGTAATTCAGATTAGACAGAAGGAAGAATTTTTTTACAATGAGGGTGGTGAAACACTGGAATAGGTTGCTCAGAGAGGTGGCAGATGCCCCATCCCTGGAAGCGTTCAAGACCAGGCTGGCTGGGGCTTTGAGCAAGCTGATCAAGTTGAAGATGTTCCTGCTCATTGCAGGGTGGTTGGACTGAACAACCTTTAAAGGTCCCTTTCAACCCAAACAATTCTATGATTCTATTATTCTGATTCCTTCCTGATGACCGGGGATTGTGACAGTGAGCATACAGTTATCAATCATGGGAATCATGTTTGCACTCTGGTCCAATTGTATATGGCAATTGCTATGTTGTACTGTGTTGCAATTTCAGTATATTGCCCAAGTGACACCAAATATCTTCAAAGAAGTGAATTTGATATTAAACATTTAACCCACCTTGCAGGGAATATCCAAAAGAATCTGGACAAAACTTATTGGGCTCTGACATGGATAAAGTCTAACAAGTTAACATGTATCAAAATGGCACACATTAATATATAAGACAGTGAAGATAATTACTCGAAGGGCTTCCTTTCAAAAAGATGGTCTTCTCAAAAGACTACATATCAAATGGGCTGATGTCCAGTTGATGGCTTCATATAAAAATGGATCTGTTTTCCACAAATAATCAAATCAAGGATTTTTTTTTTTTAATTTAAACATATAAAAGTCTATATACTAAATAAGTGGTTAAGGGTTTTTAATATTCATCAGCAAACATTTTATTAAATTTAAGATTCTTGAAATTAAAGTCCATAAGTGTAGATCCAGAAATACATTACATTCCAGAATGAATAACAGTCTAGTGGCATAATATTGTGATCCAATTACATTGTTTCTGTTTGTAATGAGTTTGCAGTGCCAAGTTTTAAAACTTCTGTCTTATTATCTTTGTTATTATCATCTTTATTTTATCTGTTATCCATCTTATTATAATCTTTATTACACTCTTGGGTGAGAGAAGAAATGATAAAACAACTCAAGAAGAGAAGTTTAATACAGTCCACTCCTGAGAGTTTCTTTGCTATAAATCTGTGCTGGAAGAGATAAGTGTATATTCTATTGTATGCAAATAAAAACACCTTTACTTGTGTTCTTTTATGAGCTGTTGACAATGTGTTAAAAGATGCCTCAGGTAATACTGAATTCTTAACCATACATGTTTTTTTTCTGTAATCTACATTAAAAAGAAGAACTTGCTTAAAATGTGCTTACTTGACTTCTTAATCTTTGTCTCACTTTTCTGCTTTGAGATTTTGTTTTTTAAGTAGACTGGGAAAGAAGAAAAAAAAAAATAAATATTTTACTCTTAAAGTGGTCTGAATAATATTCAGTTCTTAGGGTTTTTCTTTATTCTACAAGAGATATTTGAAATATTTCTTTTTGCAAAGAAAAGAAAGATTTTTCTGTCAAATGTCTTCACGGTTAGCTGAATTATCACATTAGTTCAAATGTTAATGAATAAATTGTATTTCAAATCCTCCCCTGGACATGAACAATGTGAGGGTATTTTCTATTCCAATATCTTTTAATCTTCTCTGTAGCATGACATTCCATACTAGATTTTCACACTGATAATTGTTGATGCATCAAATTCTGGTAATACAGCTGAAGGGCACCAGATAAATGCAGAAGAGGAAGATCAAACTGAAGTATGAAATTGAAATGGCTGTAGGAGAACTGACAATAAAAGTTTTTTAATTCATGGAGATGCTATGGCGAGAAAAAGGGAGAAAATGGGGGGGAAAGGTATTGGCGGAGGAGATTGTCTGGACCCTGATTCTGAGACCATGTTTTCCTCTAAAATTCTACTGTTGACAATGAGCGTAAAACAGGAAAAAGCGAGAGTATAGTTACCTTTAGCATACATAACTATTTTTTGCTTCTGCATTTTCTGATCACTATACTTTAGCTCTAAGACTTCTGCTGTATTTCATAGCACTTGTGTTTCTAATAAGTGTTATGGTGAAAATCAAGGAAATGGTCATAATAGAAGGGGCATTCACAGTCTACACACTGAAGCTGAATGGTACGACCTCCAGTAGACACCAGTGAAATGTAAACCTATTACGCTGTTTTAGGTCAATTGCCAGGACTGAAAAGAGCAAGAAATAAGGATCTGCTTTGCAGAAGGAAGTTCACTTTGCAAAATAAGTCTGTTAGTACTGGTGTGTGTCCCAGGGAATTGTCTCACTTGCTTCCTTTACCCCTCAAAATACAAGAATTCTTGTTGTGGCACTAGATTGAAAGATATTATTTGGAACATATGTCAGGCCTCTATGTCTTTATGTGGTGGAATGATTATGGTGGTAAGTGGAAGATGGGATAAAACTGTACTATTTCACTTACAACTAATTTCATTCACTAAAGTATCACCAAAAAGGTAGTTAGGCAGGTTGTTTCCTCTTTCTCCTCTTCAAAACACTACAAACTCACAAAGTACATATAAAATTCCAGTAGCTGTGCTACTATTCTGAAAACTTCCCTCTTTTTTTGTCTAACAGCCCAAGAGAAATGACTGCCAAATTTTTCCATCTGAACTCTGCAGTTTCATTCATCAAGTGTTGAAAAACAAGAAACAGAGGACTCTTACATAAATTGTTCACCCTCATCATACTAGCTTTCATATCTGAGTTTGTTTAGATTCTATAGAAAAAACGCTTCCACTTCTAAGTCTGTGACTATTTTTAAGATAATTAAAAAGAAACATTAATATAATGTTACCAATGGCACTGGCACTGGTGTTTTTGTGTCAGTAAACAAACTGCGTAAGTGTAGTCATTCCCATTTTGTCTTTGAAGTCCTACATTTTTTTCTATTTTCCTTATGTTTGTGGGAAGGAATGAAACCATTGCTCCCAAGAACTGGCTGAGAACCAAAAGAGTTCAATGAAAGAGTTGCTGGGCAAAAAAGGTTAAAAATCAAGTGCTCAAATTACTTCTAAAGACCTTAACCAAAAATATGAATCAGAAAATATTGCAGATACTCAATACCAGATGTAAAAGGCAAAAGAAAAATTAAAACTGAACAGAAAAAACAAGTTTTTTAATGGATTTCTGAGGTTAACTAAATGTTAATTGGGTGGCCACTGTTAGAAATAGAATTCATCCTAGATTCATATGTTGTGAAGAAATGATAGCCTTTTTATACTTGCAAATAAGAATCTTAGCATGAACACAAGTTCAGAAGAATGCCAGAACACCACCACTCCAGGGAAAAGCACTTCTTTTGTTATCTCTAAAACAAAGCTGCATTACTACAAATAAGTTAAGTGGATTTAGTTAATTTGTTACCTGCTTTTAAGCCGATTAGAATTAACCTTAGCCTAATATTTATACCCTGTGATTGACTAAACCAGTTTGATCTTGTTCTGCAGACAGTTCTAGATGTTGAAGTGAGAAGTTCATTGCTTCTACAGCTGCTCAGCTACACCATTTCTTTTTATTCTCTTTTGTTTGTAATCTTTTACATGCATTACTTACAATGATTACACTCCCTCTAGCACTATACATACACACTTTCCATATATTCTGTAATGCTTTCCCCATGTCACTGAAAAAATGTATGTATATTTCTGCTAAAACATTGACCTCTGGTAAACAACTCTCTCTTACCTATCTTCTACTTTTGATGAAGTAGAAGAACTGAAATAGGCTAGCAATTGGATTTTCAAGTTAGCAGAGCTGCTTTTCAGTTTTATTGAGCTAAAGAGTTTGGTCTAGAACTGAGCCAAAGGATAAAAAATGCATTTTATATGACTTCTCGGTTAAAGTGTACCATGCTACCTAAAACCAGATAATGGTGAAAACAATTTTAAAATAGTTAATGCTGTATTGAATGTTTCTGCTGTTGTCTTCAGCATTGAGGAACGTTAGTACAAGATGAATGTAGAAAAAGAAAGTAATACATAATATTTATCAAAGAAAAATTAAACCTCACTTCAATGTCTTCTGCTTTCATGTAGTTCATTTTAGCATATTCTTAAAATTATTCTTTGATTTACCTAGTATTTGTAAAAAATGTTTTGCCACACTTCATATTTTAGATTCTATCCTTTTACCTTGCTTTGTTTCCATGGTCTCTGTCATTTAAAGTTATCTAGAATCAAGCAAGAAAATCTTGAAAAGATAATGTATAATTTGATTGCTTTTAATAACAAAGGATTGGATTCAAATATTTATGAGTTTGTTCCCAGGCCTCTGGTTTTGTTCCTTTCAAATGTCCTGGATCAGATATAAAATTTCTAGATGATGGTACTAGAATCCAGCTTTGACACTTCTCTCCAAATACTCATCTAAAATGTGGAAGAAACCAGAAAGAAGACTCAGGAATAAGTTAACATTTATGAAACTGAACAGTTTATAGCTGATCTTACTGAGTACCTTTAAGGATGTTAAGGAGAGCAAAGTATTTGGTAGAACGTTGGACCCAACTAAGATAAATCTGTGATAACTCCCAGTGGCAAAACTGTAATCTCAGCTTTTTCTTCAGAGAGCTTTGCTGCTCAGTGTTTGATTTTGACCATGAATTGCAAAGAAGCTCAGCATATCTATGTCCAAATATTATTGCTACATTATCAGAGCAATAATCATGTGAATTCTAGTAGGTGTTTTGGGCTTTTTTTTTATATTGTTCAATACAGAATTATAAGTGAATATGGGAAGATATGAATTTGTCAGGTAAGTGGAGCCACAGCTGTGTGACAGCATTATAATCAAATCTTTTCAGTAGTGAGAGCAGGATTAGACCTGATATATTAAAGCAGGAAATGAATAGGAGGATGGAAGCAATTAGACTGTTGGTTGGCTTTTTTGTAGGTTTGGGGTTTTTTTATATGATACACATGGGTATTTATAAGCGTATAAGCATATACATGAACTCATAAAAATTACATGGATCTAAACTTTCTCTCAAGAGAATGAAATTCATTAATATTTAACAGCATACTTCAGAAAGTGTACTAGCATGATGCAAATTATTAAGCCTATTTGATTTAGCTTCTTACTTTCCCATGGCCTTAAATAAGAAATATTATAATGAGCTAGAAGCATGTAAGACATTTGCACTAGCTATCAATATCTATAACAAAGATCATCTTTACACACAAGAAAATGGACTTAAAATATTTAATTCCTTTAAATTCATTGGTATTGTAAGTTGAAACATGTAACTATGTGTATATTTGTATGTCTTTTATTTTTCAATATTCTGTATTCTCTGTAAACGTTATTTTTCCCTGGTTAGATTAGATGTGCATTATCTTCTAGGAGAATGTTTTAAACTCTTTGGGTCACTAGAAAGTATTCTAGTTCAAAGACTCATTTTGTCATTTTTCTGTTCAAGACAGTGAAAACTTGCTCTTCTCTGCCCATGGCAGTGGAAATTAAAAAATGATTTTGTACTGAGAAACATAAATGAGCAAACCAAAAACCCTTGCTGATACAGAGTAAGATAGAGCAAGCTTTAACTTGACATTTTTTAAATAAGAAAGACCGTAGCGTCATTGCCTCTGTACCAGATACAACGCCCTCATGATCTTCACAAGATCTGAAAAAAAAACCCAACCAACCAGGGTTGGAAAAAACCTGCCTCCTTATAAAACTGTCACCTAAAATCAGGAAAAAAAAAAAAAAAAAAAAAAAAATGGTTTTTGGGCAGACTGAATTATTATTCCTTAAGAATAACCATTGTGGTAAAAAATGTATTTGCATCAGGGAGCAGTGAAGGCTGACTGCTTGCTGAAGAAAGGTGAGATAGGAGCCAAGGGTGACACCAGCATGGGCGGTACCCCACCAACAGGGCAAAACCCTGCTGGATCTGAGCACAGGAGGCAGAGCCAGGGGCTGGTCACAGAGTTCATCCGAAACCCTCTACATGACAAGGGAAGCCAACATGACCAGGTCTCAGTGAGCCCACAGAGGCTAGTTGGGAGAAAAAGGAGTCACAAGGCAGGCACACCTACAATATACCTTAGTAGAGGATGTGAATCGTGCTCCTGGGCCCATGGGCACACTGTGGGTGGGGATCCCACATGAGGCCACTGAAGGTCAGCAAAGTTAAAAGACCTTAGTGCCCTGTAAATGTGAATATTTTGTAAATAAGTTAAAATGATGCCTTGTTGTGCAAAGATATTAATCAGAAACAGTATTGAAAGGAAGTTGCACCACTGGATCCTACAGTGGTCATGATTCAGGCTTGCGGCACAACAGATACAGCAGACTGGAATGATTTGACCACACTGAGAAGTTTTACATCTGTGTTAGAAAAAAAACACAAACAAACAAACAATCAAAAAAAAGTTGATTCATTTTGGACAACCTGTCTTCAGCCCAGGCTAGATTCAGTGTCATTTTTGTTGTCTTCCCACAGTAAGCATAAGAGTACATAGACATATCTGCAAAAGATACTATGTTGGGCTGGTTGAACAAAAAGGTGATTATGTTGTGATGTCAGATGAAGATCAGCTAAGTATTTTTGGATGATCTGGCAGCACACAGGTTCAGTATGAAAGACAGTGGAAACAAAGCCCTACATACGTGGAGATTTCTCTACTTTAACTAAAATAATTCTGATATGAATATAAACTTGGATTGTTAGAAGATACTCACTTTAAATAACTGTTATTCATAATCAGACAGGCATATTTCTCAAACATTATTTCAACAAAAAGCTAAAGAGAATTATTTTAGTGTATTTCTTTTTACTTACAGATCTCTAAAGATCTAGTATCTGAGCACAATTCTGAATACTGGCTGTTTTCCAGTATCGACCATACTGCCTATTTCTGTGTTATAAAAAACAGACAGCAAATTCTGCAGTAAATTAATTTTTCAGAACGACTAAATAGCTCAGAGTCACTTGTTGGTTATCTCAAGTTTTCTTTTTTTCTTTTTTTTTTTGTTAGTCACTTTTTCATGCCAAATGACTGAAATAATCCACCATCAAATAACTGAGGATCATTTCTTGCCTTTTTTTTCCTTTTAATTATGTTTAATTACATTTAATTGGAGTAACACTGTTGGTCAGTAGTTTTCATTATCTGGGCCCTGAATATTTGCAGCTAGAAAAAAAGCGGTTTAGTACTCTGTTATGTCTGAGTATGATCCTTTTCAGGGTTGCCATAATAATGTATGATTGTTTCTCTTAACAAGATACCATCACACATTTTAACAGGTTAATTCTCACCCTACATCTTCATGAAAAAACTAGAGACCATTCCCTTTCTTTAACCTGTTGTATGTGTAGGAAATTGAAGACAAATCCAATATTAAGCCGAGGTTACATAGGAAGTCTGCACCATGGCATTTTACTTTTCTAATCTCTCCCTAATCAAACATGTCTTTCCTAAAGATTTAAGCAAAAAAAAAAAAAAATAAAAATCACATAGCAATAAAATGAGAAATTGCTTCAGCACAGAAGAAAAATGGTGAAGCTATTACTTCAGTGACATTTCAGAATCATTTAAGCATAAGCAAAGTGCTACATAGTTTTATATTTTTCACCTGTTCTTCTTTTGATTGTAATAATGAGTGCTTTAAATGTAGTATCTGGATTTGTGTTGAGCCCTGAATTTCATCCTACTTCTTTGTTTTTCTACATAGTCACGACGTAAGACTGTTAGAGGTTATTTTGTACCATTTTCTGTATCTTTCTCTTCATTCAGCTCAGAGATTAATTTCTATGAAGAATATATATTTATGTATATATAAATGACACCTTATAGTGTCTTAAACTCAGACATTATTTGTTCACCTCTATGTAGGATAGTGACATTTTACTGTTTTATTCCTACTATTCAGTGAATCGGGGATCAGATCCACCACATCACTCTTGAAACCTACGGCTCATTTGTTCTGGCAAAGTGCATATAGAGTTATCTCATGTAAAATACTGATCTTCATCCTGCTCTTCAGTTACACAGAGAACTAAGATGGAGTTAGTGAGCTCCTGAGCTGTGGATAAAAGGTGCCATGCCTGCCAGCTACATTTTGTGCAGAGATTAATCTGAGAAGTGTGTCATTACTGTAACTATAGGATGGGGTCTTGCAAGACAGCTGCATGTTAAAAGAAAGCTGTAGGTGCTGAACTGATCAACATTGCCAAACAGGGATGACCACAGCCACACACAGAAATGTAGGGGAAATTCCTACCACCATGTAGTTCCAAGGCTAAACAGAAACCATGTAGGGTTTTGAGAATAACTCTTTAGATTCACGATGAGGCACAAATGTATAGTAACTATTATCAATTTGAGGGTGGGGGGAAGTAACCAATTAGCTTCACTTAGGGCTTGTAAAAGTCTTACAGGGTGGGTAGTTATCAGGAAAATACAGTTTGGAAAAACAGAAGATCTTTCTGAAGCCCTCCTCCGTTATCACACGACTCAGCAACAAGGACTATCTAATGAGCTTTGTGATGAGACCATAGCTGTTAGAAGAGCAGTGTGGCAGGCAGAACACTTGCAAACTGGTTCACGTACAAATCATATGAAGGCATTTTTTCTTGCTTTGGACAGATTTCTTTCAGTATTAAAGGCTCTGCCAGTTTAAAACATCTCACAAGTTTATCTCATTTGCTGTCTTCGTTAAAGGAAGTAAAGTTCTGGAAAATGTCCATGAAACTGTATCTTGCTTACTGGTAGATTTTCATTCCAAAGCAGGCATGAAAGATATCTGAAAATCTGACAGAAGGGACATAGGGAAAGAGAAGGGAGTTTTCCACTGGTTCATATGCAAATTAATACTTACAGAAATAATTAAGAAAAAAAATTTTCCTTTTTAAAATTCCACTTTTTAAAAAAAATATTCTGTTATTTATAATAGCATATGTAAATGTAGGTATGTAAATACATAGGTAGAGGTGCAAACCTAACAAACTAATTTAAGCAAGAGAATGTAAGTGATTGTGGTAATGTCTGAAAAGAATCATAAAATAACCTGAACAACTCTGCTTGATTGTTAACAATTCAGATAACAACTATTCTATTTATTCTGAAGGTGTTGCTTAGTGACACCCAAAGAGAGAAGAAATATATTCTTCACTACTCTCAAATGGTTTCGAAATGTTAACTATGTTTTTCTCACCCATCTTTTCTGCAGAATTACAAACTCTTTGTAATTCTGAGAAAATAAAATGTCATGTATTTTATGGTATTGTATAATTGATGGAATAATTTTAAATCCCTTTTTTTTTTTCTTTCTCCAAGTGAAACTTGAAGCAAGGACAAGGAAAGATAGAAAATAAAAGCTCCATTGTCTGAGTCTCCATAAAAAATGCTAGCTTGTTGCTTGACTAAAAATCTTATCTCTTAAAACACAGGTTTTAAAAACGTTCTATGCCTTTTCAAAATAATAAATTTGCATTTTAGTCTATTTCTCTTTCTGCAATCTACAGCTCCTAAAAAATAGTGCTGTTCCACAGCGGCCTCCTAACAACTACCATTACTAATATTTCATCATAAAGCAATTCAGCAGCAATATGCATGGGCACCTCCCTTTGTGTCCCTGCCATTTCATCAACGCAGCTGGGGTGTTGCCAAATATAGAGAAGAGGTATAAGCACTTATCAAAAGGAAAAGGCTCTCTTATATGCATGAAAGAACGCTTGGAGAAGCAAGGGCCCATCACTGGGATGACTATTTAACCTATCTGTGCTAATGTGTCTGCTCCAGACAGCAGATCCCAGACACTTCAATTCTCTTATTTGAAGCACACAGCCATTTTGACTAAGAGTTCTTGATTTTCTGGAGGTAATCAAGGGAGCATGGGGACTTTGTACTTTGAAATTTAAGCAGGCTCGAAAATGTAATAGAGATTATTTATCGTGGACCAAATACCTTAACAGCACTCAGGGGACTGACAGACTACACAAAAAAATAATATTCCTTCAAAGTTTTTCTCAGTTAGAATACGCTGACGTGCTAACATGGCATGATGTGCATTCAACTTGCTAACATGGCTGCACTAAAGGCAAATTGTGTCTGACAAATTTGGTGGCCTTTTATGATGGCTTTACAGCTTTGGTGGATATGAAAGAGCAATTGACATCGTCTACCTGGACTTGAAAGTCTAATTTGGAAATAGAATATTATATTATGCATGGGTTTATGAAATGATGATCTGGCTGTAGTCAAGAATAAATCATAAAAAGGTAACTGCCGATCTCTGACACGAGGCAAATAGTTCCATAAAGGTGGTCATTATGTAAACATTTTAGTACTGAGTATTAAAGGCCTAGATATACTCTTATTGAAATAAGCATCATCATTGACTATATGCAGCAGGTGATTATATGTTTCCAGATGTTTTGATCCTTATGTTTTGTCCTTTTACAGTGAAAATCAAAGCCTTTATAGTAAGACCACAGAACGAATCACAGAATCACAGAATGATACGGGGTTGGAAGGGACCTCTGGAGATCATCTAGTCCAACCGCCCTGACAAAGAAGGTCCACTTAGAGCAAGTTAGACAATAATGTGTCCAGGCGGGTATTGAATGTCTCCAGAGAGAAAGACATCACTATCTCTCTGGGCAACCTGTTCCACCGCTCTGCCACTCTCACAATAAAGAAGTTCCTCCTCATGTTTAGATGGAACTTCTTATGGTTTTGCCCGTTACTTCTTGTCCTGTCACTGGACACCACTGAAAAAGAATGGCCCCATCCTCTTGGCACACATCCTTTAAGTATTTATAAGCATTGATCAGATCCCCCTCCTCAACCTTCTCTTCTCTAGACTAAAAAGACTCAAATCCCTCAGCCTTTCCTCATAAGAGAGATGTTCTAGTGTCCTAGTCATCTTTGTAGCCCTTTGCTGTATCCTCTCCAGCAGCTCCCTGTCCGTCTTGAACTAGGGAGCCCAGACCTGGACAGAGTGTTTCAGATGTGGCCTCACCAGGGCAGAGATGATTAAGGGATTAGAGCACCTCCCTTACGAGGAAAGGCTCAAAGAGCTGGGGCTCTTTAGCCTGGAGAAGAGA
>JAOXNO010000001.1:172966460-172978003 GCA_028565335.1 Limnodromus scolopaceus
GAACATAGGAAGTTCCACTCAAATATGAGGAAAAACTTCTTTATGGTGAGGGTGACAGAGCACTGGAACAGGCTGCCAAGAGAGGTCATGGAGTTCCCTTCTCTGGAGATTTTCAAGACCCGCCTGGATGCAGTCCTGAGTAATGTGCTTTAGGCAATCCTGCTTAGCAGGGGACTTGGACTAGGTGATCTCTAGAAGGTACCTTCCAACTCTGTCTAATCTGTGAATCCGTGAGTCCATGAATCCGTGAGTAGATGGTATCCCTTGACCTGCTGGCCACACTCTTCTTGATGCACCCCAGGATGCCATTGGCCTTCTTGGCCACCAGGGCACATTGCTGGCTCCTGGTCATCCTGTTGTCCACCAAGACTCCCAGGTATTTTTGTAAAATTTCACATTCTGTATGCATATTCTATAATTGTTTCTACAACATAAGAATAGGAGACATCATGACATTTATTCACAGATGAAAGTAAGACTAAACTCTAATGTGTGAAGGGACCTTGTAACTGATAACCTGTCCACCTGAACTGGTTTTGTTATCTGGAGCAAAAAGGAATTCTTCTGGTCCTTTAAACTGTCAAAAGACTTTGCAAAGAGAAGCTCTGTATGAAACCACTCCTGTTTAGAGGCCTTTCGCTTCTTGCACTGAAGAAATACAGACTTCTCTGCCTAGAAGAGATGCAATATAATAACTGATGTTAAAGGAGCAAAGACTATCATTGCCTCGAGAACACCATCTTTCTCAAGCTTCGAAAGATAAAAATACCAGAAAATGAAAGCATATGGGAATAGAATACCAAATACACACTTATGTTATGGAATCAAAAAGCAACAAAGAAAGAGTTTTCTTCTCAGTATTTATGATAGTAAAAGAGGAAAATACTACTGGGATAGAACTTGTTTTTTAAAAAATGTAATCCAAGTACTTTGGTATTTCTAAATGCAGATCTACTGTATCTAGGCTGATGTGAGAATGGTTTTGTAGCAAAGGTTGTATTTGATAACAAGTAGGTCACAACCATTTAAAAACGTCCACAAGAGTTATTTAGCCACAAATGAAATTCGAGACTGCCACTTCTTGCCTTCAGCTGCAAAGTCCATAAATAAATTAGCAGAGATAATTCGTAAAGAGCCTTTGGACTTGAACAGTATTCAGAATGTCTGGAGTTGAATGAGAAAACAGTATCTTAGCTAATGTACACTAGAAAAGAGAGAGTTTACTCCTTTTGTGGAGAAAGTTGTTAGAACTCATCTCAGAAGTACAAGTCGTTCCATATGAATGCAAAATAACTAAACTGAAAGCTGGAAAAATCTACATAATAGAAAGCCTAAATATTAAAAATAAAAAAAACCTCACAAGATGACATTTACACCGATTTCTTAAATTCAGTAAAAATTTAAACAATTAAATGAAAGCAAAATTGGGGTCACTTTCTCTTCCAACAAGGTATTGAATATTGTCAATGGCCACAAATTGCCAAAGAAAAATTAAAAGCAACAGTAAAACAGTAGACATAAGCCAAGATATTTATTTTCCATTTAAACACAATAAAAGTAATATAAAATGAGCACTCAGGAAAGCTTTCACTGCAACATTACTTTGAAAATTTACATATATCCATTTGTCATTTTACAGTCAAATCATTTTACAAAAGGACTTAATGCATTTTTCCTATAAATAAAGAATTTTTTGTCAAAGAAAGCACTAATGTAAAAAATTTTGCTTGATGAAGCAGCATTTTAAAGCACCATTTGAAAATAGGTCTCCTCTTGGAGCCTGTGTCTCCAGGACTTTGCTTTGTTTGGTGAACAGAAAGGTTAATACTAGAATATAGGTTCTGTTCTATTCTCCATGTTAAAAAGACCAACACAGCTCTTGCATTTATGATTAAGATTCCCCTTTTTGTTGCACCGTTTTCACCTAAAGGCCTATATTGACAATCTCAGCTAGGAATGAAACACTGTCACCTTGTAACAGTAAAATCAGGTCTGCACTGGGATATATGAATACATGCAGCAAATAATAATCACATCTAATCATATCACAGCTGGTGTCATGGATGATGTCAAAGGCCAAAGAAACTGTCTGAGTTTATATGATCATATATCTCTGACCATTGAAAATTCCTTGCTTTTTAATTGAAATACTTTTTTTTTTTTGAATTGAACAATGGTATATTTTCTAAAGAAACCTTTGCTGTACACAATCTGAAAATCAGTCTGTTTTGGCTCATGAAGTGGTTGTTCATTTAGGCCAAATTTTATTTTGCTTAGAGTAAAGCTTAGCACTCAATTTTAATGAATTACATGATTTTCAGTTTTGCAAATGAGCTGATTTCAACTTTGAGCCAAGTATCTGCAATGGGTTAAATCAACAGTGCCTTGAATTGACAGAAAATTAGCAAGGCTTATTAAACTTCATGCATGACTCACTACCCCAATGCTACACTAAAAGAAAGACAGACAAATAATCCCCTTCCTCTTCGAATGGTATCAACATGAAAAAAGTGATTGAAATAGATATTAGTACAAATTTTAATATAAATACAATTCCCACTATTAATAATAACAACCCAGTTACTGTGAGCTTGCTTTAATATGGTTTTACTAATATAATCTGTTTGTTCTACATATTCATTAGCACTGCTTCAGCTTGCAGCTGAGTTTTGCATTAAGATTTTTCTGGTATCTTGGATCTTTATAACCTGCAGTCTTACATGCATTTCTAAGGTATCAAAATAGTAGAGTTCTTGGTTTTATATAGAAATGCAAATACTTTTAAACAGAAAAGACAAGTGAACGCTTTCATTTCCTGCTGTTCACCTGAGTTTACTGTAAACTGCAAATCTATTTGTCTTTTTTCTGTAAACTCTGCACAATAAAAACTGTAGACTATAACAATGACTGCTGCCAAGTGAAGAAATAGAGCTGCATACATACATCCACATGTGTGTAAATATTTGCACCAGCTTTGAAAATGCCATATGCCTGTAACAGCTGTTAACACATGCACTCGCTTTCTTGTTATTGTATATTCAAATAGCATACAGAGCATTGAAAACTCCATGGTTGTATCTGAAGGGAAGAATCTGGCAGATCACGCTGTAAGTATTTAAACAATCAGTAAAAACAAATGGCTTAAATTTAACATATCACAGAAATCCTCTCCAATGGCTGTTCTGTAAGGAAAATGTGTTGAAAAAGGATCAGTTCATGGTTTAAGAGCTAGTGCTGCATAGTTTTAAAACATCACTACTGCACCAGCTAATTATAGGCTCATAATTGATAAAAATGCTCTGAATTACCTGCAAGGTTATAGGCTTAATTTCTTACTTTAGACCACTCAGTCTTTATCGATGGTGCTGTAATGCCAAAGCTTCAGAATTCCCCCAGCAAAAATACTATTTCCCTCTAGGTTCCAGCCAGAAGAGAACAACAGCGCCTCCGTGGCTTTTCTTGTCTTCTTGGATCTCTGCCATTACTTCCCTGGCTGAATCAATGTGCTTTAAAATAGCAGAATTGATTCTCTGATTTCAATGCCTTTGTTTTATCTTTCAAACACACAAGGGTACTTGACTCATTATTCTTTACTTCTGTTTCTTTATTCTCTCTCTTTTTGCTTTTTCTGATTATTTTTTTTAATACCTACAAAACATTTCTGCTTGGCTGATGAAATATCCACTGTGGGTGGCTCTCTCCATGTACTTTGACCACATGAGCATATAAAACATCTTGTAGAGGAAGCTTCTGTCACTTGGCGTTATGAATGCTAACTGGTTTCTTCATCCATGCATATGTGGAATTTTAGTAGTTTAGCAGTAGCTGTTGCCTCCCACTTGCTGATACAGATGTGTGCTGGAGCACTGCTCTCTATTAACCATGACATGGATAATCCTTTCCCTGAATACATGTGAAACGTCCATGGGAGATTTCTCAGTGCATATCCCATAGGATTACACATTGTCACTCCTTCTGTTCGATATTTATACTGTCAATACAGGATGCACGTTCATTATTTTAATGCCAGAGTGCTGATGAAATTAATGACTCTTAAGTCCACACCAAATTTAACTTGTTGGGGTAATGCCATTGATGGTCAGAGTAACAAAATCCAAACATATGCCAGGCCATCTGCAAGGGCAGAAGGAGTTATCCTCCACTGAAGTGGCAGTAGCAGATCCCAATGCTAAGCCAGACAACACAGAATCAAGAGAAAATATTAGTGTTTTCAAACAGCTGAAACAGTTTATGAAATATAATGAGAACCTTTCCTCCTTTGACGTTAAAGACAGCAGAGGAATTGAGAGTACATAAATTATGTACTTCAAATATTGAGAGCCTGACTTTCTCAGAGAAAGCAAATCATTAAGATCACAAGTGAAAAAACTGAAACAGTTAAAATGAAACAATCATACATTCAAACTCTGAAGTTTGTTTGTCTTAGACGAAAATTCTCATGAATGCACTGACTTTTGCTAGTCCTTTTAAAAAAGTGAATATAAGGTAGGAGATCTATCATAGTCACTTGAGCAGGATGAGCCCATATCAGATGAAAGGAATTAAATGGAATGAAGAATATCTTGCTTGTTTAAAGTTCTGGCTGTTTAGCAGCATTTTTTGCTCTCATCAACATGAGGAGATTGATGGGAAACATCCAAAATTTTAAACACTGTGAATATGGTGTAAAACCTAATTCTATGCTATGCAGCTCAAAATTATTAAGGTAGAGAGACCTCTTGTTTTGTCTCTCTATTTGATTTCAGAGGTCACATCTGTGCTTTTTCACAGTCTTCTGCAGTGATAGTAGATTCCTTCTCAGTTTTTCATTATTAACAAGATATAGAATACACACAGCTATATTCAGCCATTTTGGAGATGTAGATTTTTATGCTTTCTCCGGAGATTCTCTCTACTCAATATTTTGCAAACATAAAAATGCCGAACTCCACATGGTTCCCCATAATAGACATGGCAAACCTTAAATGTTTGGTGAGCTGTTTATCAAAGTAATCACTTTAATCCTGATGTGATTCTTTCACTTTTTAAGCTAGGGAAATTATTTAAGCTCTGTCCTCTCTAGGATATAGAATAGAATCATAGAATTGAAAAATAGTTTGGGTTGGGAGGGACCTTTAAAGGTCATCTAGTCCAACTCCACCCTGCAATGGGCAGGAACATCTTCAATTAGATGAGGTTGCTCAGAGCCCTGTCCAACCTGACCTTGAACGCTTCCAGGGATGGTGCATCTACAGCTTCTCTGGGTAACCTATTCCAGTGTTTCACCAACCTCATTGTAAAAAAATTCTTCTTTCCATCTAATCTGAGTTACTCTCTTTTACTTTAAAACCATTACCTCTTGTCCTGTCACAACAGGCCATGCTAAACAAGTTTGTGCCCATCTTTCCTGTAGGCCCCCTTTAAGTACTGAAATGACACGACAAGGTGTCCCCAAAGCCTTCTATTGTCCAGGCTGAACAACTCCAATTCTCTCAGGCTGTCCTATGAAAAGAGGTTCTCCAGCTCTCTGGTCATTTTGGTGGCCCTCCTCTGGACTTGCTCCAACAGGTCCATGTCTTTCCTGTGCTGAGGGCTCCAGAGATGGATGCAGTACTCCTGGTGGGGTCTCCCTAGAGCAGAGCAGCAGGGCAGAATTACCTCCCTCAATCTGCTGGACACACTTCTGCAGCTGCAGCCCAGAATGCGGTTAACCTTCTGGGCTGTGAGCACTAATTATCAATTCATGTCCAGCTTTTCATCCATCAATACCCCTAAGTCCTTCTCCTCAGAGCTGCTCTCAATCCCTTCATCCCCCAGCCTCTACTGATACTTGGGGTTGCCCCAACCCAGTTATAGGACCCTGTACTTGTCCTTGTTAGACCTCATGAGATTGACATGGGCCTACTTCTCAAGCTTGTGATATGTTTCTTCTTTTTCCCAGTCTCAGTAGGAATTCTCTAAACTTCAAACCTGCTCAAATCCTAACATTTAGCTGGAACCCTTAACTATTACATGATATGAGGATCAAGGAAAACATGACAACTAGATACAGAGGAAAAGGAACATTATTAGACTTTTATCCTGGCAAATTAGTAAACTTTATACTTGTGAAGGACATTTGTTTTCTTCATTATTCTTAGTAGATTTTTTTAATTGCTGGAAAGCCAGTATATGCTTTTATATAACTCATCAAAAAACTGTCCTAGCTATTTTATTTGTAGTACGGTTACACAAGAGACTAATTTTGTCAATCATATGCAACAGTAACAAGTTATTTTTCTTAAAGGTAACAGAGAAAGACAAAATAATGCCCCAGCTTTTGTAGTTTAAGCAGATACATAGCATATATGCAGCACTATCAATGGCAGAATCAAAAAATCAAAGATTAAAAAGTATCTGAAATTGACCTCCCTTAAGTTCAGTTATGCAAACTGACTATTCCCACTCCTTTCTTGGCAAACATGTTCCTTTATAATAAGCAATAGCATACAGCTAGTATACCTTAGTGTATTACCTCTCCATGTACTAGCTCCCAATCAAGTGAGGGATTGACTTTGGCAGGCAGTTTAAGTCATTTTGCTGCCTATTGGTAATGTACAAATTTACAACTATGAGAATTGCTGCAAGTAAACCATGTGCTGATTCTCCCCTCTTCTTATTATCAAAGAGTGACTAGAGGATGATACAGAAAAGAAAGCTTCCAAATGCACCATAATCATGACTAGAACTAGGTTGTATTAACTCAAATTTTCTAAAGGGATTCAGATACAAAATAGCCAAACTATTGACTC
The DNA here is from genome assembly GCA_028565335.1 of Limnodromus scolopaceus. Taxonomy (NCBI): domain Eukaryota; kingdom Metazoa; phylum Chordata; class Aves; order Charadriiformes; family Scolopacidae; genus Limnodromus; species Limnodromus scolopaceus. The sequence continues at coordinate 172,973,252 of JAOXNO010000001.1, forward strand.
TGCTGCCTGCAACCTCTCATTCAGAACTGTCTTGATACCCATATGTCAAATATGACATGAGGGTTTAGGAGCAGTTCTGGTGGGTGTCCAGAGAACTGCAGGTAAGTGTAAAATTGGCCTAAGTTTGTAGAAATTATACTAAAGAAAAAAATTAATAAATCTAACAGTAAAGGCAATATTTATTTTTTTTTAAAAGCTGTATGGTTTTTAAACAAATCAATTTGTTGGTGAAAATGAAGTAGAGAGAGTTCGCCATGATTTCTAAAAGGCCTCAGCAAGGTCTTTCACAAACCATTGTTATAGAATTTAGGGGGCTGGGAAATACCAGGTAGTGTCCTTACTAGGACACTAGGACACTAACACCAGTTACTTGACAAGTAACTGGTAAAAGGATAAGAAAGAAGGACAGGGCAGGGTAGTAGAGAAATAAAAACGTAGCTTTCTCACTTGAGAGAATTTATTGTGATTACTGCTATGGAATAGTTGCTAACGTATTCTTAAATCATTTGGAATAAAGATAAGAAAGTAAAGTTTTCCTTAGCAAAAATACCCACAGATGAATCATTTGTTACAGTGTCACATAGTGTCTCATAGAAAAATTATTCAGAATTTTTTATGTGTATGTTGATTGTCATAATATATGAATATGCACATTGACACTGTAAAATAGCCAGAACAATAATAAACAAATATTAATGTGAGAGAGATGCAGAACTGGTAGTGAGTTGAAAGACAGAGACTGGCATTGATTTGGAAGAGAGAGGGTCATGTCCAGCTGCAGAGAACTTAGGTGATGATACAATAAAAGTAAGAATTTTGATTCAAAAGTTACACTAAGGAACAGGTTTTGTGCATTAGTATTATGAGCAGTCTCCTAATGTTTCATAATCTTTGAAATCATTCACCTTTGTACCACAGTTATGATAAAGAGATGCTACTTTTTTTTTTTTTTTTTTTTTTTTGCAAAAAAACAAAATTTCAATTCTTGTCAAAGTCCCTTCTTTTCAGAATTCGACCTGTAATGCTTTGGAGACCTTCAGGTATTCTTTTCCTAAAGTTACTTATTTTAGAATAATTAATTTGGACCACACTCACATTCAGCAGAGTTAAGGTCCTAGAATGTAGGTGTTCTGGCATCTAAATTGCTTATCTAAATTAATCATATTCTATCTTCTCTAAAGAAAATGAATGTCATACATATGAACCTATGTAAATGAAAAAAACAGTAGCTTAGTCCATGGATGCAGATACCATTGTATCATGAGCTTGCAATATAGTGCATTACATTCATGACAACAGCAAGATCTAATCAAAGACATTTTTTATGTTTCTGCTTAACTTTACTTGCTGATTTCAAATCTGTATGGTCATACATCAGGCATTGCAAGAGTGAAAGAAACAAGATAATACAGATGAAATGTAGGGAGTTAGAAACATCTGAGAAATAATGAAATGTGGTTCAGAATAGAAGATGTAAGATAATATATCTTGGCGAAAATATTCTTAAATGCAATTCAAGGGAGGTAGAGCCCTGGACAGCTGTAATCCTGGAAAAGATCTAGAGATGATGGATAGTAGACAGTAAATTAGATATTGAGCTTGCAATGTAATAGGAAGGCACAGAAAGGCGCCCCAAGCTTAGGCGGCACATATAAGAAAAGCATGTCATAATCTATATGAACACTGTTGAAACCACTACAAGAATAGCAGGTGTTTTTCTGAGTTTTGGCTACTGAAATACCATGAGAGTTGAAACAAAGATGAGAAAAACCACACATAAAAACAACTGAAAAGCCGGTGGGATTACTTTTACATGCAAAGTGAACAACATCTAACAGAATACACCTCTGGAAATAATTTCTTAATATAAATACCAAGCGAAAAACTATTTCAGGATTGTCATGTAAATTTACTTAAAATAAGGAGAAAAAGAGAAATAAAATAATTATGAAGGGATAGGTAGTAAGGAAATGGTCAATAGCTGTTGAGCTATTGTTGGAAAAAAAATTGGCTTATGAATTAGATATCATCTATGCAGAATGCAATCTGCTGGAATTTTTTATCCCTTTCCTAAGTATGTCAAAGATAAATGTTTGTATGTGAGCTAAATAGCCAAGACTCCCCTTGGAGAAAGATGTAGACATCCCCAGAGGATGACTCTTCTCATGCTTAATTAGAATTTCACGATAGGTCGTATTAATCACTCTCAGGAAGTGACTGTGCTGGAAGTGCCTACAGTAAGTAGCTCGGTTGTTAAGTTTAAAGATAAGTGAGATGAATCCTGTGCAAGGTAGCCAAATTATACTTCATACAAATATTTAATACAAATATATTATGTAAATATATTAATATAAACCTCATTAAAACTTAAATGGAAAAGTTATCAATAAAATGTTGTACTTATAGTTCTACTGAATTTTAGTTTCATGTAAATATTGTTCTTTCAACATAATCCTTCCCTGTCATCATTTGTCCTCTTCTGTATCTATTTAGTATTTAGAAATAAAGATCTCCTGGCTAGGTATCATATTTAAAGTATTATGTGCTAGTATCGTTGTTGATGTTGTAAAGTACATAATAATACATCCTAATAAATTTATAATAGTGCAAGAAAAAAATAAGCTAGATAGTGGGACAAACATATCTCTTGGTGAAACTCACTTGAAATCTTAGCTCCAATAGAAATGGCAGAAGATTTACCTGCATAAAAAGCACTTCACAGTACATGACAGTGGTTACTGTGAATTGTGCAGCAAAATCTTAGAAGATGAAACCTTGTAGCTTCCTTGGATTATATACATATTACTGAGACCTGATCACTTATTTTACCCCTCTGATACTTGTGCTAGTACCTTGAAATCTAGATGTCTACTAGCAACAAGACAATTTGAGAGTTTCACCATTTTTTTCCATGTTTCTTATTTGCTATAGATAGCTGTCACCTGTATTAGTATGTAGTGCAACACATTTTGATAGTGACTTATCACATAATCTTACTTAGCCTACCATTCTTGACCAGGAGTACAAAAATTACTTCTCTGAATATGTATAATATATCTGAAACAATGTGGAAGCAATGGTAGCACTGGAATTATTTTTTCCCAGATTACAATAATTTACGCGCTACTAGAAGTAACTCTAAACGTATCTGTAACACATTCTAAACCTGTGTGAGGTGTGACACTCCTTGTGCTAATTTAGTACAAGTTTGGAGAGGTAACTTACATCATCTTGGAAAATAGTAGAATTGCAGTCCTCTGTATTTCTGAATGCTTTCATCACCTGTGAGGAAGATGGAAATATATAAAAGAGGTAATTTTATGAGAAATCTTTTCTTAAAAATTTTCAAATTTTTTGCATTTTCCAGATTTCCATTGGTATGTAATACTGAATTTTAGTTATGCTCCAAAGGTGAATTTACCTGGTAATATTTAGAACCTCTGCCAATTGATAAATACTCAATTTTCTGATAGATCATACCTGTACATATTTAATGCATTGTTGCATCGTTACATTGTAAATAGTACTGTTATGAATAGCTTGAATCCAATTCACAAATCCAATTAGTACCATTTCCCAATCCCAAAACCCATTAGTACAATTTATGATTTACCATTGCATCAAAAAAATCAAAGCCCAGCCCTTCATTAAGAGTTGACTGACAAGATCTCTTTTATGCGAGCTTTTTGGGTATACACAGATCAACACAGAACATTACAGAAAGTCGGAAAACCCATTTATATCCATTGAGAAGATCTCCTTGAGCTTTCCCTTCTCCAGGCTGAACAGCCCCTCAGGCTCTCTCAGCTTTTCCCTGTAGTAGACATGCTCCAGCCCCTTATTTTTCTTTGTGGCCTTTCATTGGACTCTCTCCAATGTGCTCATGTCTCTCTTGTACTGGGGAGTGCAGAACTGGACACAGTACTCCGAGTATAGCCTCAAAGGATCCCCTCCCGCGTCCCACTGGCAATACTTTGCCAAATGCAGCCCCAGATACCATTAGCTTTCTTTTCCACAGGTGCACTTTTCTAGCTCATGTTTAACTTGGTTTCCACCAGGACCCCCAGGTTCTTTTCTACCAAGCTGCTTTCCGGCTGGACGGCCCCCAACATATATTGGTGGATGGGGCTCTTCTTCCCCAGGTACAAGACTTTTCGTTTCTGCTTGCTGGTCTTCATAAAGTTCCTGTCATTGCATTCCTCCACCTTGTCAAGGTCCGTCTGGACAATAGCACAACCTCGTGGCTTACCAGCCACCCCTCCCAGTTTGGAGTCATCAGTAAACTTTCTGAGGGTACCTTCTGCCCCATCATCCAAATCATGAAGGAAGATGCTGAACGGGATTAGATCCGGAACAGACTCCTGTGTTACACTGCTAATTATTGACCTTGAACTAGATGTCAGCATAGATGATCACCATCCTGTGGGCCCAGCCATTCAGACAGTTTTCAGTCCAGCTGTAGAGACCCAGACTACAAGAAACTGCCTCAAACATTCGCTGAAGATGTGGACAGAACAAGGGCGAACTGGTTGCAGTTGGAGAGGAAAGGAGTGGGCCCGGCCAACACCCCGTGGGCAGCGCAGCTCAGCAGCTGAGGGGGCAGCGGCCCTGGCTCCGGCAGCACTGCGGGAAGACCAGATGCTTCAGCAAGGAAAGGCTTTTCCGGGCCGGCTTCCTTCCCTTGCAGGGTCACCAGTCCTCGCTGGGTAGCTATCACGCAGGACTCCAGGGTGGCCACCCCCCCAACACACG
>JAOXNO010000001.1:172979636-173012820 GCA_028565335.1 Limnodromus scolopaceus
CATGAAACTAGTATTGTTTTCCTGCAAGGAACCTATTCAGTTTTCATCCACAAAATTGAAGAAGAACTGCTATGACAATTTACGTGAAGAACAAGAAGGCTGTCTGGGGGAGGAGACTGGCCATCTACGTTAACCCAGGGGAGGGGCTATCCTGTGATACTTCAGAATCTGGGCTCCTGTTTTGTTAGTGGGGCTGGAGCTGGATCCAAGGCTGGTGCTGTATCCAAGACTGGTGCTATCTTTTCCTCTTTTCTCTTTTCTTTTTCTCTAACTAATCTAGCTCCAGATTCTCTTCCTGATCTCTTACGGGGGATCTAGTTAGTAAAGACTAGTAGAAACTGCCCATGAAGATACAGATATGATTCTCTCAGTCTCATGGGGAATTAAGATAGAAGATATTTTGTATGTAATTTAAATAGCAATAACAATAGATTACACAAGTGTTAGACCAGTCTCAGGACAATGGACCAGCCAGGTATCATAATTCAGCATAACAGTGGTTTTGGGAGTCTCACCTGAGCAAGCTGAAAATGCCATCATAAAGACCCTTGTCTTGCCTAACATCCAGGCAGTGGCCAGCCATCTGGTTAAAAATATTTGATTCCCTTCCCAAACATTACCCTATGCCAAGACTGAAAATCTTAAGCATTGCTTAGATGAATCCCATGACCATAGTAGATGCTAAGGTCAGAGCCTCTCAAGATCACTGCTTGAGTTCAGGATTTATGGCAGCAACAAAGCATTCATTACACTGCCTAAAACACAGGAAACTCTGAATTGACAGAAATTCTCTGAAGGGTGTCTTCTCAAATACATAGCCATCAGTCCTGGGTATGTCTGTTTAACATATACCAATCTGGATCGTCTAAGTATTATTATAAAAGTGACTACAGTACTGCTTTTGCTTGAGGGAAGGTAAGCAGCATGTTTATGAGAGCTGAACTCTGAGTTCAGCTACCATACAATCTTCTTTGAGCCCTGTGTGTGCATTAGAAGATCACTGGTAGAATCCAAGGGCTAAAAGCAATTTATTCAGAGAACTATGTCATAAGGACTTTTACTTCAGTGACTCCAAATCTGGATTGTCGACTTCTTACTGCAGCTAAATCAAATGATGAAAGTTTTAGAAGAAGCTGAGTACACGTGCAAATTTCAGAGCACTCAGAATAGTTGACCTTTAAACAGAAAGGAGTTCTCAATCATAACAAAATTAGAGCTAATGCTCTATATAATTCTGAATGATCATTAACAGCTAGAAAGGCACTTGCACATATGTCAAGAATAGAGCAACTTAGTAAAGGGAATGTACTACTAAAAATTTTTGGCTTGTATATCGTGGTAACCCTTAGAGACTTGCTTTCCACATTAAGATTTGACCCATAATGTATCTCTTATTTTAAAGGAAACTGGAATGAGAACTACTTTAAAGAATGACTTCTGTTTGGTATTCATGGACTATGGTGCATTGCAAATGACATAAGGATTTACTTGAAATTTTCATCAATAGCTTGCTTCTCCCAGGAGCAGAAGGTTTCATGTAGAGATTGTACCAGAGAAGTTCAACAGGATGAAGCAGTGAAGAAAAGTTTACCAACTAGAAATAAGAAAAAATTCTTAATCTTAAAGGCATACTGATAGAGCAAAATCCAGTAATATGCAAATTTCTCTGGTTATTTGGAAAAGTGAATAAAAAGGCCTCAGGCATTAAATAAGCTTCATACTGACATAACATTTTGTACCTGTGTTTAGAAACACCAGTAATGATATGCTTAACAGCACTTCCAATAAAGGATCTTTAATATGCTTCTAAATTTTCATTTTTGTGTCTAGATCAACCAGCATACATAAAAGGGACCTTTCACTGCTTTTCTTCCATTTTATCTTCTCAAAAGTCTGATGAAAGCAAGATATGTATGAGAAGAAACAAGGAGTAGGATATATTGAGTTTTATCCCAGTATACCCCAGTACAGAATTACAACACAGACAAAGAGCACAATCAGTTGCAGGAATTTAGAACAGCTGAGTTTACTATAGTGATGATGGATGCACTACAAAAAAATAGCACTAATTAAATATGATCTTAGCTAGATGTCTTACATTCCTGTTCAATTGATGAGGCTGATGTTATAGAACAGGATCCAAAAAAATCTAGACTGCTAAGCAGGCATCTACTTAAAGGCACTCTCAGCATAGAGCTTCCTGAACCTAGGCAGTGGAGAAAAATTGGAGAAAATGTTGGGAGAATCTTAAAGCTGCTTCCGAAACTGTCCAACAGCAGTGTAAAATGGTATATGTTTTCCAAAACTCTCTCAAAAGATAGCGACTAATGATCTACCTGGAAAATTAATAGATGAGCATGTTTTGTTTGAAAACATGAGAGCTAGTGTCAACAAGTGTGCTTCTTAGAAAAACTTCTGGAAGTGAGAGAAAAGTAATCACTTCTCACCCTGTCTGTGTTTAAACTAAACATCCCTCTGGTTAAGGTGATGTCCTCAGAGCTACAGATTGTGTTTGAGAGTGCTACATGCTTTTACATTTGTTCTACTGTGCTGAAAGAAAATAAGTGATTTTTTCTGATCCCTTTGTTGTAACTGGGTGACATTCAGTAAGAACTGGTAAATCCTAAAACTTGAAACCTCCTTCCAGGGCTTTTTAAACATAGTTTATATGATTATTTCCTGAGAGATAAAAAAAGGCCTTCAGACCACACGGAACAGGCTATCCCTTACCTCTTCAAGTATTTGACATCAGTGTGTTTAACAGCCATGTTTCATTCTTGTGTTCTTTTTCTTTTCTGTTAACTTAATTCTGTAGTTCCTCTTTGTATACAAACATGAAGTTCTGGTATCTTTGCATGTAAGCATGCCAGTTAGGTAGTTTTTCACGTGAACAGGTAAGTGGCAGCTGAATGGTTTTCACTGCCGGACTTGGGTACTTGCATTGATGGTCTTACATGAAAGACATCTTTCAGAAGATTTGATACTTTAAAGCATTGAGGGATTTAGGTCCCTGTCTTGCATTGATCCTCACTGAAGTTACAGGCTTAACTAACTCTGGGAACCTGAGCCTAAGCTCTCAAGACTGTCAGGGCTTAATCTGTACCCCTCTCCTGGGCATTTTATGTTGCCTAGTTTAAGCACCAACTATTGAATACAGTGAGTTTTTGCATGGACTTAAAGTTCCTGTTTTACCACTTATGAGCTGATTTTATTTGGGAAACTAGCAGTTGACAAAATACATAGCAGTTGAGCTTTGCAACATACTATTAATTATGTGTGATATTGTGTAAAACCACTAAACCCTAGTCCCATGTATGAGAGTCTTCATAAGCATAGAATGCTTCGGTAAATAACTACTGAAGAAACGAACTACTGGTCTTTCTTACTTAAGTCAGTGGAAATGCCTAACAATAAGGTCAAAGGATACAGAATTGATAATTTTAAAGGTAAGGGCATTTATTTAGAAATCTGAAATCAAATTACTACTTTTGAAAACCTTTAGTGTCTATTTTAAAAGGTAAAATTCCCAGTCATAAAAAAAAGAAAAATCTCAACTCTATCAAATAAAAAAAAGTAACTGGGAAATTATTTTTTTTTTTTATTAATTTGCTAAACTATTATTCTAGAATGCTGAGCAGATTAAATTGGAACTCTATTTTAAAATTGTTAATAATATATTATGTAACCCTATCCAGGTCTTCTTTATAATGTGAGGACATTCAGCTTAATCCTCAAGCTTTCACTGTACAATTTTTACAGTTCAGTATTCCTAACCTAGGTTAAATGTGAATTACTGCAATAAATAAATAAGTTTATTTCTCACTTGCATAGTATTGTACAAGTAATCTTGCTACATTACTTCTTCCTAGTCAAACTGTTCTTTTTTCTCTTTTTAGCTACTGAGGTTATCTTAAATATCATTACCCATTTCCTTTTAGAGTTTTCTGTAAAATAAATTTTCACCGTATCTGCAAAATTCCCAGAGTAAATTAAATGTGAATCCTCAGTCTCAGTAATCTCTCAATTACTTGCACCTGTGCTGGATCAATTAACTTGCCTAAGTCTTAGCAACACTAAATGGCCCACAAGTGTTCTCCATTAATTAAAATACTATCAGCCTCTTCTGAGTGCACTTCTAATGTATTCTGTCTACAGTGGCTTTGAGGGCAGCTACTCTTGGACATCTGGGTGCTAATTTCCCTTTTAAGCTTGCTGTCCCTCCCTGCAAACTACTGCTGGATTTTTTAATTTATTTTTTTTCCATGAAGAACAGCTTGTGTTTTATTAGCTACTGTGAGAACTGTGCACTGTTAAACACAATCAAATCTCATATTGTATAATTTTTTTATTTTAAAAGAAAGGTTGTTTTTGTTGCTTCTGCTTTTTTTTCTTATTGTAAAGCCAGATTGGACCTTTCTCTAATGGCTTTGTTTGATGTCAGTCTATCCAGAAAATAATTTCCTTGCATGGATGTAATGCATGGGTTATTGTGGAATAGTAATCCTTTTAAGTGTTAGAAAAGCATATTTAAATCATAGTTATGTGCTCATGACCTTTCTAATACAATGATTTAAGAGAGTTTTGCAGATTAACTACTTTATTTTGCGCTCCCTGAAAACTCTCTGCTTAAAGAGCACTCTGGCCGCTCTCAATGATTTTGTTTAATGACGCAATTCAACTTTTTTGGAAGGACCATTTTTAAAAAGCCGTACTGCTAAGTATGACTTTATAAATTATTTATAGAGAATTGCTGGGACAATATCTTACTTGGTGAGCTGCTGGTGTCAGTACCACTGAATTATCACGGAATTTACGTCAACGGTCACGGAAATTAAGTCAACAAAGTTTATTCTTTTCTTTTTCTCTTCCAGTATTGAACTTCAATATAAATTCATGCCAGAAGCTGTTTTAGAATTTTATGCAGAAATATTTTTCATTGCCTCACTGAGTATTTCAAAGAGGCAGAAAAATCTTTCATTACTACCCCACTTCTATTCCTAATTAGCAATTCTAAAGCAGAGAATTGTGCAATATGTACAATTTTTTGGTAGACATTTTTGTAATACACCATCAGCTTAGAGTTAAGAAAAACTGAGCAGAATTTTGGAAATAATTACATAAGTACATTAATAAAGTCAACCTACATGTAAATAAATATTAACAACAACAATAAAATGGAAACAGAGACCTATTTATTCTATTTTAAAATACATCTTTTTGTTGGCATTTTATTGACCTCTTTCATGATCATTCTGAAAGATTTCAATCCAATGTGTTAAGGACATTAGGAGGAAATTCAGTAGGAGCATCTTGCACAGAGTTTTTCTGAAATCCCTCCCTATCTGTTGCCATGCCAACACAACCATTTTTCCTGGACACAGTGTTTTCTCTATTTTTCTATTCCCAGAAAAATAATTTCACATTTTTGTTGCAAATACTGGGGGGAAGGGAGGAGGGGACCAAAGCCAAACCCAGAAAACAACCCAAAAGCCAGTGCATTCTAAATGGACTTTCTGAGTCATCAATGGAAGAAGGAAAGATGACCAAGGATTTGAACATTGTAGACAGTTTCTGTAATAATATTTAGTTTCTGCTTTTATTGCCATTTGTATGGGATGTTCTAACAACATGTATGAAAGATGCCAAAGGCAGCACTCCACTTTTTGTGACTTCTGAAAGAAGTTTTCATGCAATTTTTTATGAATCATAATTCCTGGGTGTACTTGTGTGTAAAGGACACAGTCTGAGAATGCTACCTGAGTCAAGTGTTTTAGGCTACTTAGCATATGAAAAGACTCCCTAGACCTAGTTCCCAGCCACCTAACTTCAGTTCAAGTTCTCCAGAAAACATAAATGGTGTGGAATGTGTTTCTTTGCTTGATTGAGACATAGCTAGCACAAAACAATAGAATTATATTTCTTCTAACTGCAATTGGATTATAAAGGGGGCTAGAATTATTTAAAAAAAACGTCTCGGTTATTCTAGCATAAAAAACAGAATAGTGCATATCAGGGAGCACAGAATACTTTTGAAGAACAGGAGAGTAGGTTCTACTCCTTATGGTTTTGCTGCTGATGCATTTTAGTGTAACTAGACCTTTACCTGAAAATAGAAATAACCCTACATAAAGGGAATGAGATTTGGAAATCTGTACTATTGAGTAACATAACGGCAGTGTTATGTGGAGACAACCTAATTTTTAAAGATGTTCTAGCATTTATTTCAAGCATATGAAATGCAAATTTACTCTCAATTTTGTGATCTACACTGACAAACTTTTTTTTTTTTTCACTGACCCTTTTACTTAAATTTTGTAGCTGAATGAGAACTAAAGAAGAAATGTATCATGCCTTTTTCACTGTAGTGAGATCTCTAAAATCAGCAGTTTTCTTATGGGTGATTAAGTCTCATAGGAAGAATACTAATAATACATTATAAGAAAGTTTCAAAAGAAAAAGGAAGGTGCAATAATACTCTTGAAATAGTAAACCCAGAGTGTTATCATTTGCCTGATGTAAAACAGGGAAAAGATAAGTAGTAATAAAAATTCAGACTGTAAAGAGGAGTCTATTAAGTGACACAAACTGGTATTTTAATTTAAATCTATTGGGGAAAAAATCTATATTCCTTCATCAAAACCCACTCCAGTTTCTATCCTGATGTCATTTTAAAATATGCATCCCAACAAATACAAATTTTGTCTTAAATAATTAAGCTATAAAACCCCCTTACTTAATGCATTTCTTGAGAGTGAATGTGTGAAATATATTCCCAATTCACAGAATGAACACTATCTGCAGATGGCCAGGAGAACATATTTGACACTGCCAACATTTAAAAGGAAATAATGCCAAAATATCAGTTCTATAAATGCTCAGCAGACTGTGGAATTGTATGTGGTCCTGTGGCTACAGAACAAGCTTGAGGATTTCTAGTACACTGGAATCTTAAAGGGGCTTGGAATGAACATCAAAACTTGTACAGAGAATTGATCTGTGAATAATAGGAGATTTCTGAATAAGGACAAGAAAAATTGACTTTGTCTGAATCTTAATTTAATTATATTCTGCAACCTCTTTTATGACTTTGGAAGTATTCAGTACTAATAGAAAATGTGTTTAATTAGAATATTTTGAGTAACTTACATTATATGCTATTCTAGTTTTATTCTATTCTAATAGAACTCTAAACTGGAGTGCAATAGCAGATCATAAAGTAAGGGCCTATTTTTTAAATAACACAATATATTTATATACAATATAGACATTATGTTTGTCTCTTAACAATCTTTTTAAGTTTGTGTATGTTGAATTCTTTAGCCTGTTTGAAGTACAACATGGCACCGATGACAGCATAACAGCAAAGAAAATAAAGAAACCTTCCTAGATTTTATGGTCAATCAGATGGTCATAGTATTTTTTTCAAATAAATCTGCAAGTGTTTTGTCCAATTCTGTTTTCAAGCATTTCAAAAGATACAGGTCTGTCCATTTTCCTTAGAAGGTAATTGTTCTATATTTCCTTAGCTTTTGTTGTGGTACAATGGGAAAGTGCTAAATGTAATGGCTGTATTTGCTTATGTGTTTGTGCCCTGTTCCTCCAAAGCGCAAATAGAGTCATTATATTCAGCTTATCTCTGTGTATTACACTGGCCACTTTTTTGACAGGAGGAAGTATTTTTTAAGGCTTCTGTAGATTGTAAAAGATGAACCTTTAATTTAAAATTTTCTGATAGGTTTTTTGCCACTGGAATTTTTATTTAATAGCTTGGCTTCCCATTTATTGCTCTGAAACGAGCTTCCCCAACAATTACACACAGATTTATGGTATGTCAGCCATTTCGAAGTCATGCACAGTTCTGTTCAGATCAGAAATCATCTCTGCACATGTACTATCTCTAGAGCACAGTACACTAAGATGCCTACCACTAATACCTGTCACCTCTGCTTTCTCTTCAGTTAATACTTTCTGGTATTTGTATCATGCAGAAATGGGCTATTTTTGTATATGTGATGAGGTTGTCATTAATATTGCTCATACTGTTCACTAGTTAAAAAAAAAAAAAAAACAACCAAAAAAACCCCACAGACAAGCAGACAAGCCAAATATAGAATGAAAGCAGATATTTTGAATGTAATATTTTAGTATAAAGACAGTAAAATTTGCATTTAAACTCTTTCCTTGATTTTGTTAATTTAAAAGCATTTTTGATGAAAAAGGACATCTTTCAAACTTTCTACAAGTAGCCATGGCATACATTTTAATTCTTACTAAAGTGCATATGACTACTTACACAGTGCATATGACTACAAGGTTTTCTAAGAAGCTTTTCTACAGAAATATTGAGAAAATAAATATTGAGAAATAGACAGCTCTACAAGTGCATCTGCATCTTTCAAGAATTTGGCAAAGCAGCTAGAAAAACTTGGTAATGAACATAGGTGCCCATGTTCCCTGAGATTTGATTTGCACCCAGCAGAACAAGTAGATAGAAAGGAAGGAAAAAGTGGACTGGGTGGAAGCATTTATGTGGCGAAAAGAAAGCCAAAACTTTCAATAGAGCAACTTTGGCATGCTTAATGATTTGGGCAGACAGAAGACAAAATGTTTATGGGCTATACTTGTCAGACTTTAACATTTTGTCCCACAGCATAAGTTCTATCTAGACTGAGAGACAGACCCTTTTACAGCCTATGACTTTCTATGGAAGCTAGAGAATTAGGATAGTATTATTTTCCAGTTCATCATCCTGATGTGGGTTGTACTTGTTAATCTGAGTTCCTGAAAACAATCATGTATCTCTAGTTCAGGTGTACCCATCATAACCCCTCTTTCAAGTTTTGGTCTTATTGTTTATTCAGTTTCTTTTCCTGGTGGGGAAATTTTAGATGTTTGTTTACATACTTGCCTAAGTGAGTAATAAGAAAACCTCCTTTCCAAGGCTCCAGTTTAGAATTACCTCCATTCAAGCAGGTCACCCGCTTTTCCGAAATACATGACTTGCTACACTAAAATAAATTAATTCCTTTTGCAATTAATTATTTCCAAATTACAAGATGATAAAAATTTGTGGTTTTGTTTTGTTTTTCAATCTAAAAATTATTCTGAATTTACACTTACATTCTGCATCAGAGGATTATGAAAACTTGATTAGCCACTGATCTACTAAGATTTTGTGGACATTCTACATTGTAATTTCCTTTCCAAAAGGAAATTACTTAGGTTTTTTTTCCAAAAGGAAAAAAACTTAGTTTTTAAGGACTATAAGATGGTTCATCCTTTTTCTTCTTTTCAAGATACCTGTTGAACACGTATATAAGCAAATTTTCATACAAGTAGTCTTTGAGTGTAACCATTATCAACTAAGGCATAAAAGAGAAGAGCAATAAACTAGGGAAATACAAAACCTTGTCACAATTCAGGCTGGACTGGCCACTGAATGAAAAACAGATGTTTTCTTTAACTTCTCTCCCAAGAAAGAGAAGAATGAAAGAGAGAGACTTATAGATTGAAAAAGAAACTAAAGTACTTTAATGAAATATTAATAATAAAATAATAAGAGGAAAATATAATCAGAAGTAATGAAATATATACAGTATATACAAAACCATATCGAGCTCTGAGGATGACAGTCATGTCACCAGCAGGCACTGGGAAAGTCCTAGAGTGGACTCAGTGATGGACGGGAACTGGATTCGGGAACTGGATGCAGGAACTGGATTCAAGAATGCATGGGTCGGGATCAAAGGCAGACAAACAGATCCTCCTCAGATGCTGGCCACTGAAGAAAGAGGCTGACCCCTTTGATCCCTCAGCTTTTATACCGAGCAAGGGCCGATGGGATGGAATACCCTGTTGGTCAGTTTTGTGTCACCTATGCTGTCTGATCCTCCCCCCAGGTGCAACGCATTTACACTTTTCTGGTTCCAACCCTCCAATTTGGCACATAACAAAGTTATCTGACCTTGGTTGTTACAGCAATAAGTATAAGCAAGAGCCTCTCTGCGTACCATTCCTTGGTATTAACCATAAACCTCAGGACTTGTCAGTCTGGAAGCAGACACTGTCTAAAGAATATGCTGTTATTTCAGAGGGTTCAGTTAGAAGAGACTTAACCGAGAAGTAAAATTACTAAACAGAAAACTGGTTCTGTTTTACATCAAACCAAGACAAGCCCAGAAGGGGAGTAGCCTTCCAAAGGTCTCCAGTGGAGAAGAAGCAGAGCTGAGCAGTGGGCCTGACTGTGAGATGTTTGAACTATATATTACATGTAATTATATTTTGGGACTATTTCTGTTAAAAAGTAGCTGTATCATAAAGGTAAGTGAGGTCCATGTCTAAAAATTAAGGTTTAAAGTAGGGTAAATGACTTATGACAAAAAGTACCTGAGGTAAGTTAGGTAAGTTGTCCATTCTAATGGTATAGTTGTTAGTAGACTGGAGGTTCAGAGGGCCAAAAAGGAAAGGCAAGAAGACTTCTTAGAAACAGTCTTGACATCACAGTCTTCATATGTATATGGTCCTCAGTAGTGTGGTACTCCTGCTAAAGAGTGAGAGATGGCTGGCTTCCTAGGAGAGAGGAGTAATTAGGAACATGTCCCAACAGAGAGAAGTTGGAAAGATACCTAGTGGATAGGTGTACCTTACAGTCTCACTACAAGGAAGAAGCAGCTATTTTGGGGTGCCTGTAGATTTATTTGCAGTTGCTACCAGGCATCTTTACTGGGGTAGGTGATAGAAAATATAAAGGAAATGGATGAAAACTCGGTAATAGCTTGCTGTTTTACCATTTCTTTCACTAAGAAATGTAAACGGAGGACTTAAATATAGGATTATTGTGCTTTGGAGAACACATAATGAATTTTTGCATGTTTATGTTATTTCCTTTCTGTTTCTCCTTCTCACCCTTTAGAAAGGTACGTTTTGGTTAAGACTTTTCATTCAAGCTTTTTGAATGGTGAAACAAGGCTCACTAATTTGATACGGTATTTATTGACAACACATAGAAATTGAACCTGGTCCTCACTGTTGTCAAGAAGTTGCAGAAGTTTCTGCAGCATAGCAGAAAAGCTGTACAAGTAAAAATAAAATTCCTGAAGTCAATAAATTGGACAGTCATTACGATTACGGAAAATTATCTATACTCCGTAGGTATCCATGGACATATTCCTCTAATTGACACTGGAATTTTCACATGCTTTAGCCTTGACTCTTAAAATAGAAATGCTACTCACCTATTAAATTTGTGAGTTAATCACATAATATCAAATATCCTAGCAAATATTTTAATGTCATTTAATAACTTGAGAAGGCAGTAATCTTGATTAACTCCCAAAATATTAGACATTATCAGTTTCAGTACCAGTATTCAGACAAATGGCTACTAAGTCACTCCTAGACTAAAGCTACAACATTTGGTTTATTTAAGATAACCTGCTCATGTTAAATATCTGATCACAGTCACATGAACCATTACAGTACAATTGCAGAAGACAGAGCTTGTTTCGTTCCAAACACATATGACAATAATTTATGTGCAGATAGCATTGTTTATTAAAATTAGATATGCAATTGAAACACAACGCTGAGACATCTATTTGACAGAAAAGTTTGGCATGTTTGAATATTAGTTAGTACTTCTGTACTCAGTTAAGTAAATTCCTATAAATATACAAAGTCTTACTGTGGTCTTGTGGCAGGGTTAGAAAGAACTAATTCAGGAGTAATGTTCATAAAAACAGGGAAAATATAAATCACAAATGCTATATAGCTATTCATAGTTGCAAATCTTGTGGGTAGGATCAGTTTCAGGGAACTAGTATGGCTTTAAAAAAAAACACAACTGGTTCACTTGTCTCAGATAATTAATGCTGTAGACTGGAGATTGCTTGCTAATAGTTGTTGCATCTGAGCTACCAGACTGCTTCAGTAACCTATTGGGAGAATAAAAAATCCTCTAGCCTTTTTTCAGACTTGCTAGTATCACATGGTGAGAGGTTAAGAGATACAGAAACTGTTCTTTTTCATTGTATCAGGAGAGTTTATAACATGGACAATCCTATTCAAGACTTTTCTGGCTGGTCATAATGAAGCCATTTGCCTTCTGAGGATATATTGGCATCAAGCCAGTGGCATTTGCATAGCTTCTTTTGCCAAAAATAAATAAACAAACCTTTTCTAGTATGTTAGAGCTGAGAACTGCCTCAGGAAAAAAAGAAATGTTTAGCTAAATATGTCATAAGATCCAAGTACTTTTAGACAGGCAAGAAAGCAAGATTGGTCTTGATCAGGAGAAAATGAAGAAATTAGAAAAAATCCCAAAATAACAGGAAGCTACTATTAATATATTTATCAATGAAGACTGAATATTATTCTACACAGCAAAGCTTTTTATGCTTTTTTTACCTGTAGTTTAATTTTCAATAGCACCTTAAAGACAAAATTTGAATGAAACTGCTTCACATGTAAAATCATAACAACACAGTTTTTCCCTTGTCCTGAGCTGCCTCATAACCCAGAATTTCAATTGGAGTTTTATTTGATGGAGAAAGTGAAATGAATGAACAGCACAGTTTTGAGGAAGATGTAATGTTCTCTTCATTTTTCGTGGACAGGCAGATGCTATAACAACATAATCCGTTATGATTTGTTGTAGCAAAACTAGAGGCTTAACTGATGGGATATTAAAGCAAAGATGACTATTATTTTTTAGGAAAGGAAATAGAAACCCTTTAATGATTGAGCTGACAATCTTCACAGTCATTAAGGACACTAATAGGAACATTTTCACCATGGTATATAGATACTAGCTGTCATAAATTAATATTACCTAATTTCAAATTCCCACTCACCATACTAAAAATATAGCCTTGGTACAGGCTGTATATACCCTTCACACAAATATAGGATTCTGTTCTTATGAGATGTTTCATTTAAAGGGATAAACTTCTGTTTATATTCTCTGATACCCTTCTTTTCAGAGGTGGGAAGTATAAACAACATTTATAAGGCTCAGCACACCACAGCCACGTAGATCTAGAAGCCCTCAAGGACGTACCTGGGAAAGCACTATATCCTCTTCCCTGGGAACACAACCTTCCCAGGATGTGAAACAGGTCACTGGGAAGTAACATGCAAGGAGAGAAGATGATCATCCTCTTCAGTTAAACCTTTATGTGGGCAATGCTAGGTTATGTGATAAAAGCTCATAAACTCATCTGTGCACCCACAACGGAGTTCAGAGAGACAATGGCAGGAGGGGGAGCTCATTGTCACAGAAGGCCCATTGGCCCATCAACGGCCCATCTCCACAAGCTCAGAGGAGCAGAGGGATGCACAGTGGCAGGAAGGATCCCATATTAAGGACTCAGTAAGAATGAACAAACATCTTGTCCAGACCCCTCCCAGAGCTGTCCCATGAAAGCCATTGGTCCCATTGTCCAGGTGTGAAACCCATAAAGGTGAGTCATCAGGAGCAACTCTCTGCATCATCTTTCAGACTAAGGGGTTCGGGCTGTCTAGGGATGAAGGACACATTATGGTATGCAGGGGAAGAGAAGTTCATGATTACAGAGAACTTATTACTGGATGTTTAGGGGAGGGACCAAAATCTGGAAAAAGGAGGGGCAATTTGGGGAAGAAAAAGTGAGGGAAAACGAAAAGCTAGGGGGAAAAAAAGGCCAGTTGGATGTAAATATTTTTCTAGTCAGTATGCTTGTCTGGCTCTTGGGACCTGGGAAGCCAGCAAGTGGAGAGACTGGGATCTATGGACAGCTACTGGGCAGACTGAGTGTCTGAACTCAGTAGCTGGAGGGATCCACCTTGTACATACATATATATATTTTCACTATTGGTTCTTCATCCTGCTCAGCCAGAGAGGGGAGTAGGATAAGGTCATTGGTGCTGTCAGTGATTGTGTGAGTGTCCATCTGTGATCTATGCCAACTTTTGGGTATATATAAATATGTCCTGTGTACATGCACATGCTGGAAATACATCGTCGGCCTCACAAGTGATTGGACTTGGGGACATGGAGTGGCAGCAGCCACACTTCTCTCAGGGTGCTGAATCTGGCACAATATGTATTTTCGTCTAGCATAACGTATTTAAATGTGCATTTTAAAGGCTTATGGATCTGCATATCCTGAAAATATTTTAATTACATGTTGTTATTGAACATAAAACACTTACTAAAACAGCTGGAATTTCTAAATCTATAGCAACATCTCAAAATCATGAAAAGACCTTATGATCTAAATACTACAATATTTTTATTTTTTTTCTAAAGGTTTAGAATTATGTCAATCCCTGCAGGTTCCCTCTGAGTTTTAGTTTAATTCCAAAGGATAGTCCACTAACAGGTTTTCTTCTTTTCTCCTCGTATATATCTTTGTATTTGCTTGTTTTTCAAGTAGTCCTGAAGATTTTTCTTGGGAACAGAGGAATAAAGAAGATGAGCACTAAGTGAGAAGAGGTTTTTCAGTTCTATGAACAATCTCATTTCCTGTTCATAAACCTTAACAAGGTTTTAATATTCTCCTGACTTTATATCTGCATCTTAGCTTAAGAGAATTTTTAGGATCCTACAAATATTTTTCAGTCTAGTTTTTTAATGCCTATGTATCTGAACAGAAAATTTCATTGTAAAATGTTCAGAGTAGGTTTCAATATTTTTTTTTTTCTCATAGGAAAAAGATCAGAAAGGGAAACCCAGTATCTATGCTATACTAGGTAAAAGATATGCTTTGTAGATAATGTTTATTTCGATATTAATTAATAAGAAGACAGTTTCACTTACAGGTTACTCAAAGAAAGATAAATTCCTAAATATGTAACAATGTCCTAAGCTCAAAATATGTTATTAAAAGAGAACAAAGGAGGTGAAGGAAAAAGGTAAATACAAACAAAATGGTAATAATGAGTGAAATACTGGATTTGTATCTTTAATTCTTTTTTTGTAGTTGAAACCTTGAAATTTTTATATATGGGGTTTCTTAAGTATTTGGGAACTCTTTTACCATATAACATATGATGGAACAGAATAAGGAAACTATAACAGGAAACCTTCTGGCTCTTACATCAGTGGCTGAAAATGCGGTGTCAGTAGTCTTCCTTGGGTTTGATCTAGATGTAGACCTCAGTTTCCAAAGACATTGTTTGCGAGAAGAATTCATTAAGTTTGTCTGCTACTGATTTTTGACACACAGCTCTTCTCATTTTCTAATTTGAGTAACTTACTCCTTCTATCATGTGTATTAGGACATCAACAATCCCTCAAACACAGCAATAGGAGGCTATTATAATCCATGTTGTAGACAGCAGACAGTATATGTCATCGGCTAATTCTGGTATGGATGTGGGCTGGCCACATCAAGTTCACATTGCTGGTTCGATAGTAACAGGGAAAACAGAATAGATTATTTCTAATTTCACACCATTGTCTCAGCAAAGTGCTGCTTTGGTCTTTCCTTTACCCAGAGTGCAGTTTCACAAATTTTATAAAATACTCATACTCTCTCATACTGTGTTATCAAATTAAGTTAAAATTGACTGTGTTCAAAAGCCTTTGGAGATAGGAGACAGACAGATGAACAGAATGTAGCTGAGAAAGTCTTGCTTCTTTAAGAAACCAAGTTAGAATAGTTTATTCATTACAGTTACTAGCATTATCCCCTGTGTTCTTTGAAGAGTCAAAGTTAAATTCACCAAGGATGTAAGTTCAAGAAACCTCACTATTTCTGCAATTAGTTTTGGGTGATAGCTACCCAGTTAGTTTGAGTCATAAATGCAAAAGACATTGTCCCGAGCCTCCTATACAGTTCATGGGAGGATTTAGTTGCAAGAATAGGATTTAAAACAATCAGCATACCGATCCCTTAACTGCCCAAACCTGCTCCTGTGAAATGCCTGAGAACAAGCATATGTTTTAAATAATTTTCTATATAAAATATCTCTCTTTTTTTTGTGTGTGTTGACAAATAGGTATTTCTTTAAATACAAGTCACACAACAGTAGAATTTTCTCCGGAAATGTGTTTTAACCCTGTTTCTTTCAAATACCAGGCAGAGGGTTGCATATTACTTCATTGGTTCGCTAGTGAAAAAAAAATTACTGTTTTGCTTTGTTTGATTGTTTGCTTTTCTCTCTGTGCCTGGTGGCTAAAGAACTCCCTCCAGATGTAGAAGATACAGATTAATTTATTTTCTTCACCTGAAAGGCTTTGCATTGTCACTACAAAATCCTGTGAAAGTTCTGAAAACAGCAGCCATGGAGAAAGGCATTTCTGATTTGTTCACTTTCATAAAAAGGTTTATCACCCAGTGGCACTTTCTGTTTTCTACAGGCATCTCAGTGCTATTTTACTAACATATCCATAGATACGCTGCAGGTTCTCCCTAGGGACAGTTATAGCTTCAGATTTTACATGCAAGGTTATACACGAAATTTTTATCCTTTTGCAAAGTATTTTTATACTGGATTCCCGAGGAAGCTTGTGAGAACATCATCTAATAAGTTTGACAGTGTTGGCAAATTTCAAGAAAACTTGGCAAAAGTTCAGACATTTCAATAAAGGACTGACTTCTCACAAGATTTGTGGAAACAGAAAATGGAGTAGTGGACAAAATCTATGTTTGTGCCCTAAAGGAAGGCCTGCCCTCTGACGTCAGTTATATTTCTGCATATTGGAGAATCCTCACAGCAGTGACCTGTAAAAAGTCTGCCTCTCTGTGTTGCTGTATTGGGTGTAGGTGTCCAGCTTTTGGCAGCAGGGGCTGCCCTGTATTGGACACAGCTGCTTGCAATGGACCCACCACAGACACTACCTTAGCCACGGTAGTGGCACCTCTGGGAAAATGTATTGAATAAAGAGAAAAAAAATGCTGAACAGAGAGAGGGGGAACTAACCAAAGCAGAGTAATAAACAGCAGTGTGAATACCAAGGAGAGAGATGGATGGGGGAGGAGGTGATTTAGATGTTGGAGCAGAAATTCCACTGCAATCTGTGGAGACACCATGCTAGAGCAAGTGGATAGTCACTGAGGTAAATTCAGCCTGTAGAGGACCCCACACTGGAGCACATTTTCCTGACAGGAACTGCACCCATGGGGACCCACAGTGGAGCAGGGGAAAAGTGTGAGGATGAAGGAGCAGCAGAGAGGAGCAATTATGAACTGATCTCAACTCCTCATTCCCTCATCTCCCTGTGACACTTCAGGGAGGAGTAGGTAGAGGAATGGGGAACAAAGGAGTGAAGCTGAGCCTGGGAAAAAAGAGGTGGGTGTGGGAGAAGGTGTCTTAGGTTTTGCCTTTGATTATCATCATCTTACTCTATATTTAACAGACCATGAGGTGAGTTAAATTAAATTTCCTTAAATCAAGTCTCGTTTGCCCATGATGGCAGTTGGTAAGCAGTCTCCATGGTTTTATCTTGACCCATAAGCTATTCCTGAGGAGGGAGAGTGAGAAAAAAGCTGGGTGGGCATCTGGCAGCAGGCCAAGGTCAACCTGTGATGGTAGTTGGTAAGAGGTAGTAAAAAACTACCTCGACTGACAATTTTTCTTGTTCCCGTTTATCTTATTTTCCCCCTTCATCCCACTTAGAGGAAAGAGCAGGCAAGCAATTGGGTAGGCATCTGGCTGGTAGCCAAGGTGAACCCACTGTGGTTGCACTGCTGTTGGAAGAGTTGTTTAGCTCAGCTTGAGGCATCCTATAGTAGAACAAACTTTGGACACAATTATATTCTGTTCTTCCTTCAAGGAAAGATAATGTTTAGAAATTAGGTCACACTCCTAAGGAGCAACCAATATTGGGTCAATTTCAACTCTTTCCTTACACAAAATTCAAGTCAAGGAGTTAGTGAATCAGTTTTCAAAGATCTTATATGTAATTTATGCATTCTACTACTTATATATACATACTGTATATACACAGACACATTGAATCAAGACCATTCCTAACTTTTTTGCAGTTGGTGAGGAATTCATCTTCTCTGCAGACTGCACAACACTACTGGTGCATATATATCTTTATGTGCACCAGTAACATTGTATTTGACTAATGGACACACGCACATGCATGCGCACATATGTGTACATGTATAAGTGTATGTGCATATATCTTTATGCATTGATCTCCTCTGAGCTATATAATCACAGAATCACAGAATGATATGGGGTTGGAAGGGACTTCTGGAGATCATCTAGTCCAACCCCCCTGACAAAGAAGGTCCACCTAGATCAGGCTGCACAGGAACGTTCCCAGGCAGGTTTTGAATGTCTCCACCATCTCTCTGGGCAGCGTGTTCCAGCACTCTGCCACCCTCAAAGTAAAGAAGTTCTTCCTCATGTTTAGATGGAACTTCTTATGTTCAAGTCTGTGCCAGTTACCTCTTGTGCTGTCACCAGGCACCACTGAAAAAAGACTGGCCCCATCTTCTTGACACTCACCCTTTAAGTATTTATAAGCATTGATCAGATCCCCCCTCAGTCTTGTCTTCTGCAGACAAAAAGACCCAAGTCGCCCAGCCTCTCCTCATAAGAGAGATGTTCTAGTCCCCTAATCATCTTTGTAGCCCTTTGCTGTACCATCTCCAGAAGTTGCCTATCCTTCCTGAACAACCCTAGATTGTTTACTCAAGTCCAAGATAATATAATAGTAATATTAAAAGAATAAAAGAATAGTGCAACATGTAACAAAAGAGAGGTAACTAGTTAAACCCAGTTGAGGCCCAAAACACCAGAGCTTTTTTCCTTGGGAATGGAAGTGAAATGGAGAAAGTGTTTCCTTGGCAATACTTCAAGCAAGAATGGCACTAAGTAAACTGTAAAACTGGTGGCTCTTTCAGAACTTTATTGTATGCACTGCAATTCTTTTGGATGAGGGAAGGAAAAAAAACACATGGGTATGTATTCCCACCCTTTTTTAGTCTTAGAAAGCCACCATCCACTCAAAGGACTTTCCAGAAAAGTGTCTGATTCCATATCATTCAGAGATACATCTATCCAAGAAATCTTCATTCTTACAACAGCGGTATAATATTACTAGGTTCCCAGCTCACCTGATTCTCCATCCAGTCAACTGTATGCCAGTCAATTCTTTGCCAAATTCATCTTGAAATTACACCTAATCAGACAGCAGTAACATAGGGAAACAGTGATGAAATCTGGTTGTACTTTTCAATTATATTGACTAGATTAATTTCTTGTTATCATGCCAGATTACTCTATCCCATGTAAATGATAATTATTTTCCAACTAACAAGTTCTTAGTTATTCACAGAATAATAAATGTCTATATAGGCACTGTTTTTCCACAAGAATGAAACTTGACCATATGGGAGTCACACCAGGAGCAAGACAGATCACCAATCTGGAGAAGCAAAATCCTTAGCACTTGTTTGTTCATCCCAGCAGAAAAGTCTAGACATAGATTTACTGACTAATTCTATTTCTATGTTCAAATTAAAAATAGCCAACCAAAAGGACTACTGGCTACTCGTTCTTTTTTCCTTTTTTTTTTTTTTCAAAAAAAATGTATTCTTGTGCCACTCGTATAATTCCATTGTCATCGGTTTTGATGAGATTACTCTCTTAGTCCAGACAAAGGAACTTTTTCAATTTGCAATATATGAATCTAAATAATATTAATTGGTAATATATTCTTTGGTTATGCTGTGTTTCAAAACGTAAAATTTATTTCCAGAGTAAAAGTAAGTTCTTTTCTCATTTGAAGAACAATTTTTTTCTGACCATGATAAGAATAACATCTCAGGAAGAAAATATGCATTTAGTGTTTCCTTTCACATGTTCTCCAAGGACAAGAAGAATGTGTCCGCATTGGCATGTTTTATTGATGGTCTGTAATAAATGTCATTACAGTTTTTCCCTAAAATAAAAGCAAGTCTCTGAAGTTTTTCTGTTGGATGGAGAAAAATGTTTATCTTTGGCCCCACTATTTTTACTCGTCATTTCAGATCTGTGATGTGGATGAATTATATTTCCTTATGATTTTTCAGTCATACCTGAGTGATAACTTTTTCTTTTAAGGACTCTTTCTTCTCAGCCTCTCACAAATCTCTGGAAGCACATGCACTGAGTTTTTAATTCCCATTCTTATATTTGGCATGAAACAATAACCACAACTTCTACAGAAAGGCTCACATGTAACTTCCTTTGGGTTTTGCAGTTATTCCTTCAAGTTTTCCCTCCCTGATTTTGTTAACTCAGCATCAGACAAGATCATTTACCCTTTGATTCCTTGATCTCTGATATGAAGCAATTTACTGAGCAGAGTAACCTTTCATGCTCAGATAGACCCTTCCATTCAATTAGTGTCAGAATAATTTTTAATAGTGTCTGTCAGGCCACTGGATATTAAAGGAAAAATCTAGTTAGGAAAAGAAATCTTCAGTCTTCCTGCCAGGATCCCAAATTAATTTTGTGGTTTAAAAGCTACGTATTGTTCCACTTCCATAAGAGGCTTGGAATTCATAGAATCTGCAGATTTTTACATTTCTATCAGGCACAGAAATACATTCTATAGATTAAGTGGAGTTCTTACATTTAGGATTAGACTGCTTGTTTTTACTGTCATATAAACATTGGAAGACCTTTCCTACACAATTTCTGTGTCACATAGTTATGTGAAGAGATACAAACACCTTCTTTAAGAGGGACTTCTGCTTGAGAGTGTAACTCTTCCCCA
The DNA here is from genome assembly GCA_028565335.1 of Limnodromus scolopaceus. Classification (NCBI taxonomy): domain Eukaryota; kingdom Metazoa; phylum Chordata; class Aves; order Charadriiformes; family Scolopacidae; genus Limnodromus; species Limnodromus scolopaceus. The sequence continues at coordinate 173,000,341 of JAOXNO010000001.1, forward strand.
CTTTTTCCCTTCTCTCCCTTCATGGTTCAGTAGTTCTAGGTTATAAATAAAAAATTCTTGAATAACCTGAAATGTACTAGGGAATATTTGGGTGATAGGTTATCTTTTATCATGTGTCATGCAACTCTGCCTCATGAGAAATCTAGCTCTTATCTACATGGTATTCATTTATTTCTTTCTACTCCTTCGAGACATTGTAATCCAGGGTAGGATTTAACCTCTTTCTATTCATGATTGTATTCCACACAATGCAGTTAGATTGTGCAGTTCCCCATTTAAAAAAACACTACATTACTCCTGTCCTGATATGCTGTCTCACTTTTTACAGTTAATCTCTTTCTGATGTGCTTCTCATATTTGGCATAATTAAGCTGGCATGTTCTTTCATTAAGAATGCACAGAAAAAAAAATCCATAGATCTTCCTGTTGAAATTTTCTTTCTTTGCAGCCTTTGTTTAACTTATTTCCTATTTTGTTTTCATAAAAATGTTATTTAGATCTTTCTGTCTGTTAAAAAACCACCTTTGTTTTCTTCTTTTTTTTTTTTTTTAATGGACATTTGGAAATGTCCACACTGCTACATAAAGATACATTATATTTATTCTCTCTATTGATTTCAAACCCAATATTCTTTATCTCATTTCTCCCCAAAGGCTTTTGCCATATAAAAAAAAAAATGTAGAGAGCTGTGTCATAAAATCATCAATTCCAGAAAAATCTATTATTTACTTTAAAATCCTTATAATAAAAATCATACAACAAAAATCAGCTTAATCTGTCCTGTTGTCAGAAGTTTACATCACATCTTGATAGTACATTCTGTCAGAATCCTGTAGGTGTGTACAACAGAACTAGATGCTATGTAGATGTCTAAATATATTTTTGCTCCCAGACCTATGACAACTGACCTGTATCTCATTAGATAAGCCCCTATTATTTTTGCCAAGTATCTATATATAGAGAGCCTTCAGGATCATTGATACATATTACTTCAGTTTTTAGAAAGGCTGTGGTATCTGTCAGCAGGAAAAGAACTCATATTCAGAGTCATGGAGAGTTTAGATCCTAGTTTGCAACTCATTACGAACAATACCAATGCTTCTGGAACTTATGCCTCCAGCCACAAAGACTGGTACAGCTGAAACTCTGTGGCACTGCAGAGCTGAAGCCCCCCAAAAATATGGTCTGTGGGATCAAGAGAACTGTTCAGCTGAGAATTTTAAGTCTCTGCATTTGGACAACTTGAATACTCCATGAGAAGTATTGACTAAATTTCCATTTACTACTGAGGGAGTCGGGATGCTGCTCACACATAGACGCTTGTTCTATAGGTGCCTGGGCAGCATTATCTGAATTCATAACATCATCTGCTTAAAGAGAAGGATCTATATTTTCCCTCAAAATGGATTTCTGCTGTTGCTTACGATGTCCTAGGTTGGTCTGAGACACTGAGACAGCCGTTTGGGTTTAGGAGATATACTAGAGAGTCTACGGGAGACCTGTGCCCTTGTGGAATAGCCTCTTTCAAGGCAGAGTACTGTGGGAAATCTCCAAGTCCCATGTTTAGGCAACTGAATCCCACTCCAAGAGTTCCATTTCTGGACAAAGTACACAGACTACTAAACCATTGCGCATGTGTTCACTTTAATTGAATTCAATGCTTTCAGAGCAATCTGTGATTTAGGCATGACTAGCAATTTGGATTGCCAGACAACTGTGGAACAAGCTTTAGAACTTTCTTCCTGACTCCTGCAGAGCACCAGGAGGTCAGCAGAATCTATTCAAGTAGTCTAGTTAACTAGTCACCATTGCTAACTAGAAAAACACTTAGAGGTAACACTGGGTGAAGGAAACCAAAGAGTAAACCAGTTCTACCAAGACAAAAGAAAAAGAATAGAATGAATCGGTAGTTTCTGCATATCCTAGACAAGAACAAAAGCTTTACTTTTATACAGAAAATAAGTGGAAGGCACTAAAGAAATATGAAAAAATCCTCTGTACAGAGGTGTATGTTGAGCAAGGCGGAATAGACAAGGTTGCAATAAAAGGGACAAGAGATGACAGAAACAATACAAAAAATATATAGAAGCAGAGAAGGCAGATAAATAAAAGCTAAGGACAAAGTAAATAAGCAAAACCAGGTAGAAAACAGAGAACGGTCAAAAGGAAAAACAAAACAAAACAAAACAAAACCCACAACAAAAAAATGAAGAATGAATTGTAAGAAAAAAACCACCAAAAAAACCCACAAACCAACAAAAAAACCCTAAGCAAAAATAAATGGTCAAACTAACCAGCCTGAAATGGGTTTAGACACCAAATATTATGAAGTTTATAGATGCTGCTGAAGTTATGAATAGTGTAATCATGGCAATTTTGTTTCCTTGTCATTTTCTATCTATTGTGCTATTACAGACAAAAAGCAAAACGGGGATGCAAAGTACTGCTTCTTGATTGTGATCCAGTGAAAGCTGAAATCAAGACAGTAGAGATGTATATACACAATAGATTTTAAGGTTGGGTTTTTTTTACTATTGTCTGTGATGTCCTAAGGATATACAGAACACCTGTAACTTCGCAAAAGGAATGGTGAGAATGCCATCTGTTTGCTGATTACTTTGTAAAAAGGAAACCTCATCAGATTTAGTAGTTCAAGAACCAAGTGCTGGCATTGTTTACACCAAGTTTAAAAAAAAAAAAGAAATTGAAATACAGTATGGGAAAAAGTTGTAATAAGTGTTTCTGTAAAGTACGCAGGATGTGGTGTGAGCTTAAATAATGTGGTAAGAATGTATAACAAAATATCAGTCAGTTGCCACAATCATTTAGTCAATACAAAGAGAAAACTGGTAGGTCTTTTTACACTGATAGTACCATAAGTCGTCACTGCATGATTTGATTTGAAGGACTGGAACAGCAGCAACATCTAAAGGAAGACGGGACCATGTTATCTCCTACTATTTTGTGGTTTGGGTTTTTTTCCATCATTACTTTGACCATGAAATTCACCCTGAAAGTATAGAAGACAATTCTATGAATAACATTTAGAGATGACAATTACAGGAAGTAAAAGGTGTAATTTTCAGGAGTTAACGTCCATTGTTTTTGGTTTGTTTGGAATTTTTCCCCCCTATAAAGACATGATACAATATTTCACTCAAGAACAACATGATGTGAGCCTTTTTAATTTCCAACCCCTCAGGACTCTCAAACAAACAAGCTGAATTTCGAACTATGCAGGCAGTCTGTCAGAACCCTGGTTTGGGCCCCACATTGGGCATCAGTAAAGCTGTTGTGGTTTGGGCTAAACTGGCCACTAAATGAATGAAAGATGCTCTCTTTTAATCTCTTTCTTTCTTCCCAGAAGAGAAGGGAGAGAAAATAAGGGAGAGAGACCTACAGGTTGAAAAGAAAATGAAAATTACTTTAATGAAATATTAATAAGAAAAGATAATAATAAGAAAATAATGAAATATATACAATATATTCAAAACCCTATTGAGTTCCTAGGATGATGATCATGTTCCCAGCAGGCACCAGGAAAATCCCAAAATGGACTCAGCAATGAATGGGAACTGGATTCAGGAACACACAAATCAGGATCAAAGGCAGATGAACAGAGTCCTCCCCAGACACCAGCCATTTCAGAAAGAGAAATGACCCCTTTGATCCCTCAGCTTTTATACTGAGCATGGGGTAGATCGATTGGAATGCCCTGTTGATCAGTTTTGTGTCACCTGTCCTGTCTGCTCCTCCTCACAGGTGTGACCCCTTCACACATTTCTGGTTCCAACCCTCCAACTTGGCAGATAACAAAGCTATCTGACCTTGGCTGTTAACAGCAATAAGTATAAGCAAGAACCTCTCTGCGTACCATTCCTTGCTATTAACCATAAACCTCAGGCCTTATCAGTCTGGAAGCAGACACTGTTTGAAAAAAATGCTGTTATTTCAGAGTTCAGTTAGTTAGAAGAGACTTAACTGAGAAGTAAAATTACTGAACAGAAAACTGGTTCTGTTTTACCCCAAACCAGGACAGCAATGAAAAAGGATTTTTAAAAATGTTTTGTATATTGTGATCCTTGATATAAAACTGGGGACTTGTTTTCCTATCAGAGTATGGAGATACTGAGTATAATAGTTTAGAAATCTTCTGATTTCAAAGGATTTTAGAAATTCTATATTACTATAATCAATGCATGCGTGCAGTAAATCTGTAAATACTTTCTAGTTACCAAAAGAGTGTGAAATATTTGACTTCATAAAGGAAATTCCATACAATTTGAAAAAAAAGAAACAAATATGGTTGCCTGATATATGTATGTTCATGTATGCAGTATATCTTCTGGATTTCCCACAGAACAGCCCACTTGCTCTAAAGATTCAGATTCCTTTCTTTCTCTGAACACCTCCTCTCCTCCCCTCTGCAAAAAAGTGTATTCTTTTGGGAACTACCTTATAGATCTCTGCATTTAAAACACTTCAGTGTGCAAGAAATTTTACAGTGCGAATAATCAATATCAGTAGGAAGGAAAGGACTATTTCCTAAGCTGCATAATGTTTACTTACTACGGAATTGCAAGTACAGGGAAAATGATTTTTTTTGATCACTAAGGCATCAGTACTTCAAAGAATTGTAAGTAGATTTACTTATTTGAACAGTCAGTGAACTGACTTCTGCTAAATAATTTCACAGTTTAAGAAGTGAATACTTTCTCATCATACTTGATATTCTCTGTAAATTGTAATACACTTCAGTACTTGTATGCTTTTTCCAAAGACAAAAAAAACCCCCTTGAAATAAAGGCAAAGTTCTATTCTTTTACAATACTAAGTGCATATACATATAGTTAAAGAGTTTTTGGAGCTGTAACAGTAAGATGCATGTTCAGGGCCTGAGTGTTTCTTTAAAATATACAATGTTGGCAAGAAGGTAAATGTATGATTGCTTTGTAACAGCAAAAATCCAGTCGTCTTCATCAATGTCTCCATTACGGAGTCCTCATAATAAGTTTTGGAAAAATTACTTTTGAAATATAAGATGACCCAAGTTATTAAGACATCTCAGAAATGTATGATCAATCTTTGTTTGCAATAGATGAAAAGCCATTCCAGTTGCAAGTAGCATAACTAAACCCAAAAAAAAAAAAAAGGCTATGACAACAAGAAAAAGAAAACATATTCAAAAATTAGCAGGAAACAAACATGAGAGCTGAAGAAGGAGCTTCAGAAGCCAATTCTTGAATTTGGAAAATATGTACCAAAATATGGAAAAAATGGAAAATATGGAGCAAAAGGTCAAACAGAGAGAAAAGATATTGAAATAGACATGTAGCAGGGTGCCACATTGTGAAGTATTCAAAGGTAACATACTGTATGTTACTTTTGAAATCAAAGGGAATTGATACATGTCCTTCCTTAGGTCTCTTTGTGCCCAGAAAATGACTAGGTGTTGAGCCTAGCATGCTCAGAAAGTAAAATGAATTCTACATTTCTTCTAGCTTCAAGAATGTAATCAAATTAATTCAATAAAACTTAATTCTAAAAAATCTGTTGTTCATATACCTTCAAGTTTTCAGAAGCTGAAAACAGCTTTAAGTCTTAAGCAAAAAAAAGAGATCAAGACCAATGCTGTTATCAAGGAAAAAGGGAATATTAAAGTAAGAATACAGATTCATTAGTCCCTTTATTTTTTTTCTTTCCTTTTCTCTTTCAGAAATACTGTAGAGTACTATCTTAGTTTTAAAGTGTATACTTGTGGTTTATCTTTCAACATATTGCTCAAATATTTGTATTGGACCTGATGCTGTTTTTATAGAATATAATAGCAAAATGCCCATATATTTCAAAGTAGGCAGAACTGGGCCTATTATACATTATTTATATATAAAATCAGGATAAAATGATTAGTGAAGCATTTTTCAATCTGTTTTTGCATATTTTCAAATAAGTATACTAATTATCTTGATTATTTCCACAGAGAATAATTATACTCATCTCTGAAGCTCTTATCAGTGTAAATATTAGAAAGAGGGAATATATAAACAGATTACACTAACAAAATATCTTTGGGCAATTTGAGCAATTATCATACATACTGCTGCTGGAGAACTGCCTACTTCTAGAGTTCTACACCTGCTAATTTAAATTCATTTTTTGGCTCTAAACTTCCTAAAAAACTTTACTTCATCACATACAAGGAAGATCAAGAGTTTAATCTGCACTGTAGGGTTTAAAGTATTTTCCCAGGAAAATCATTAAGTTTAAAAATTTATCAAACAAATATTATTAATTACTAGGATGACTCTATAAATTAACAGAATGGAATATTAATCAAATTTCCAAATCGAACTGAATAACCTGTTTCAGCTTCATGGAAGGCATTTAATCTTAATTCTGGTTTCAGCCTTACTCTTTGTTGTGCCAGAGAAGACAAATCTGTAGGCATTTATTAAGGATCTCCATATTATTTTTGCATGTGATGAAAATTACACGAGAGTTGAATTTCAGTTTGAGCTGACGGTGTAATTCAGTTCAGTTAAAAGTACTCAGGACTTCATAGGCCATAAGACACATCTGTCAAGGCATATGGATTTTGTGGATATCTTATCTCATTTAAGGTAATACTCAACATGTATTGAAGGCTTTCTTTTTTCTTTTTTTTTTTTTTTTATCCAGCGCCTACATATTTAAATTGAGGTATCTAGGTGTAGATGTCCATATTTAAGTCATAGACATTCAGTGATGATCTCTAAACAATGAAGTCAATGAAGCATAGGCAGTGATTTGGTTGATAAACCATAAGGGATTTAAACTAATTTGCTTAGACTTAGGTTTCTAATATCATTTAGGATGCCTCATGGTGTCCTAAATTCCTGAATGAGACTGACAAATGTGATGCAAGTTGCAAAGGAGACTTGCCCCTTTGATTTTTCTGATGGGACGATCATTGGTCTTCTTAAAAGGTACAAACAATCTTTGTTCAAGCAGCTGAATGGAGCTATAGTTTTGCCAGACCTGAACTGATCCTTCAGGGTGAACAGAATTTTCCCTTGACTGTATTGACCTAACTGTATCTACATATGCATATGTCCGGGTGATCTAATCTGGAGCTGGATCCCACCTGAGGACTTTTCCAGGAAAGAGGAATACTTAGCAACGTTGCAACGAAATATAATTTGATACACACAAGTACCAGTCTCAGGTTAGACATCTACTACTGAGCTTGTCAAATGAGAATCCTAGAAAGAGAAATAGTCACTTCAAGTGGGTAATTCATGTTATTTTAAGATAAACATCTAGAACAGATTAGAAGAATCACCTAGTGCCAAGATTTATCTTCTTATTTCTTGGCACTAGTTGCAAGTGTAGTCTAAGGAGATCTGTTAAGATTTAGCTCATATAACTTTTAGGTACCTATTTTACATCTTACTCTTTATTGCAGAGCTATTCCCAAACTTGTTTGCCCATCCTTGAATCAGTACAGATAACATGATAAGTTTGATTTAGCAGCAAACTACACTAATGTATTCAGCACATAGGTCTTATTTTATGAAGGGTTAATCTATTTGTGTTACAGTAATAAGAAAAAACAATATTTTCCAAAGATAAGTACTTTATATATAATTATATAGGTTTGTATATTTGTGCATTTATATATGTATACAATAATGTATATACATATATACATATGCATACCTGAATGCATACTTATATATTATGAAAATGCATGTGGGAAACATTTGTCTAAAAATATTTCATATGTTTGGTAAATAAAGAGTTATTATTGCTGGATGAGTGGATGCAGTGTGCATGCGGGACTGTTCAAACTAACTCATAGCCTCAGGCATGTATATGAATAGCTTGCAGAAAGGGATATTAAATTTAGGGAACAATTTGTTTATTTGGGTTTTTTTATGGTTCTGTCATCGTTTTTAAAAGAAATATCAGTCATATAAATTCATTCCTTCATTCCCACCATTGTTGTATGATATTCCATATAAGGTCTCTCAATACCTGAAATTATTTTATTTGATATAATTGTATTCAACTTCTTTTTATTGGATCTATTTTAAGGGCCCATGAACCTCACTGGAAATTGAGATGGTCCCTGTGTTTCACTGTGCAAATATTAGCTTGACTTAGGGCTCAGACAGGTCTTTTTGAAGCTCATCAAGTCACTGTCTGTCATCAGAGCCAAAACCATAGGCAAACATTAATACTATTTGCCCCTATAAATTTGAGGTAAAATGAGCTAGTTTAAACCTCTGTCACTGAGATATAAGTTAATTTGTTTAAACCTCTGTCACTGAGATATAAATCAATTTGTTTCAACTTTTTTGTTTGTTGCAGTCTAAGATCTCTTGCATAATCAGTTTTTGTAGCTCTGAGGATGTACAGTTAATTTAGTAATTTCAAAAGTTCCTGAATTAGGTGTTCTGAATACTTAAATGGTCAATAGGTCTTACATGTTTATAAATATTATTTACCACCTTTAACTTACTTCTTTACCGACTTAGAATTCAACATTGCATATGATGGCACTGATGGAAAGCCATCCTTCTTACACAGCTCAGAGTATTAGTTTTCACATGGAGGAAGGTACTAGATATATAAGTATGTTACAGTTCGTAAGAGAACATTTGAAACCAAAATAATATTTAATAGACTATTTAATTTAGAAAGCAGTATTTAGCAACTAGATAATTTTTAGAAACAGAGGATGCTTCAGAAAACATGCATCCAATCTCTTCTTGGCTACACATTGGGTAAATGCCTGTTGACTTCAGTGGTCAACCCTGCAGCTGTTCCAGCCTTTGGAAAGCTGGAAAGCTGGTTAGAGGATTAGTACCTAATTTGGAAAAATGTTTGATTTAGGACATAAAAATAGTATTAAAAAAGAAGATACGAAGGAGTGAAAAGACCAGGATAAAGGAAAGGACGTGGAAGGTTTGTTCTATTGCAGGGAACATGCTTTGAGGAAAGTTTAGTTTGGTGGTTTTGTTATTAGAGATATTTTTGTATTGGTCAGAAATGTGGCACAGACATCCCTTGATGATATTTCTACTGTTATTTCTCAGACTGGAGGCTTGTCTTTGGGTATAGACAAAACTCAAGGAAGCTATGTAAAAGAAAAAAAAAGAGAGAGAGAATGGTTTCTCTCATACTCCACCTCCTTAAGCCACAAAATACCTTTTATTCTGAAACATAGTGTGGGTATGGAAATACCAAATCTTATAATGAAGCAGACCATTCTTGAAAGGGATGAATATGCACCAAAGAAGGTTCTAGTCAGGAGAAGTTAAATTGCATCTTTTGGGTAACTACAGGGCTTTAGCTTGCATGAGCAAATTTTTGTTGTTTGAAAATGTTCTCAGTTGTTCTCTTGTATTTCCCAATTTTTTGTATGCATGAAAGATATGAAGTTAATTTAAAGTTTCAGTTGTAGCAATATTGGTGAGTTACATTTTCCTATTTTGTTAAGTACCAGCATTAAATATTAAAACTAACTGCTTATTAACCCATTCTCCATATTTCAGTAATTTTAGTCTTTTTTTGTTCCCACATAAGCAGTGCCAGGGAATGTCAAAGGGATGAAGATGAGCTGTTTCTGGGACTGAGGTACCACATTAATTGTCTCTGTCAGAAAATATTGTCTATCAGTTTCCATTGGGCTGGTTTGATCTCAGATAAATGACTTAGAAGTGAAAGGTGCATACCCTTTTGTTATTCACTTTAAGGCTGGAATATCTGTAATGGACTATTGGAGGGCTATGTCATGTTCACTGTATGAAATATGAAATAAATTAGATTGTGTCATATTCTGAATCTAAAGTGGAAGGAGACAATGGTTAAAAAATGGCACTATCTAGTACATGGGAAATAAGTGAATACTTCTGTGTTCAGTGTCACCTTGTGATAGCTATTGTAGTACCTGCTTATTCACTGCCTTCCAAAGCTGGAAGTTTGGTTTACCTGGCATCCCCTGAGAGAAAAAACTCATCCCACTGCAGGTTATAAAAGCAATAGAAGATGGAAGCAGCACCTGGTCAGAAGCCACATGTAGCACAAGACCCATGGATCTAGTATGTTAATTTAAAATGAAATTCTGTCACTTGAGTTTCACTTCCAGTTCTTTCTGGGTGACCAAGAAGAAGATATCCAATCCTTCTGTGTACCAGCTGGTGTAGACTGCAACATGATTATGAAGTCTTTGTAAACCATCTTTTTATTGCCTCTTTCTTCTACCCCATCTACTCTCTGTCCAGTGTATTTAAACTGCTGGGAGTTAAGCTATATTTACCTTTATGATAGTATAGTGGGTGATTTAGTATAATCTTGGTGAAAACTCTAGAGAGAGCTCTAAAACAAATTGAAGGTACTAGAGTAGCCTTTGTGAGTGTGTAATGAAGAGGAAACAGTGTCTAGTAGCTTTTTTAAATGACTAAACCATTACAAATCATTTTGCTCACTTTTGGTGCAGGTCCTTCTGTCCTTTAGCCATTCTACACAAGCATCTAAGGTTTGTATTAATTTTCACGTGCTTCAGCACAAATGATTGGCAGTGTTATTCCCAAAAGCATAGGCCATTGTTCCTACCAGAGTAGGTCAGAGTCTCTTCACTTTTCTTCATAATAGAAATAATACTTCTAAATAATTCGTATATCACATTAGGATCCAAGTTAAAAAGAATGTCTGTAAGCTCACACTCAAAAGCATACGAAGGATATGTTAAGCAAAGAAAGACAAAAAAGAACAGTTCCTATATAGCCTGAAGGAATAAAGCTTTTATTTTCCCTTGCTGCCTTCCATGGAAATCTTTAACATTATTTCTTTCAAGATGGAGCTTAAAAACAGAAATCAGCATATGAAACTACCAGAACACTGAATTAAACTAAAGTGCATGGTTCTACAGGCATAAATCCAAGAGAACAAGGTTAAAAAACCAAAATAATAAAAACAAGTAGTTCCAGTTCATCTCACACTATTAAATAGGCCAGTGATTTCTGTCCAAAGAGTCACAGCTAACTTATCTCTTCCAACTCAAGGGAAGATGTGTTAATTGTAAAGTGAATAGTACATAATATTTTACCCTTCACTCAGCATTCTCTGACCTGAATTTCACCTCTATCTTAGATTACTGTGGCTTGAGCTAAAATGACTGAAATTAACTGAGCCTCAGAGAATTACAGTAATAGACTTTTAACAGCTAACCTTATAATAAATGTGTTTCAGTATCAGCACACATGTAGTATGCACATTTAATTTTAAAACATGTATATGGGTTATGGCTTAGAAATCACATCAATATTTATACAACTTCTGCACTAGGACAGCTTGTCCTAATGTTGGTTACGCACAACTGCCATTAAATCAGCAGGTGACCACACAGCTGTGATGTTGAAGCAGTAATTGCTACACACTTGTACCATCTCCCTTGTCCATTGATTAATCGGCCTGGGGTGACTACACTCAGTTTGTATTTCTGAAGTAGAATACACAGAATTATAGCAGTCAGTAGGTGAATATAAGCGTTTTTTTGCAGGCAGTTTGAATAACAAAACATACAAACCTGGGTCTCCTGCATTTAACTGACTGTCAGTGCGTGAATGGAGAGAGGAATGTTGCATGATGTAAATTATGTCTGGACTAAGAATAACTACATGAACATAATACAAAACCGTGTGTTAGGCCTACATTGATTGAATATCACCCCACCCTCCACATCTAATAATTTTTCCTACTTAAAGAGTGCAATAATAAGGAGTTGTATGCTTAGAAATGAACTTTTCAGGCAGTCAAAGTGAAGATGCTGATCTTGACACCTTCTAAGAAAGGACTAGAAATAGTCGCCATTCCTACCAAAACTGTTGACCTATACTTGCAAGCTGGATGTGCTTCACCCAGTGAAGTAAAGATGTGACATCCTTTGGTAGTCACAATGTGATTTTCCCGTAACAGACATTAGTTATGAGAAGATAAATTATGATCACGTGACCACATAATGAAAATATATGCAGATGTTAAACTCTGGCAGTAATTCATTTAGTAAGATCAACCTGAAGCAGCGAGTCAAAGGAGGATGTTAACATGAAGAATTCAGTCAACAGTGGAACCAAATGGTGTATAACATGGATAATCAGTTTTGAATCACTGTGTTGTCACTGAGAATAGATTTCACTGGTTTCTAAACAGGTATGTAATAAACACTTAGCATAACCTTCCACTTCTGTATGTATTGAGATACGAATAAATGATTGGATTGTTTCCTCAAACTAAACAGTCCCAACTCCTTCAACTGCTCTTCATATGATTTGTTTTCCAGGCCGTTCACCAGCTTCATTGCCCTCCTCTGCACTCGCTCCAGCACCTCAATATCTCTCTTGTATTGAGGTGCCCAAACCTGGACACAATACTTGAGGTGTGGCCTCACCAGTGCTGAGTACAGGGGCACAATCACCTCCCTACTTCTGCTGGTCA
>JAOXNO010000001.1:173013530-173028993 GCA_028565335.1 Limnodromus scolopaceus
GGGTGTAGCCCATCCGGTCCCATAGACTTGTGTGCATCCAAGTGGCATAGCAGGTCACTGATCTCTTCCTCTTTAATTTTGATGCTCTCATTCTGCTTCCCCTCCCTGTCTCCTAGCTCATGAGGCTGGGTATCCAGGGAACAGCCAGTTCCACTGCTAAAAATGGACGCGAAGTAGGCGCGTTGTGTGGTTTCACTATAACATCTGCTTTTGTCTGTCCTACTTGCTTCATAGTAATGTGAACATCTTTCTGAATAAGGAACCTATGTTATAGCTCTACTTTTGTTCAGCTCTGTGGTTTATATCAGCATTGTTGTCTGAAATTACAGATGATCATATCAATTCAGGTTTTGCAGTGTGTTTCCTATCTGTGCTCATGTTCACAGTCTTCTATCCCAGTGAGTAGACGCACAAATCCTCTCTCTGTTTTCAATTTTCAGAAGGATCTCCTCTCTTCAGTGTGAATATGACACTGTATTTGTGGTATAAATCCACATAATAAAAAGATCTGACAGCAAATGAATAAAGCATCTTTACTACTTGTAAGTTACAGAGTAGCATAAACAAAGTAGGTTCTCCTGAATGTCTCTATGGTTTCTACGAGTCATGATAGGAATTTATTCTATACCAAGAACAACATCCTGAACATAGCCACATCTTAGATCAGCATATCTCTATCCTACTTACGAAACCCAGTAAATCGGGATAGTTAAATATAACTCCTTCGTTCTTTTTATAAATATATAATATTTTGTATACTGTCGCATGACAATACAAAAATATTTAATGTCTGATGCTCAACTTGATTAATGATAAACCTCACACTTTTTGCAATGCATCAGAAGGTAGGCTAATTAACCCTGATTTATTTATTCTTATATGTCTTTGCTACAGTTGTAAAATTAATACATGAAATTGCTTATTATTTTCAGATATTGCAAAAATAGACTAAATCTAAACAGCGTATTGCTACTGTATGCTAACTAAGAATGTAAAGATAGATGGACATTTGACTTGACAAAGTCATTTATTAGACTCCTGTCATATCTTGAAAGGCTATCCATGGGGATATGATACTTTATCAGTTGTTCTCCATTTAATTTTTTGTGCCTCCATACATTAAGTATGCTAATTGCTGCTGCATAATGAAAGATTAAATTAAAAGATGAAGTCTTGACCTAATATACTGTTCTTATTTGCATTAATTTAATATTTAATTCCCTACTCTGTAAAGACCCATGAACATGTTTAACTTTCTGCACTGCAATAATCTTTAATACAACATAAAGGTAAACACATAAATAAATCTCATTTAAGAACAGGAACCTGAAATAATATTGAACAGATACTTTCCTATATACTGTAGGTGCTGTTCTGTATTTTCTTGGTTATCAAATAGAATCTATTGAGCATAACTGCATTTACAATCAAGAAAACTTACTAAAATATCTGGAAATTATTTTTAAATCAGACTCTTTACACATTCATAACTCATGTTCCCTGTCATCCAGTAACATATTGCACAATGTTAACATTTATCTCAGTAGGAGGAGGAATATCCCCTCAGATTTCAAATCATAGAATTATAGAATCATTCAGACTTGATTGAGAAAGTCCCTAAATGAAGGCTAAGTAACTCACTGGTGGTTCTTAAGTGCTGAATATAACTTTTTTTTAAGCCCCTAACATAGAAGTAAATGATACATTGGAAAAAGTACATCTTTTGTCTTTTTGAGGTTGACAGAATCAAAACCAATACAAGTTACACTTTCTTCTGGCTTTTTCTAATGGAAAGTCATCTGTATGCTGTCCAGAGAGACTGGACCTTGGCAGTACTTGGTACCAGACTTCAAAAACATTAAATTCTTTGTCCAAGCCAAAGTTGGTAGTTGTGCCAGTGGTTTAGTACCTCTAATGTTATCTCATGTAAGATTTCTTAGGCTCTGATTTACCTCAGTGTTTGGTCTCCATCATTTACTTCAGCCCAAACAGCTACTGTATTACATTTCAGCAGGAATCCCATTGCAGAATGGATACATTTTTTGTACTATGATCTCTGAGTGTTATGTTATGCACCACTTGGGTTAGAAATTTGACTGAGATTTTTAAATCTTTGTGCAGTCCCTCCTCTGTGAATCTCATTTCTCAATTTGAGAATCAAAATTGCCAAGAGTTTCTTTAGCTGAAAGCCAGACCCTTATTTCACTTCTGCTTTAAATCTGATGTAACACATGGCTTACTTGATTTTCTTTGTGTGTTTGGGGCTGCACAGAGCTCCTGCTGAGATTCTGGTATGAGTGCAAAGCAAAGACAGCTCCTAAAAGAAATTAACAGCCCTCTTATTGCTAATTAAAAGCTCTTTGCTTTCTCTCCACATGGCCAGTGCAGCTGCTTCACATCCTCTCGATGTTTCAAAAACACATAAATTCAAAGACAATATTGTGAACAGCACCTGGCACTTGCTGCACCTGCCATGATGAGACTATATTTCATTCTGTCAGTAAATTAAAATTCTCCAGGGCTGAAAAGAATGCTTTTTTTCTCATTCAACCTCCTCCATTGTCCCCAGTGGTAAAGAGGCAGTAGTTTTGGTTCCATTTTCGATACTAAATATATCATATTGTTGTTTGCTTCAGTGGTGCAGACACCTGCCTCCTGCTGTAAATGTTGTGTTCCACTTTTGAAAGATTTCCCCAGGGCTCCACATTCAAGTATTGGCTTGTAACTATGGCTTAATACCATGTCAAAATCTCTTAAGGAAGATACAGCTTGTCAAGTCATCTCAGGATTGAACCTTCATCTAGTGAAATTCTGAAAATGTCCTTTGAGTGTTTGAAGCATAAGAAGACAAATAAAAGGCTAGCAAGTCATTTGTAAAGGTAATAGCTAACAGCATGCATTTTCCCTTTTCCTCCCCCCCCTTTTCCATTAAATGTTGATAAAGAGGGAAGAGCAGACTGCAGGTCAGTGATCTTTGTTAATTATATTCAGGTCAAAAAAAGTTTCAAACTTCTGTGTTTTGGGTATGACAGTAAAAGGAAGTAAAGAGAAAGAAAACCTCAATCAAACTGTGATAGATTCAAGCACTGACAGATTGATCTCAGAGCTTATTTTCAGAAAAAATAAAACAAAACCCAAAACCAAAAAAAGGGCAACTCACAGGCAGGAAGTCTTTCAATATAAAAACCTAATGGACAACAAAAGAATTTGACTGGATCTTTGACACTGCTGTTATTGCTGCAGCACAAGAGTATTTTTTAGGAAAAAATCCATAATGATTTTATTAAAGTGGAACTACAGTAGAAATTATTATACTGGATTTTCATATGCGATTGGAGAGTTTCCAAGTAACTTTTGCTAGAGGAGTACATGTGAAAGATGAAGGTATTCACACATAGTAGGTGTCCATTTTTTTTTCAGGATGTGGAAGTGGTTCTCTGAAGAAATATTAAGTCCATTCACAAATTTGTACTAATATTCTCCAACAAAGAGAAAAAAACCCCAAGAAACAAAAAAATCCCAACTTCAAAACCCAAAACCACCTTGGACTGAAACCTAATAGGGACAAATTAAAAAGGACAAGGCTCAATATTTTAGCATTCTTTTACGCCTAATAGTATCTCTTGGGTAGAATAGAAAAACCCCCAAGCTCTTCAACAGTAGCAAAAGCACTTGAAGACAGTGTTCCTTTCCTTTTCCCAGCTCCTCATTTTCAGTCCTCACCAAGGGTCCTCATAGCAGAACCAAATATGCAGGCTTGAAAGATTGTGGGCATGCTTGGCATAAATCTAAAATCTGGCAGTTTCTCACATGCCAAGGCAAACTCTTTATGGATGTGGCCAAAGAGAACTCACAGCTCCCACTCAGCCAAGAGCACAGCACAGAGGAAAGGAAACAGTAACAGCTGACTGAAGATTTGTTGTAGATAGAATATTTGGCCTGTTGCAATCCTACAAACATCTTTGAAATATAACTCTTGTAAATGCACCATTAATTCCAATCTGACTGTATTTAGGAAATCCTGCCAGAAGTTTTCAACAGCTCTAAGCAAATTGTAGGTGGAGATTGGTCAAACCTATGTGATTTCATAGTACCACCATTCAGAAGAGAGACATGTAATCTGAACATTTGATTGGGTTGCTTTGTGGACATCAATGATCTGGACAAGGGGATCAAGTGCACCCTCAGTAAGTTTGCAGACGACACCAAGTTAGGTTATCCTCTGCTGGAGGATAGGAAGGCTTGCAGAGGGATCTGGACAGGCTGGATTGATGGGCAGAGACCAATCGCAACAACCAGTCACAACAACCCCATGCAACGCTACAGGCCTGGGGAAGAGTGGCTGGAGAGCTGCCTAGCAGAAAAGGACCTGGGGGCGTTGGTTGACAGCAGGCTGAACATGAGCCAGCAGTGTGCCCAGGTGGCCAAGAAGGCCAACAGCATCCTGGCCTATATCTGGAACAGAGTGGTGAGTAAGACTTGCGAGGTGATCGTCCCCCTCTATTTGGCACTCGTGACGCCCCACCTCGAGTACTGTGTCCAGTTTTAGGCCCCTTACCACAAAAAAGACATTGAGGTTCTGGAGTGTGTCCAGAGAAGGGCAACGAAGATGGTGAGGGGTCTGGAGAGTAAGTCTTATGAGGAGAGGCTGAGGGAGCTGGGGTTGTTCAGCCTGGAGAAGAGGAGGCTGAGGGGAGACCTTATCTCTCTCTACAACTACCTGAAAGGAGTTTGCAGAGAGGTGGGAGTTTGTCTCTTCTCCCAAGTCACAGGTGATAGGACTAGAGGAAACAGCCTCAGGTTGCACCAGGGGAGGTTCAGATTGGATATTAGGAAAAATTTTTACACTGGAAGGGTTATTGAGCATTGGTATGGGCTGCCCAGGGAGGTGGTTGAATCATCATCCCTGAAGGTATTTAAAAGATGGGTTGACATAGTGCTTAGTGGCATGGTTTAGTGATGTTTTGGGTTTTTTTATCAGAATTATGTTGATGGTTGGACTAGATGATTTTAAAGGTCCCTTCCAACCTGGACAGTTCAATGATTCTGTGACTGCAGTACCTCAAGACACACAATTTATGAAATCCCTAGGAAAGAAAGTAAAGGTATATAAATTACCTCTACGAAGCAAAGTCTATACAATTCTGTAGCTGTGGGTAAATTAAATATAAATCAATCAATCAATCTATTGTTACAGTGTTGAGTTTGTTTTACAATTTAAAGCAGTTGAGAAAACACACTAAAGAAAAGCCAGTCAGAGCTACTACAACATAAAATACCATTAATAGTTTTTTACACTATTATAAATATCATAATGCCATTATGCTGACTTAAAAGATGACATTTCAAAAGTCTATTTAAATCAGTAGATTTAATTTAATCTTTTCAATGAAATAATGATCAGCAATTTCTAATATTTTTTTTCAAAAAAAAGTGACAAATAATTCAAGTACTTATATTCCTGATAATATCTAGTTAAATAATTTTAGGCAATGTTAGTTCATCTTTGTCACCATGTCATATTTTAATATTTAAAAAAAATCACATTTCCTTCTTCCCCTCTATCTTTTCCCTAATTTCTTTTGGAAAGCTTAAGGTTTTTTGTAGGATAATTCCATTACTGATTCTATTATGATTTGGTTGTTTAAATCTGTTGTTAAAGGTGTATAGTTTTAGAAATAATACTTATTGCATCTGGTTTTGTTTTTCTCTACATATGTCTCAGAATAATCTTTATGATATCCTTGATATTGATTTACTTCTCTCCACCAGTCTGTTTTGCTAGCCTTCTTGATAATACCAATCATATATTTTACCACAGATCATATGCTTCTTTTTTTTTTTTAACTGGACATTTAGGGCAGTGTGTTTGCTTTAATGTCATGTCTTGGAAGATCCTTACCAGGATTTACTTTGAAATAATTGGGGGTTTATCAAAGATATTCTAAGATTCATTCTCATTCTTGCTGTGTCTAGATATATTTTGCATGAAAAATGTAGATCTAGCAAACACAAATACTTCAGTTGGGTTTTTTTATTGTTTCCAAAAATGCTGGAATGTTTTTAACTTGAAAAAAAAATAAAAATCCTACTTTTTCTCCTAATTCCAACTATTTAATATTGTCACTTAGAAATCATTTACTCCCAAATAATTTACAATTTATTTAAATATTTAAATAATTTTTTATTTATATTTTATAGCAATTGAACATTTTCAAAATTCAAACACATTAACTTAATTGTAAAATAATTTTAAAACCATTTTCTTTGGTCAAGTCTTTGGCAGTTTTTGATTCTCTACCAAAGTCTGGGAAAACTAATAGGCTTTCTTCACAAAAGAAGTAAACTTGTAGTGAATAGTATTAATAGAAAATAACATATTAATTTCTACTTCTGTCCCCGTTCTCTCCTCCATACCGTGATAGTTTATGGTTCACGGTGTGCAAGCACTTTTCATTTTCCTACACTCTTTTCTTCTTACTGTCCATTTGGCATGGCATTAAAATAATTAACAGTGAACACCAGTCCTTCTGAAAATACTCTTCTAAACAATACTAACGATCATACCATACAAGCTTCAACTTACTGCTCTGGTGTACAGTGTGAATACTATTTGTATTTTAATGAACTGTATGATAAAACAGAAAAATTGCTTGTATATTAAATTAAAATATCGTTGCACAAAATTAAATTTTCAAGCTCAGAAGACCTATTCTTATCAGTATGCATGACATCTTATTTACAAATAAGTAGGAGTGTTTGAATGATCTCTCTCAGCCACATAAAGAATGACTAGCCATAGTAGGAATAATACATGTGATTTCTTCGTTCCATTGCTCTACTCCAAGTTTCCCTTGGACTTTTCCTTTTCTTTCTTTTGCTTCCCCATTAAAATTCGTATGTAAGTAATATAAGAGATGCTGAGTTGAAAGGTGCTGACTAGAAATTATTTATATTAAATAATAGAATGACTGAAACTGAACTTAGTAAAGAATTAAATGAGGTAAATATCATTTGACTATCAACGTAAGTTTATCAAACAATTTCTGTTTACGTTGATGTTTAGAGTTAATATATATATGATTCATGTAGTACACCCACTTTTTTGTGAGGCTTGATATTTTTTGATATTTAACTTGATAACAAACATCAATTTAATGAATAAATTTGAATAATAAAACTTCATATAATATAAACTAAATAGATTAAAAAACAGGCATCAGACAAATCTCAGAAGGTCATTCCAAATAGGATATAATTATTAAAAATATTTAAATCTTCTACTGGTGTCATGTCATAATCAATTCTTGCCTTCTATGTCATCAGTTATTTGTAATAAAATAAGGAATCATTGGTGACAAAGTCAGCAGTAAATAAAAAGCCACTTGTAGGGAAATACCTGAATTGCATAGTGGACTGGGACGAAGCGACAGTAACTATTTTACAATGATTAAATATAAGTGACAAAGAAGTAAGCTGCATTTTCTGAGTGATCTCAATCTATGTGGAATCTATGTGGTTGACCACAGCAATACTCATTCAAGCATGAACTTTCACTATGGTCCAATGGCCAAAGGAACAAACACAAATCTTGACAGACTAAGGGAGGAATGTAGTACAACACACTCTTGGATACTGAGTGTAGATCAACAGAGTCAGTGTCCACCATTCAAGATGAGTAATCTGAAGAGAATTTCAATTTTGAAGAAAGAAGTTGTAAATAAGGTGATTATAATGTTTAAGCCGCTGTCAGAAAGAGAAATAGAGATGGGCTGTGGGTTCATCTGCATGGCAGATGAAGATTTGATACAATCCAAGTTCTGGAAGATAAAAGTAAGTAAATTGTAAGATATAAAATCATTGGGTTTAAGAATGAAGATGTTTAGTCACTGGAAAAAATAAAAACTTCTGTGGTGGATCAAGCAACAAGAACATTTAACAGACAACAAAACCACGTAAAATCCTGATGTAAAAGAAGATCATATATAAGACCAGAAACAAGTCAAAAGAGTACTGTGGTTTCCATTATGGAAGCATAATTAAAATATCACAATAATCTGTTGAGGGAATTAATATTTTGAATTCCGTACACATCAGAGAGAAATATGATCTCAGAAGTCATTAATGATGTTGTTTGTAAGTGTTTGGCAATCAGGTTTCAACATTTTACGATGACTTAAAATCTAGAAATCAATGCAGATACCCATCAAGAAAGAACTAAACTCATTCGAGCTGTTTCATTTTATAGGTTCATAACCACAAGTTACTTTCGAAAATCTTGTTCTGAAAAAAAAGGCATTTGGAGGAAAACACTAGCTTCCATGCTGCATGAAAGTTGTAAGAAAACCAGCTAATTAGCACATTTGCACTGAATTTAGTGAATTTAGCAGAGTAAATAAATTTCTATTTTACATGGTTCTTGACTCTTGTACTTTTTTTCTGATATAGAAAAGGTTTTTTCCTTCAGTAACAATCATAATATTGTTAACTTAATAGACATCTCTTCCCTCTAGGTGTTGGGCCAGAATTTAGAAATATTCCTTCAGGAAGCTGGGAAGATTATCTTCTCTCCTTTTCCCCTTTTAGTGGTCTAATTTTCTTTAAAACTCAGTACTATGCCAAAGCTTTCTGTCTTGGCCCTGTCAATGACAATGATCCAATATTATTTCACGTTTGAATTGTTATTGCATGTATTATTATTGCCCAAATGCCTTTGGAAGGCATATTGCACAAATGCCTTTGTCGGGCTGCAGGGTGTGCCCTGCTCTTACACTGCTACAGGACAGCAGAAGTGAGCACACCTATGGGAGATGTGCCCACATAGAGAAACTCCCTCCATTTAGTAACAAAGCTCTGGGAGTAGGCGAGTAGGTTGAGAAGCAACAGGGAGCGAGAGAGAGATTGACCACTGGAATCACATCCTACCTTCCCTGAGACAGGCCCAACAGGAAAGCAAGATATATAATTCAAAGGATTCCTTATCCTTTCTCTACTTGACTGAACATAGTAACCTGAAGGGGCAATGGCAACAAGTTCCTGCCCAGTGTAGCAGGTGCGTGACCTCAGCAACAACCCCACCTTCCCAGGTGCCCTTGCATAACACTTACGCATCTCTGCAAGTAGAACTGACCAATAATGAAGATGATGGTTTGTTTAGCTTGGGAGTGTTCCTGAGGTTAAGTTGGCCTATGCCAAAACTACTCCCACAATAAAAAAACAATGAGTCATTGTTGTAGCTGACTCCCTTCTGAAGGGAACAGAAGGCCTGATATGCAGACCAGACCCACTTCTTAAGGAAGTTTGCTGCCTCCCCGGAGCCTGAGTTAGAGGGATGGGATCAATAGCATAACTGAAGTGCATGTATACCAACGTACAGAGCATGGGCAACAAACAGGAGGAGTTGGAAGCCATAGTGCAGCAGGAAAATGATGATATATTCACAATCACAGAAACATGGTGGGATGATACGCATGGCTGGAGTGCTGCATAAGATGGCTACAAACTCTTCAGAAGGGATAGGCAAAGAAGGAGAGGTGGTGCAGTGGCCCTGTATGCTAGGGAGCGTTTTGATTGCCTTGAGCTTAAAGATGGTGATGATAGGATTGAGTGTTCGTGTGTAAAAGTCAGGGGGAAGGCCAGCAAAGGAGATATCATGGTGGGAGTCCGTTATAGACAACCCAACCAGGACCAAGAGGCAGACAAAATATTTTGTAAGCAGCTGGGAAAAGTCTCATTATCACTACCATTTGTTCTCTTGGGGGACTTCCACTTACCAGATGTTGCAGAGAGGACATAGTCTAGGAGGCTTCTGGAGTGTGTGGAAGATAACTTCCTAACACAGCTGGTGAGTGAGCCAAATAGGGAAAGCATCCTGCTAGAGCTGTTGCTCACGATCAGAGAAGGACTTGAGGGACACATGAAGGCCATCTTAGGTATTTCATGATCATGAAATGATAGAATTCTCCATTCTTGGAGAAGTAAAGAGGGCAATAGTAGAACTACCACCTTGAACTTCTGGAGGGCAGACTTTGGCCTGTTTAGGAGACTACTTGAC
Source organism: Limnodromus scolopaceus (assembly GCA_028565335.1). Taxonomy (NCBI): domain Eukaryota; kingdom Metazoa; phylum Chordata; class Aves; order Charadriiformes; family Scolopacidae; genus Limnodromus; species Limnodromus scolopaceus. Next base: position 173,023,585 of record JAOXNO010000001.1, read on the forward strand.
AGAGTCCCTTGGGAGGCAGTTCTGAAGGGCAAAGATGTCCAGGAAGGCTGGACATTCTTCAGGTTCTTCAGACAATCTTAAAGGTGCCGGAGCAGGCTGTCCCCATGTGTCCTAAAATGAGATGGTGAGAAGAAGACTGGCCTTGCTGAACCGAGAGCTTTGGCTGGAACTCAGGAAGAAAAGAAAAGTTTATCGCCTATGGAAGAAGGGGCAGGCCACTCGGGAACACTACGAAGATTTCGTGAGGGAAAAAACTTAGAGGATAGGGAGAAAATTAGAAGGGCCAAAGTCCAACTGGAATTCAATCTGGCTACTTCCATAAAAAACAATAAAAGATGTTTCTATAAATACATCAACAACAAAAGGAGGACTAAGAAGAATCTTCACCCTTCCCTGAATGCGGGGGCGAAACATAGTGACCAAGGATGAGGAAAACTGAGGTACTTAATGCCTTCTTTGCCTCAGTCTTTAATAGTAAAACATTTGTTCTCTGCATACCCAGCCCCCTGAGCTGAATGACAGGGACAGGAAGCCAAATGAACCCCCATAATCCAAGGGGAAGTGGTTTGCGACCTGCTGCACCACTTAGACACTGTTGCATTAAGAGGCAAAATAGTTTTGGCAGAAAATAAACCCCCTTATGTTCTAACACTCCTCACCGAGGTAGGAGGCTAGGTGCAGCTAGGTTTAAATTCTGAGTGATGCCCAATTCACCATTATCAGTCCAGTTGCGTTTAATATATTAAACTATCACGATTCCGGATACACTAATAGTGGACTGCACCTTCAGTCTAGTCGTGCTTTTGAACTAGCATGGCCACTTTCTACTGTTTGGTCGTGTTCAATGAGAAACTGAAACGGCTAGCTACTTAAGTAGTGCAGTTTATTTAAGCAGCAGATATAAAAGTTCTTATGGTTTGCCGCTGATAAATACACTGTCTGCAAAGCACGTGCAAGTAAAAATATTGTTAATGGTACAAAGCGCGTGACAAAGTTACAAACAATACAGCCTGGCTATAAATGTGAAAGGTAACTCTCTAGAGAGGTTGCTAAATTTCCTGAGGAAGCACTCGGTATAGTCTAAGTCTTACCCAAAGACATCCTTATGGGGGGGAAGAAAGACTCAGCCCGTCAGCTGGTCCCAGAAGTCAAAGGCAGTCCATGATGGGGGTCTTCCTTGACTTGTTCATGATGGTGTTTTCCCTAGAATTCCCCCTTTCTTGGGCTTTTTTAATACTATTTTTTGCCTTCAAGGTGGAGTTTGAGTGACTCTAGTCATAAATACCTTTATTATGATTGGTGTAAAATTCTCTTGCCTCGCATTTAAAGGTATAGTTTACGAAAAATACAGGGCGCAGACTCAAGGAGCGGTCGCACCTTGGATGTGGGTAGCCTTCAGGTTGGAAGTGTGTTTTGGTATTATAATGACATTATAATGAGCAAAGTTCACACAAAGGACAGCATTTCATCAAAATTTGACAGACTGTTGGCTCAGGGTAGAAAATATGCAGCTTATCATTTCCATAGCACCATCTTGTTCCCATATCTGTTGTATAATCACAGAGTTTGTCCATGGAATCTTCACTCCACTCCATCCTCCATGTTGCTTTGCAAGCAATATTGTTCAGGGAATTGTAGATGTAGTGGATTCCTTGTATACCAGCTGCCTCTGTGTTCCACCCTGGAAACATTTTAATTTTATACCTTTGCTTAATGTGTAAAAAATGTTATATTTTTAATATAATTTTATTTTAGAAATTATTCCACAGACACACACAAGTTTATGGGGTCAGATGGGATTCACCCAAGGATACTGAGGGAGCTGGTGGAAGTGCTCACCAAGACTCTTTCTGTCATTTATCAGCAGTCCTGGCTAACTGGGGAGCTCCTGGTTGACTGCAAGATAGCAAATGTGATGCCCATCTACAAGAAGGGCCACAAAGAGGATCTGGGGAATTAAAGGCCTCTGAGTCTGACCTCAGTGCCAGGGAAGGTTATGGAGCAGATAATCTTGAGTTCCATCATGTGGCACATCCAGGACAACCAAGCAGTCAAGCCCAGTCAGCATGGGTTCATGAAAGGCAAGTCCTGCTTGACTAACCCGTTCTTGTTCTACAACAAGGTGACCCGCTTAGTAGATGAGGGAAAGGCTGTGGATGTTGTCTACCTAGACTTTAGTAAAGCCTTTGACGCTGTTTCTCATGGCATTCTGGAGAAATTGGTTGCTCGTGGCTTAGAGGGGCATATACTTTGCTGTGTAAAAAAAAACCAAACAGCTAGATGGCACAGCCCAAAAAGTTGTGGTGAATGGAGTTAAATCCAGTTGTTGGCCGGTCACAAGTGGTGTTCCCCAGGGCTCAATGCTGGGGCCAGTTCTGTTTAAAATCTTTATCAACAATCTGCACAAGGGGATAGAGTGTACCCTCAGTAAGTTTGCAGACAACACCAAGTTAGGTGGGAGTGTTGATCTGTCTGAAGATAGGAAGGCTCTGCAGAGGGATCTGGGCAGGTTGGATCAATGGGCCAAGGACAATGGTATGAGTGTCAACACAGCCAAGTGCCAGGCCCTGCACTTGGGTTACAGCAACTCCATGCAACACTACAGTCTTGGGAAAGTGTGGCTGGAAAGATGCCCAGAAGAAAAGGACCTGGGAGTATTGATTGACAGCTGGCTGAACATGAGCCAACAATGTGCCCAGGTGGCCAAGTATCCTGGATTGTATTAGAAATAGTGTCACCAGAAGGACTAGGGAAGTGATCTTCTCCCTGTACTCAACACTGTTGAGGCCTCACCTTGAGTACTGCGTTCAGTTTTGGGACCCTCACTATAAGAGAGATATTGAGGAACTGGAGCATGTCCAAAGAAGGGCAATGAAGCTGGTGAAGGGTCTAGAGCACAATTCTGCTGAGGAATGGCTGAGGGAACTGGAGCTGTTTAGCCTGGAGAAAAGGAGGCTGAGGGGAGACCTTATTGCTCTCTACAACTACCTGAAAGGAGGTTGTAGAGAGGTGGACGTTAGTCTCTTCTCCCAAGTAACAGGAGATAGCACAAGAGGAAATGGCCTCAAGTTGTGCCAGGGGAAGTTTAGATGGATATTAGGGAAAATTTCTTCACTGAAAGGGCTATCAAGCACTGGAACACAATGCCCAGGGAAGTGATTGAGGCACCATCCCCGGAGGTATTTAAAAGATATGTAGATGTAGCGCTGAGGGACACAGTGCAGTGGTAACTTGGCAGTGCTAAGTTAATGATCAAACTCGATGATCCTAAAGGTCTCTTCCAACCAAAACATTTCTATGATTCTAGTCTATGAAAAATTTTCTTCATTGACACCATAACACAAAGAAACCCAATTGCATATAGTATCTGAGAGGTTGATGGGATTTTTCTAATTATTCTTTTCCAGGGCCCTATCCAAAGCCTTCCAAAGACAGTAGAAGGTTTAAAACTGATTTTAATGTGTACTGGAAAAGCCCATGAGAAAACATTCAGGATACTCTGTCATAAATTGTGCAGGAGAAGACATGTTTAAAATCTTAACATAACAAAACAAAGTTGAGCCATACAGATACGATGAACAAAAATGAACCATGGTCAACAGAGGTCAGCTGCAGGTACTAAACTACTCTTTTTATTCCTTCAGACATTGACAATAAAGTGTATTCAGACTGTCACCTTTGGTAACATAGTTTAGATATTGCATTGACTGAAAAGCAAGCACTCAGTCCAATAAATGCTAAACACTCTGACTCAGAGTGAATAAACAAGATAAATAACCTTTTCTCTGTTTATATCAGAATAGGTAACTCTTCAGGGATGATGAGTACTTCAGTGGGCAAAGCAGGGACCTACCAGAAGCTAAGCAAAAGCTATATACTTTTGGCCTCCTCAAACCTGAACCTTTGTTCATTTCAAATACCACATAATCTTTGACAGGCATCTGCAATTACTGTTATGATGTTTGAAAAGGGGGACCACAAAGATGATTAAAGGCCTGTAGAACTTGCCCTATAAGGAAAGGTGGAAGGAGTTAGGTGTCTTCTTCCTGGAAAAGAGGAGGTTCAGGGAAGACCTCATCACAGTATTCCAGTACTTAAGAGGCAGCTACAAGAGGATGGAGGCTGCCTGTCCTCATAAGGAGTCACATGGAGAAGACATGGGACAGCAGGTACAAGTTACACTGGGAGCCTTTTCATTTTGATGTAAGAAATAATTTTTTTACGGTGAGAACAGTCACTGGAACAACCTCCCCAGAAACATGGTAGTGTTCTGATCGCTGGAGGGTTTCAGATGCAATTGGGCAGAGTGCTAGACAATCTCATCCAGGCTCCCTTCCCCATGAAAGGTTGGACCAGATGATCTTCTGAGTCCAGTCAAACTCTTGAACGGTTCAACCTGGGCTCTTCTGTCTCTAGTCAGATGTAGGCAAAGGGATATTACTTCTGAGCCTTTTGTTTTCAAAGCTGAGCAAACTTAATTTTCTCACCCTGTCCTCACACCTTATGTGCTGCAGTACACTCCCGTTGTCTTTCTTGTACTGCAGAGCCGAAATTGGAGACACCACTCTAGATGTGGCCTCAAAAATGCTCAAGTAGAGTGGAAGAATCATTTCATAGAATCACAGAATCATGGAATTGTCTAGGTTGGAAGGGACCTTCAAGATCATCTTGTCCAACCATCAACCTAACTCTGACAAAAACACCCACACAACAAACAAAATGCAACTCCATCACTAAACCATGTCTCCCAGCACCACGTCTACCTGTCTTTTGAACACCTCCAGGGATGGTGCCTCAATCACCACCCTGGGCAGCCCATTCCAATGTCTGATAACCCTTTCAGTGAAAAAATCTTTCCTAATATCCAACCTGAACCTCCCCTGGCGTAACTTGAGGCCATTTCCTCTAGTCCTGTCGCCTGTGACTTAGGAGAAGAGACCAACCCCCGCCTCTCTGCAACCTCCTTTCAGGTAGTTGTAGAGAGCAATAAGGTGTCCCCTCAGCCTCCTTTTCTCTAGGCTGAATAACCCTAGTTCCCTCAGCATCTCCTCATAAGACTTGTGATCCAGACCCCCCACCATCTTTGTTGCTCTTCTCTGGACCCGCTCCAGCACCTCAATGTCTTTTCTGTGGTAGGGGGCCCAAAACTGGACACAGTACCCAAGGTGGAGCCTCACCAGTGCCAAGTGCAGGGGGATGATCACCTCTTGAGTCTTACTCACCATGCTGTTCCTGAAATTTCAGGAATTCACGGATTAGACAGAGTTGGAAGGGGCCTCTAGAGATCATCTAGTCCAAGTCCCCTGCTAAGCAGGATTGTCTAATGCACATTACTCAGGACTGCATCCAGGCGGGTCTTGAAAATCTCCAGAGAAGGGGACTCCATGACCTCTCTTGGCAGCCTGTTCC
>JAOXNO010000001.1:173040080-173064359 GCA_028565335.1 Limnodromus scolopaceus
TCATCCATGCAGGCCTGCTGGCTATTTTGCACGATTTCTTCTTTTTTGGGATGCACCTCTCCTGAGCTTGGAGGAAGTGATCCTTGAATACCACCCAGCCTTCTTGGGCCCCTTTCCCCTCCAGTTCTTTTGCCCATGCTATCTTACCAATCAGATCTCTCAGGAGTTCAAAGTCTGCTCTTCTGAAGTCCAGGGTAGCCAGCTTGCTGCACACCCTCCTCGCTGCCCTATGAATCTTGAATTCTACCATCTCATGATCACTGCAGCCGAGGCTACCCTTGAACTTGACATTCCCGACCAGCCCCTGCTTGTTGGTAAGGACAAGGTCCAGCTTGGCTCCTTTCCTCGTTGGTTCCTCAATCATTTGAAGAATATAATCTAAAGACTGAAGTAAAGAAAAGATCCTTATTGAATTTTTAACAGAAACTACTAAACTATTACTTTTTTATTTCTATTAACAAATAATTAATGCTATATCAGTCATTATTTATGTCAGTAAACTGCAAGCAGATTTTAGAATTTAAAACTTTCCTTAATTACTTCTTGGAATACGATATTTTATTACTGGAATATCGTATGCATATTTGCACTCAAAAGGCCCACTGTAGTACTTACAAAAATCCCCAAAATTCTTAGCATGATTCCCTAAAATCTTAGGAACTTTTTATATATGAATCACTGGTGTTTTACAATTATATTGTAACATATTTGAATGAGTAACTGTCAAACAGTTACTGTTACCTAATTGCAGTGAATATGTCTAGCTCTTCTCCACTGAACGTTGCTCTCTTTGTTTTATAAGCAGGTTTTTTTAGATTTTTGTGATAAAAGACATGTCTCTATCCATCTTTCAGGCTTATTATCCTTTATCACAGCTGTCATTTCTTTCCTGACAGAAGTGATAAAACCATTCAAAAAATATCTTTCAGTAAATTCCATGATGATAAGCACAACCATCTGTATGACTAAAAAACCCTAGACTGCATAATATCAAACAACCTCTCAAGGTGCAATTCACCAATCTAGAAACAATGTAGGTTGAATTACACTCATAACTGAACTCGAAGACCTGCAGGCATTTTTGACTACTGTCTCTAGATAGTAATTGAGATACAATGGTGGTGGCGCTGAAACTAGAACGGAAAGTGGACGGTTGGTTTGTCCCTTTTGTTTTCTGATTATTGCTTCAATTTATTACTTTATTTTGGATAAAGTACCCTCTTGTCTTGCAAAACAAAACAAAATAAACCAAACAACCAAGAAGGAATAATATACTGATCCATAAGTTACGTTATCAAATGGAAGAAATAATCTGAATCAGGGATGGACACACTTTTCAGTTACATAGTTGTGAAATTAGGAGTTTCTGATGTAAATAGCACAAGTGCTTCTGGGAAAAGCCCCTTTGAGGTCTTCTACATTTTTTTGGCTGAAAAGTACATTTTCTTTTTTCTGCAGGCATCTTCTTGGTGGTCTGACATTTACACCACACAGGGATAACAGATTGCTATGCAATATAAATTACATAATTGCTAAACACAAATTTTCTATAGCTTAAAACGAACAAAGCAGTTCTTAGTGACTTGACTTTGTTCGGTTTTCTATTGTTTAGCTAGAGCACAGCTAATATTGATCTTCTATTGTTTAAATATCTTTTTGAATAGTTTTCTGTTTCTTATCTTTAGAGCATGGGAATATTATCTAAGAGAAGTTTTGTAGGCTCAGGTTTTTGTACTCATTCTGATAGCCTTGAAAACTGATTTTCAGATCTGTCTACCAGGTATTGGTTAAAAATTCTGATCTATAAAGAGGTAACTAAGTATGATTTTTAAGCTTGAAGCATTGTTAGTCTGAAGAAATGTGCCTATCAGAGGAAGTCAGCCAAAAAAGTTACATGGTGCCTTGAGTAATTCTGAAGATTGTTGAGTAAATTAAACATTTTTTTTCCTCCCAATGCAATCTGTAATAACTGAAGGAATTAGTCAGTGAATAAGACATTTCAGAAATGGAAATTCTAGTGATTTAAAAGAAAGAAAAATTAGAAGAATATTCAGTCACACTGCCAACAGAACTATTTTTAGGTCCAAGTTCTGCTTGCTCATGTGTCCCATTGAGTTAATATGATTACAGAGTTGGTCTTTGAGCTGATTTTAATACAGATGCAAAACTGTCTGGATTTTTCTTTTCCTTGACTTTTCCCATTAGAATTTATTTTCTGAAGTTTTCAGCTATTAAAAAAAAAAAAAAATTAAAAGGAAGAAAAAAAAGTGCATGGAGGATACCATCTGCCACTCAGAACATTCCAAGTCATCAACTGTGCCAGGAGTTTAAGGTGGACTATTATGAAAGTCTTTGAGAAGTATAATTAGAAGGATATACATGTGTTTCTTCAGCAGTGGAGATCCCATCCCAGGAAATGCTGATTTTGACACAATATGGAATAAAGTGAAAATACAGAGAAATAAATATTTCAATCAGTTCAGTTTACAAAAATTCTTTGGTTAGTACTTTTAAATTTTCTTAATAAAGAGTGCTGTCAGTAAAACAACAAGATCAAGTATCTTTACCCTTACATTCTGCTCCTTTCTCTACTACCAACAGTCTAAAACATAGGCAGTTTTTACTTTGTAAGCCAGCATGAAGGATGCTTTCAATTCAGAAAATATCTTTCACTGTATCTGTGGAAATAACCATGAAGATTATAATCTGTGAGGATTAAATATGAGGATGTTATTCTGCTCCTTCAAATATGCCCATGATCCTTTATGGACAATAGATAAATAAATAAACAGAAATAAAATCAGTAAAATGAAAATTCATTTATTCCAAATGATAATGTCATAAGATTTTTTTTTTTTTAGTTTATCTGAATAGTTCCTCATTTAAACACTTTTAGAATAGTTTTACATACATAATTTTTGAGTCTCATTGACAGAAAAGTTGCAAAAGATATAGGCATCATTCAACTCAAAAATGTGATCTAGAAATGTTAAAGTAACTTCTCATAAAATAATCAGACTTTTATTAGATTAGACCAAAGAAGGAGGGATAGGATTTTAAATTCACAACACTGGCAAGCATATCCTCACAGTACTTTTTCCCTGGCAAAGGATTAACTGTGGGTTTTTTAGGGAAAAAGAAACATACAAAATTAAACATGTTCTTAGCCTTGCTAATGCTTTTGCTAGTTTTAACAATGTTCCTTTCTGAATGATAAACAGTTATATAAAGCACTGCATGGTCCAGTCTTGTTGCCATTGACATAAACAGCAGGTATCCCATTGACCAGAAATGAATACATGTTAAATAATGAAAGAGTTAAAAAAAAAAAGAAGAAGAAAGGATAAAAAAACCACAGTACATTATGCTGCATATTCTCTTTGGAAGGTATAAACCATATGCCAAGCTGTGGAAAACATTCTTTGAGCATCAACATCTAGTTATTTTGCATGTTCCAGGGGGAGCAGTGCTGGCACACTCCAAATTGCCCCTAGGGCTGTCATATGTTAAACAAGCTTACAGGCTGGTTTATGCTTTCAGATGCTACCAGGCATGATTCTGATCCTATTTGTATTGGTTTTTCCTGATACAGCTCCACTATATGCAATAGAAGTGTTACTTATTTTCTACAGTGTATAAGAAAGGAGATTCCGGCCTTAAATTTAATTTGCCTTTCTTTACCTGGAGAGGTATACAGATTTCAATTAATTCAAAATCTTAGTTCCCAATTTATTTGAATGTTTTACACATCTTATTTTAACCCTTTAACATTTTCTCCCATTCCTATCAGTTAATAGAGAGTCCTGAACTGTGTTTTTTTTCTTATTCACATCCACTTTTCAATCATTTATTTTGGAAAAGGTGTTATGAAAAAAATACAAACTTCTATTTTTAAGGGAAGCTGCATTTTTTTCACAGCGGATGACTGTACATTACTTAATTTTCTGAGATGTGGATTACATCTATTCATCAGTGTCACTACATACAATTCTTCTGATTCTTCCTGTAATTTGTAATAACATTGACATCTAGTTAGATTCGTGGTTCCTTTATACTGAGACACAGGGTGTATATTTAAAGACAGTATCCTGGTGAAGAGCTCACTTAGTCATTTTAGGATCTTGAGTTTGCATTTTTTCTTCATCATCAGACCAACATTATGGTTAAGAACAAACATGCACACTTGCACTCTTATATACAGTAAAACCACATTCTCATCTGGTTCAGAGCCAGTGAATTGTTAAGCAAATCCACTTCTATCCAAGCCTACCATGTGTCACTTTTAGGCAGTAGGCACTTTAATGCAACTCAAATTAATAGTATTAGCATACAAAGTCAAGGGCTCTGTGATTAACTGCCAATCTAGTTGACATATCATCATGGTTTTAGCTTGATATTCACATCAGTTGTGTACAGTTTAGCAGATATTTCCCACCGAAGGTCCTTGTTTAATAGAGGAATTTTTTATCTAATTGTAACTGTAACTTTTCTATTTTTGTAATATCCCATTTACAGTATAATTATTGTTCTCCATGCAAGAGAGTATACATAATAACTAGCGTATGTAGGCCACCTGCTTGCATTAACACATCCTTTCTCTTCACTCCAAGATAACAGAAGGAAAAAAAATAATTAAGTTGTGCTTTTCAGTTCTCTAACTGCAAGAGCAGAACGCATTTGAAAAGTCACAAAATATCAGTGTAAGCGTGTATTATTGTCTACCATCTTCTGGTTTTCCTTTTAGCCATTATTATAGTGTCAGTGAACTACATTTTCAGCACTTTCCCCTGTTAACAGTTGCATGATAAACTATTTCCTTGTATCTGCAAATCAGGTTATGGCCCGCTTTGACTGATTGTGCCAAAGCTATTATATCCATGTCAACACTTCCTGTGAAAAATGAGGTGACCAATCAGATCAATATCTTTCTCTTTTGTTTCAGAGTGAGAACACTTTGCACTCAAATCTCTGTTTTCAAGTCCTCGTCCTGACCTTTGTCATGCCCATATGGCCCATAATCCTCCATACACATTTTTAAAGGGTAGTAACAACATAGACATTGTTCATCATACTGGACTAACTTTATGTACTGGGAAAACTCTGGTAGTCACTATGTTGTTCTTGCAGAGGTGAGTACCTGAAGCTCCAGAGACATTTAATTATGTCTTTTTTTCTTTGTTTTATGATGCCGTATGTCCTCCCGTCTGTTTCTCTGTAAAAACAGGTTTACCACTTAGTGCTTGCATCCTCCCCAATACTAATTCCTACGCTAACCAGCTTCCTAGTTCTCAATACTTTAATACTGATGTTTTGTAGAAATTAACACCTTTTGAATCACGAATAGCAATCAGTGTAGTTTTATAATACAAGTTTTTATATGTAAATTAACCCATTGTTTTGTTATGTGCTCTTGGGGAATTAATCAGCCATGTATTTTTTCCTGTGAAACAAATACTGATGCTGAACTAGTCATGTTGTTGACTTGACTTCAGTTTTAACCAGAGGAATTTCTTCTTCTGTTTGTACTCCCCATCCAGGAGAATTCAATTAGGTTCAGGTAGTACATCGGGGTTCCAAAGCCCGAACTCCGATTTAGGAACTGCTGCCAAATAACCATAATAATCAAAGCCACTTAAAACAGCAATCTGCAAGCCAGCATGGTGGCTCTGAAGATTATTACTCCAGTCTGTTAGACAATCTGTTCATGAGGACTTTGGTTTAAGCTCTGGCATCACTCATTTGTCTGCACTTTGCTCTTGATTCTGAGCCACAAGTTCCTGACTGCTGCTCTAGAGGGGAATAGGAAGGAGATGAAAAGGGAGTTTTATAAATGTTTTAAATGAACTGAAGGAAAAAAAAAAAAAGAAAAAAAAAAGAACACAGTCTTTCCCTGGATATAAAACACTCAGATAAAAACCCATGGATTTTTACCCAGAATACATAATAGAAAATCTTACTTTTCTGAAAAAAATTACATTTCTTTAACTATTTTTTTCCAAGTATGTAATAAAGCTTGTGTAACTTTCTCATGTAAGTCTTGTGGTACGCATATTATTCAGAAGAGTTTTTTTCAAATAATGTTGCATCAAAAGTTGTAGACAGAAAAAAATCCATGGAATAGAAACCAAACATTTTTTTATTCAAGCCTCTAGGCCACAATGTATCTTTCATATTGTTACCAAGTAAGAATAATCTCTCTATCAAAACTGATGCCTTTGATATATCAATTTTGGCTGTATCCCATAGAACAGAAGCTGTTTAGCAAGCTGTGAGGATTTACTGAGAAAGTTTTTACTCTGTATGTGCCCTGTGTATATTCACCAGTCTATTTACAGCATATACACTATACATATACACATATACATACATCTGTATATGTACAAAAATGTATATATACACAAATACATACACATATATACACACATGTAGAAATACTTAAACTTACCACAGAACTGACGGTCTAACCCATGTGGCCATGAATGCCAAGATCTGGCATAGCCTCTGAATTCTTGGACTTAGAGTTTGGACTGCTAATTAAAATTAAAATTTTCTCTTGATCTTTTCTCTTCCAGCATTTAGCACTCTTCACCAGCAGAACTATAACAAATGTCATCCTTGTGCCTGTCTCCCATTATGTGCTTCTTGTGTTTTTGAACACCCTGTATCAGAAGTACTGACAAAAAGTTCAGTGTAGATTCTAGAAAAAGGTATTGATGGGGGAAACTAAGTCAAACCCTGTCAATAGTAAACTGTTCAGTCATGGAATATTGCTTTTGTTATCTTAGCTATGCATTTGAATTGAAATCTGCACCATATTTCAATCACTTTCATGACTACAGCATTTAGACTTAAGCTTGTTTGTTCTTCAGAAATTTTCCTTATGAGATAGGCAGAAATGAAGTATTGCCAAGTTTAAGTATTACCAAAAATTCTTGTCTAAGTGCAGAGCACTCATAGTTAGCAAAATCAGAGTGACTGTAGGAAGGATCCCAGGCCATTTTGTCTGTGTCAGATGGATTAGGTGGATGGAGACTTCTTAGACTTCTGGTCAGTGTTTTATGTCATTTAAATACAGAGTACCCAAGGGATTTCCATTTAATCTTCACCTTTTCAGTATCGACCTTCAAAGCTTTCTGGAAGGCAGGCAATGTAAAGAAGCAATGAATTTGACTTCAAGTATTGTGCTGTACATGCACAGTACTGAAGATGCAGCAACTAGGTCCTCAAAAACTTAATAAATATTTCCCCCAAAGTGGGGCTATAACGTTCCATCATACGTGCTTTCCTTCTCAGATAAACACAGACCATTATCTTCTTCTCTCAGTTTAGCCATCCAGCCACTACAGTACTAGAAAAATTTTAATTTGCTGACAACTTATGTTTTTACTTTTTTATGAATACTTTGGGACCTGACAGCAACCAGAATGGTTTTCACAGCATCAGTGGCTATGTCTATATCAGAAAATTCCTACTGGAAATTTCTCTGGAAATGAGGCCATTGTCATTCAATATCTTTAAGTTTCCTTATTTTCCAAAACAGGATGGACTACCTTTTGCAGACTCCCTGGTCTCTGTTAATTCCCAAACCTTGCTCATGAATTGTATGGAAGACTGAATGTTGGACTTAGCTACAAATATTTCAAAGGATCACTGTAACAGTTAAACAGTGTAGCAAACCATATTCTATATATTCTCTGACACTACTGATTTTATTAATATTTTATAATAATTTATCAAGAACTTTTAAGAAGGAATTTTCCTTAAATCAATGAGTTATATTGTTTGGCTCCAAAATTAGTAAATTTAGCCTTTTTTCTTTAGGAGCCAGTTTCTAAGATTATGGCCTTTCCATCAGTGTAATGTTTTAAGAGATTTAAAAACCATCCTCAGGCTTTCATCCTGTTTTTCTCGTGTTCTCTGACAGCATTTAGAAGTTGTCAGACTGCCCTGCATTTCCCAACTGTAGCTTTGTTTCTCTTGAGTTATGTCTGAAATGGAGATGGGAGAGCACTTCCTTACTATAAGGTTTACCACAGGTATAGTTTACTTCCGTTATAACAACAAGACTAAGAATATACTCCTTTACTTTTTTCCCCATTTACAAAATGAAAGCACATACTGAGCACTGTGATGCTCTCAGTCTAGATCCGGCAGTTGTAAGCATGGATAAGTCAGATGTAGCTTTTAGAACATGGCAAATCAAAGCTGCTCTCCTTGCTGGTCAGTCATAAGCTAGTAGCTCTCCTTTTTAATAACTTTTTCTCACCACAAATCTTCGCCAAGTGAGTTTGTGAAGAGCTGAAGGACTTATAAGTCTCCTTAGCCAGTGCGGGATTTACCTTTAAAAAAAAAAAATAAAAAAAGAAATATATATATAAAAAAGAAATATTTAATAACCAGATGCTATTAAGAAAGCAGAAGAAAATGGAACATTGAGAGGCTAAATGTTTGGAGAAACAAAACCAAAACCCAAATCAAAACAAAAACATAGCTCCTGTCACTACAAAAGATGTATTTCATGCTCTTTAAAATACAACTCATTTGGAATTTGGACTAAACAACAGAAAACTGGAAAAGTTTAAGTTCAAGAACAGCTCTGAAAAAACTCAAGATATTAGGAAGCAGATGTAAGCTCAAAATAAAACTAGTTCGAGCAAAGAAGACAGATCTGTGTTTGTGGCACTGCAGAAAACAAGCAGTTGTTACTTTTGCCCTGCAGCAACCTCCTTGTAATGACACTGGATACCTGCCAGTCTCTAATTATCCTTACACCAATAACTTTAAATTGCAGCTTCCTTCAACTTAATGTCTTATTTTTAGATCAAAGGCTACTTCAAGTGGACCATCTTATCAGAATCACAGAAATCTGATAATGTAGTGTGCACCAACGTTGCAATGGCCTATAGGGCTCCTGGAGGGTTAGGAAGAATACATTCCACTATGCCTTTACATGCTTCCTTACATAGAAATAGGTGTTCTGGCATAGTTTTTTGTTTGGGTATTTTTTTTTTTAATGTTACTTTTACATTCTTAAGCAAAGAAAATAACAAGATTGCTAAAGTAAACTAAACAAAAAAGGAAAAGAAGATAATTTGCCTACCTGTGTGTTTATACATGTGTATGCCAAGAGATACATAGGAGATTGACTAGTTTAATAGTACACATATATAGTCATTATATATTGCTTATATTTCAGATGTATGTATAAATACATTATATGTACATATAGTAAGGAATATTCTCAGCATTGAAGAGTTCATAACTTAGTCATAGCAAGAGAAGCATAAGTTATTCTAAAAGCATGTGTTACAAAATTCAATTGTGACTTCAAAATAGAGAATGTCTGAGAAAATATGATCACTTTGCTCAGCATAATAAAGTTTATGCTTTGTGAATACACAAACTCTTTCAGAATTAAACTAATATATAGTTTAGCAGAACAGTTATTTTGCTAGTTTGGCCACCTACAGTGATACTAGTAATATTGCTCTGCACTGCCCTTTTTTAAAGCTGTACAATATCTGAGGAGGGATGCAGTAACCTGATTTCAAGGATAAAATGAATTGCCCCAGAATTCCAGGTCACAAACCAAGATGCTCTAACCCTTATTTAACATTGTGTTGTTTAATTTGTACTTGTAGTAAAGGTTTGCGTTTTTTTTTTCTAAATTTTATATAAATTATGAAGCACATATGTACAGTACTAGCTCTTTTGAGTGAATATTATCCATGTTTTCTGTGCTTCCATAAGATAGTGGATATTTGCTTACAGACGTGAAGACATTTCTTACTGCAAAGAGCATTTTGTTCAACATTTTGTTTGGTAAATAAATTAAGAGATACGGATGTAACAAGGTAATATTACCGAGCAGCTAGTATTTACCTGACTGATACAAGTAGTCACACAGGCTGAAAAATTTAGTCCTCCTTTGTCCTTAGTTGAAGATATTCTACAAGAAACATTTTAGAACTATTTTTGGGTTAGCACAGCATGGTTTTGAAGATGTTTGCTTCCTAAAAATATAAAAGCGTCACACTTGAAAATACTTTCGTGTGAAAGTATCTGCTCTGATAAGTGGACTTGAGGGTTTCTAGCATGCAAAATCTTAAAATAATACTGTTTGTTAAAAATGTCTGTTCAACAAAAACTGGACAGAATTTTTGAGCCATAAACTCTTCCTCTAGTTGGATCACTGGCTGCATTGTAAGCATATTGTCTGATGGTTAAATTCAAAATAGTTACTTATTTGTCATAAAACTGACATCATTAAACAATAAAAAATAAATAAAAATAAAAGGTACAATAGCATCATAGTGTAGCATCTACATATTTTTTTTCTTGAATGTTCTCTTGCAAGTTTTTTTCTCCTTGGTAATAATAATAAAACCGCCTCAGAAAACAACACCTCCGTACTAATCAGTTTCCATTGTAAAAAAGGATCACATGCTAGGAGCTTGCATTGACACATTTAACAAAAAAACCCCATTATATTACTGACAGTTCCCACAATCCAATATTTTTTCACCAATAAGAACATTCTTGCAACTCACAGAAATGGAAACAGGAATTTCTGCATTGTTACATCTTGAACTAATTAAGAAATGTCTTCATTACTGTTGATATTTTCTTTAAATAGAACGGCTATTAGTATTTCAAATCCATCACAAAAGATCCTGCAGAATCTCGATATCACATTGCAAAATGCATTTGTAGGATGCTGTCCTTACAGCAATCTGTAAATGGCAATATAACTCCACTGAAGTAATTTATGCTTCTCCTTAGGATAATTTGATGGAGAAGCAACTATTTAATACAGAGATAATGACTATTGACCTAGTTGGCCCTTACTTCCTCATCTCCAAACATCTGGACTAAACCTCTTTCTTCAAGAGTTCCTATGCACAAAGGAAGAAAATTATGTCTAGTGTTACTTATTTTTGAACACCTATAAATACAGTGAAAGAAAAGACAAAGGACTGAGGCATGGTTTTGAATCCTCCTTCTTTTTTTTTGTCCTAGTTCTTAAAATCGAGGGTCTTGTCATAGCTTAAGTGCACTTTTGTAGAGTAACAACGTCCTGTTTACAAAACACAAATTCACTGTGTATTTCTGCACCGTTTCTTGAGTGTCAATCTGGATATTACTTTATGTTCACTTACATACTAGGCCTACGAGCAAACTAAGCACCAACAGCAAAAAAACCCCATCTTTTCTCATAAGACTAGTTTACATAAAATGTAGTAGTATATGCTGCCTGAATCTCTTGAACCATATAAGGCACTGAGTGTAGATTGCAAAGGGTAAATGTTGTCTGTATAACCGATTAGTGTGACATGGCATTGCTGACTACACTGTAAACCATATTGGGGACATGATGTTCAGATATGCAGATGAAGATTTTCAGTACCTCTTTTAGATAGTGTTTTCTTAAGGTGACTTACTTGGCCGTAACAACTTTCTTAAAGAAACAATCTCTCTATTAATATTAAAACAAAAAACCAAACACATACACTGGTATTGTTCCAAGCTAAAAGTGAATTAACAGTGACACCCAGTGGCCAGGTAAACATACTATAAATACGCTCTAGTATTCCCAGTGGAAGGCGTTGGGACTTGCTAGTTAAAGCATGAGGTACTCTATGTATTTAGTTACCATAATCTCAAGGCCACTGTGTTCCTAATTTTGGCAACATGGCAGTGATTAGACTTGAAATCATTGTGTGGCATGTTCACTACTAGTTTTTTATTGCTGTTTACCTTTGCTGACATCCCAGATAGTAGTCGTATCAACAGACTGTAACTGTCTGTATTAAAAATTACAAAACAGAGGCCAGAATGCAATAAAGAACCTTTATACATCAGTAATCAGAACACAGACCCAATCCAGCTGAGCCTATCATGACATTGGGAGCACTTCTGTGCGAATAAAAAATATATTTAAAGGTAAAAAAAATGTGGGGTAGCAGCTGTGAGAGTGGAGTGAGAATATGTGAAACAACTCTGCAGATACTATAGTCAGTGAAGAAGGAGGGGGAGGAGGTGCTCCGGGCACTGGAGCAGAGATTCCCCTGCAGTTTGTGGTGAAGACCATGGTGAGGCAGGCTGTCCCCCTGCAACCCATGGAAGTTAAAGGTGGAACAGCTATCCACCTGCAGACCACAGAGGACAAAGCTCCTGTCAGGATCTGTGTCCCATGGAGAGGAGCCCATGCTGGAGCAGGTTTTCTGGCAGGACCTGTGGCCCATGGAGGACCCACACTGTATCAGTCTGTTTCTGAAGAACTGTTGGTTGTAACAGAGAAGGACTTGTGGGGCATGTGATGGTTGGAGGCCATCTTGGGCATAGTGATCATAAAATGACAGAGTTTTTGATTCTTTGAGAGCACCCTTAATAAATTTGCAGATGACACCAAGTTAGGTGGGAGTGTCAACCTACTTGAAGGTAGAATGGCTCTATTGAGGGATCTGGACAGGCTGGACCAATGGGCTGAAGCCAATGGTATCAGATTCAACAAGACTAAGTGCCAGGTCCTGCACCTGGGTCACAATGCCATGCAGCAATACAGGCTTGGGGAAGAGTGGCTGGAAAGCTGCCCAACAGAAAAGGACCTGGCGGTATTGGACAGCAGCTGGCTGAATATGAGCCAACTGTGTTCCCAGATGGCCAAGAAGGCAATAGCATCCTGGCCTGTATCAGAAATTGTGTGTCCAGCAGGATTAGGGAAGTGATCATCCCCCTATACTCGACACTGGTGAGGCCTCACCATAAGTACTGTGTTCAGTTTTGGGACCCTAACTACAAGGAAGATATTGAGGAACTGGAGGATGTCCAGATAAGGGCAGTGAGGCTGATGAGGGGTCTGGAGACCAAGTCTTATGAGGAGCAGCTGGGGAAACAGGTTCTTTAGTCTGCAGAAAAGGAGTCTCAGAGGAGACCTGAAAGGAGGTTGTAGAGAGGTGGGCATCTGTCTCTTCTTTGAAGTAACAAACATCAATAGGAAGTGGCCTCAAGTTGTGTCAGGGAAGGTTTAGGATGGATATTAGGAAAAAATTCTTCACTGAAAGGGTTAGCAAGCATTGGAACAGGCTGCCCGGGGAAGTAGTGGAATCACCATTCCTGGAGATATTTAAAAGACTGGTAGATGTAGTGCTTAGTGACATGGTTTAATGGTGGTTTTGGCAGTGTAAGGTTAACAGTTAGACTCAATGATCTTAAAGGTGCCTTCCAACCCAGAAAAATCTATGATTCTATGATTCTATGATGAGATGCCATGGTAAGGATCTATACTGGAGAACTTCTTGAAGCACTGCAGCCTCTGGGAAGGATCCATGCTGGAGCAGACAGTGAGGACTATCTCATGTGGGTGGGACCACACAGTGGAGCAGGGAAAGAGCATGAAGAGGAAGGAGTGGCAGAGACAATGTGTGAAGAACTGACTGCAACCCCCATTCCTCATCCTCCTGTGCCACTAAAGGGGAGCAGGTAGAGAAATCGGGAGTGCAGTTGAGCCCAGGAAGAAGGGAGGGTGAGGGAAGGCGCCTTTAGTTCTTTTTTTATTTTTCACTATCCTAGTCTGTTATTAATGGCTAGTAAATTAAATTAAATTTCCCCAAGTCTGTCTTTCCTCTGATGGTAACTGATGAGTGCTGTCTCCCAGTGCTATCTCCAGGGAGTGTAACTCCCTGTCCTTATCTTGACCCATGAGCTTTTCATCATTATTTTCTTCCCATGTCTTGATGATGAAGGAGAGTAAGAGATCAACATTGTGGGCACCTGATGGTCAGCCAACATTAACACATCACAAGTATTCATGCAAATCTATGTCTTCGCTGCTTCTAAGTATCACATAAGAGGGACTGTTAATACAGAACCCATGCTCCAGTTTGTTTTAACACATAGCATTTAACTTACTTGAGAGACAGGTCAAGAACAGAGCAGCAGTCACTCAAATATGGCACTGGAAGTTTTTTTTGAGAGGTTGACATTGCATTTTTCAGTCATTATGCTGGTGAAGTGAATCTCACTCTTAGAAATTAATGGGTGTTTCATTCATAGGCATTATCCTGACTATGTGTATGGTAAAGCAATGATTAAAGGAGGTTTTGTATTCTCTTGTTAATATTAGATGGAAGTCTTACAATATCATAAAAAAAGTTATTTTCACAGCAACTATGCTGTGCAATTTCACAGAACTGAAGCTACAATTTTGCTGAAGATCTGTTTTTTTATCATGCAGTGCTATGAGGCTGAACATTTAGATGAGAGTTTTCCATAAGGTCATTGATTTTTCAAGCAGAATAACAGAATGAATATTCAAAAAGCAGCTGAAAAGAAAACAGTGAAAGAGAGAGAAATTAAAGTAAACAACTAAATTAATTCAATAAAAGTTTCTTTGTCTAGGAGCCAAATAACATAATACAAGAAAGAAAAGCTTTGAAAAACAATGTGTTTGAGATTACAGTAGATATTCCTGGCCAATTTAATTTTCTTTCAGTTTTTCTTCACTTTCATATCCTTCCCTCTTGGTTGGAAAGCTTATAATTAAAGAAGAGTTCTGCTTACATACAATTCATATGGTCTTCTTTCTGACAAGATTGAATGGAATGATGCATTCCACTGGTCTTCTCCAAAGTTTAATGACAAACAAAACAGTAGTGTTTCATTTATTAGGGAATGTAGCTTCTGAATCTATACTTTTAATGAAATTTTTTAGAGGCAGTAAGTCTTCAAAGAGAATGTTCGTAGCTCTTCTGAATATCAGGCCCCTTTAAAAGGTCTTGTGTTGTGTACCCAAAGATACTTGAGACCTCTCATCATTTGGGAAATGCCTGCTTTCTCTTCCTGATGTGACAACCTGAAGATCCTCATATGTATGGTTTACTAAAAAAGAGGACAAATAGCTTAAGGAGAGCAGAATTGGTTATAGAAAGCTGCAGATAGCAATCAAGAAAAGGAGTTCAGAAACACTTCTCCAGTTTGGGGCCAACAAAGATCTAGGTAATGAATTCGCCTTTGAGGAAATGGCACTGCCCTACTTCTTTCCCTGCCAATGAACCTGTGAAATTCAAAGGTGAAGGAATCACAGAGTACATTTATTGAAAGAGCACTGGAAGTACCTTTTCAGTGTGAGCTCTCCCTGGAGCCACAAAAAGAGCTGTGAGTGCACCAGTCATACTAGTACTATTGCTATTTTTTTCAGTAGCGTGGGCAATTTCTTGAGGCTACAATTAAACCTCCTAAAGAGAATCTGCAAAGCAGAACTTCTGGCACTGAATTTTCTCTGTGTATGAATATGATTCCAACACCTATGCCAACATATTAACATGACAACACAGGGATGATAGCTAGTGAAACAGCCTGTGAGTTTCTTGCTATTTAAGACTTTAACAATTCTTCAAATACAAGTAAGTTCTTAGGGAGAACTGAGCAACAAATGTTTAGTTCAAAACATTTTTATTTCTTAAAGCTGTATATAAATAAAAACACTAATGGATAGACAGATGGATAGATTGATAAAACTGGTAGGAAACAGATCTTATGACTGTAATATGTTTTCCTCCAACGTTTATGATAACAATACTGTTAGTTCTGCAGTGTCTGTGCAATATTGTAGATTGAAATCAAGTAATTACACCCTTGACCAAGCCTTTGAAAAGTGAATGATTCTAATACAAGGGTTGCAATTTAAGATAATGAAGGAAAATGAAAGAATCTTCTTTGATAATCAAAGTATATAGCAGATAACCCAACACCTGAAGTCTTTAAAACAGAGAGGTACACAATTCAATACAATTTGTTTGATAAATGGCAAATTATACTCCTGAAGAATAGTAAAATTCTGCAGAGCTAATTGTTCACTTAATGACACGAGAGTACACTCCATAGGGTAGAAAGGGCAAAGTGTTGTCTCCCTTACCTAGCAATCAGAATTTCTACTGCTTTAACTGGGAAAATGTAGCTTTTTTTAAAAAAAATCTTTTATTCCAAGTAGTATACATTTTGTAATTTCATATAAGGTTGTTTATGGTTTGGTGTTGCAGTATATCTATATACAATGTAATAGCTATTGGATTCTCAGCTGGTAGATAATACAGTTACCTGGTTATTCACCATGAGCATTTTGTCTCTATTCAGTTCAGCTCTGTATTTCATAGTAATGCAAAATTCTCTTCACCTTCACTTGATAGAAATGAGTCCTGGAAAGCAAATCTGAAAAGGAAAAAAGGGGTTAAAGAAACATACAATAAAGATATTAAAATGGAATTACAGGGTTTTTTTTCCTAGCATTTTGTAAGACCTGAATTCTGGTACATACTGTTCAAACAAGCAGTTCATCTGAAACTAAAGAGTAGCTAAGAATGGCTCTTCTGAGTAAGAGTTGGTGGTTTGGGCTCTTAATCTATCAGTCACTACCATGACTTCATGCATATTAAATGACCAAAGTCTATTTTATTCAAAAAGCACTTATCTTTAAAATACATTGTTTAATCTTCAGCAGCAGAATAAACTGAACGTATTACAAACTGTTAAGGTGATTCATTTGCAAGGCCAACAATTATGTAGCCATTTAATTTTGTGCTTACCTGTTACCACTGAAGTTACTGAAAAGCACGTTCATTTTCATTTGAATAAAGCACGCAAAAGCCATTGTAAAACATATTTATTCACTGTAAATCACCTTCAACTTTCAGACTGCCTGGCACTGAGGTAGTGGACCAAAACACACCCTTGCAATTGTTGTACAGTTTGTAAAGTATAATACTAGTGTTCATTATTGCTTCACATACTTTCTAATTGCTTTTACATTTGAACAGATTCTCACTTTTATTTCATGCTTACAGTCCAAAAAATGGAAATGTAAAATAATAAAAAATACTACTAACAAATAGAAAAAAAAATATCTGTGATTTAAAAGCAGACCTTAGTGTAATGTGTTCTTTTTGGAAGGGAAATATTTTAAAAGTAAATGTTTCATAAGTAGTCGAAATTTATAAATTAGGATGTGACAAAGATGCATTGAGAACTTAGACCAAGAGTGTTAGTTAACTTACCTCTTTTCTACAGTGTCCTGACTGAACCATGTGTTTGAGTTGAACAGGAGCAGGTGAATGGAAACTCAGTCCAAAGGACTTATCGTTGTCCTTAAACCTTAGTTCAGGACATCAAGCTAGCACTAGACAGCTGCTAGCCTAAATTGAAGATTTTACATAAGAGCTTTCCTAGATCTTCTCCAATACCAAATAAATTAACTTTCTAAAGTAAGACAGAAGGCAGTATGTATTTGAAGTAGTAGAGCAATGACAGCATGTGGAAGAGTGAAGGAGCAATGAGGATATAACAGTAAGGTGTCATTATATTGGCTGATGGAATGTACATATAACAGGTTACAGAACTTTGCAAAATAGAAATAAAGGAGATATTTATTTATTAGTATTATATGCTGAAGGATCATCTGATTGGCTGACAGGAAGCTATTTGATAAAAGTTTTGGAAGTCTCACATAATGGTCTAAAACTCTTTAAATAAAGACATTGTATTGGAGCCTACAGTAAGGAATAATAGATATTGCTCAGAAGTCTTCACTTTGTCTAGCAGCAAAAGGCAATGGTGCCCCTCTTTGCCCTCCCTTTTTACCATAACTCTGGAACAAATCAGTCAAAGAATCCAACACAATAACAGAGTTGAAGGCATAAAAATATTGGACATCTTGGATAGGATTTTATTATATGCTGTCGATGTCATTCTTTTCTTATCCAATCCATATGAATCCCTTGGGGGCAGCAGCCAATGAATTAAAAAGTTTGAGGAAGTCTCACTGTAGAATCATAATCAAAGGAAGTTCAAGATTCAGTGCATCAAACTTTCAACAACTATATATGAAGCCATACTAAATATGGGTTCAATTGGACTAAACATTCAATTGGGTACTTTTGAGTGCAATTACTGCCTGGTAATGATAGTCATATGATCTCATTTTTGCTTAGCTATATAGGTCTATTGACCTTGAATAGCGTAACTACATAATGGATATAATAATAAAACTACTAAGCTTTTAGGGAGAACTTTTCACCCAAGGATCGCAAAGCATTTTAGAAAGGAGGTCAGGATCATTATCTGCATTGGCTGGGGGAACAGGAGCCAAAGAAGAAAACTGACTTGACCGAAGATGTCTACCAGACCTGTGACATAGCCAAAGAGAAAAAGACTCTTTTGTGTTACGCTGCCAACATGAGGAGACAAATTGAAGCACAGTAAGATTAACATTTTCTCTAGTCTTGCTTTATTGCTCCATTTATTGTGATATTTGAAAGTGTTTCAGATGTGTAAATGTGTATTTGGCAAGATAATGAAATCATCTTAATTTTATAGCTTTCAAAGCTATCAACAGCAGTTTCATTTCAATAAGCTAATAAACGCACATTCAAAATCCTGTATATAAGCAGAAAAAGTTCCCCACAATTGCAGTTACCAGCAAAAACCAAGAGTTTAAGGGTTTACACTGTGGATGAATGAGTTAGAAGAATGAATGTGTCAGTCAATGCTAAGGTGTAGGTACGGGGTAGCCTAAGAAGGCCTATGACAGGGTCTTGGCCATCTGACAGCGGGTTTCATCAGTGTTTGTACATGGAATATGAGTTGAAGTGAAAACAAACATTCTGATTCCAAAATTTTTTTCTTGAAATATTTTACAAGACCATGGTTATGCAATTAGAAACTCAATTGTGTAACTCCTAACTGTCAGAAAATGGTATTTGGTTCAAAAAATCCTCATTTTTATTAACTTAAAATGGTGAGATATTAATACTTACAACATACTGAGAAAATGAGGCTACTTGCCTTGCAAGTTCTCCCAATGCAAACTTGACAAGAAAATGTGTATTTTAGTAGGGACAAATCATCAAATAAACTGCTTGTATGTTTAAAGTTTACATCTAAGTTACTCCTGAAAATTATTTTTTTGTGTGTTAGCTTGTGTTAGTTCAAACGTCAGTATTATGCAGGTGAGAAACCCTTTCCCTCCTTTCAGAGGATTTTGTCCTGGTGTCTTACCTTCAACGGACTTTCTACACAAATGAAAAACAATGAAATCAGAGATACCGTCTGGTGCAATCTGCCATTCCAGAGCTCATCTGGAATCTCTCAAATGAGGATGATCATTCTTCCAATATTTAAAATAACTAATATACAATCAATTCTGTTGCTACCAGTAAAGGAAACATTTAGTCAGAGTCTCTCATATAATTGTCAGTATTGCTTTGTACACTAAGGCATAACACTTAGGCCCTTGATGTTTCTATTTTAATATTTTATCTTTTAATTAAAAAGCTTATGATTTATTTGCCTCATCACTTTCATTTAAGGAACTGTCAAGTGAAGTTGACTGAAATCCATTCATAGACCCACAAACATAAATAACTTCCATAATGAGGAATAGAGTAAATATCGACTAAGGATTTATTCAGTATTGTTCCCACAGAAGAAATAAATGTCAAGAACTAAAGTATTTTCCATGAAAAATATGTATATATGTGGTTTTTTCCTGTCTCCTTGTCACACAGTATCTGGTGTGATATTTTCTAAACAATTTAGATAGCTCAATGCATTAAATCCAACTTTTGGAAATGTGTTACAGACACAATTCCCAAAGGCAACACAAGAAAGTTAGATGTTTCATCTACAGCTGCTTTAATAACAAAATGAAAAACTGCAATCCACTTTTATTAAAAAGTCTTAAAATGCCTCAGGGAAAAGTGAGATCACTGTTTTAAATTTCTTTAGGCAACACAGTATCTTGAAAAGTCAGTATCTTTTACCCAAGACTGCATCACACTAGGTCCTATAAAAAAAAAAAAAAAAGAAGGCATCTGGAGCAACTTACTTGCAAAAATAATAGTGTATTAGAAATCAGATATGATTTTTTTTTCCCATTTTTTTACTCACAACATTTTGGAGTTGAGGCAATCAGAAATTTTGGGATGAAATCTTGAAAGAAATGCATATTTATCAGTTTTGGGGAAAAAAAGAAACAAAACCACAACTAGCTTTTTCACACCTTTAGTCAGTATTTTGACAACCAGGCTATGTTATGCCACCTGGCTTTCATTTCACTCCAAAGCACATTCAAAGGATCTAACTTCTAAGTATGCCTGTGTCTGTTTCCATATGTGTCTGTTTTTCTGTGTCTTTGTAAGTGAAATGGAAATTAGGATTTCCAGTTGGTCCTTCTTTGAGGTTAAATTCAGAGGCGAACTGCATCATACCAAAAACTAAAATAAAGATGTCTAATTTTTCTTAGCCATCTAAGCCAATGTATTCACATTGTCAAAAATGTGTACTATATAAAATGCAATCTTTCTATGTGTATTTAATGCAATTTTTCTATGCTGTGTCAATAGCAACAGACTTCTACAGTTTAATGTTAAATAAAAAGGCTATATTATATTTTAACTACAAGTTTATGCAAGCAAGAGTAATGATCATGACCACTGTGGTTACTGCTGCTTATATGTTACCTTAAATATACCTCACCGTTATCCATCTAATACCTTAATAACTTGCTTGGATGGTTTTCTCATAACCATAACATGACTAGCGTGGGTCACACAGTGCAACAGTAGGGGTATTCCCACAAAAGCAATATTACACACAGAATCACAGAATGGTATGGGGTTGGAAGCGACTTCTGGAGATCATATAGTCCAACCCACCTGACAAAGAAACCTAGAACAGTTTGCACAGGAACGTGTCCAGGTGGGTATTGAATGTCTCCAGAGATGGAGACTCCACCGTCTCTCTGGACAGACTGTTCCAGTGCTCTGCCACCCTCAAAGTACAGAAGTTCCTCCTCATGTTTAGGTGGAACTTCTTATGTTCAAGTTTGTGCCCATTTCCTCTTGTCCTGTTACTGGACACCACTGAAAAAGACTGGCCCCATCCTCTTTGCACTCACCCTTTAAGTATTTATAGGTGTTGATCAGATCCCCCCTCAGCCTTCTCTTCTCCAGATTAAAAAGACCCAAGTCCCTCAGCCTTTCCTAATAAGAGACATGTTCTAGTGTCCTAGTCATCTTTGTAGCCCTTTGCTGTATCCTCTCCAGCAGTTCCCTGTCCTTCTTGAACTGAGGAGCCCAGAACTGGACACAGTTTTTCAGATGTGGCCTCACCAGGGCAGAGCAAAGGGTGAGGATAACCTCCCTCAACCCGCTGGCCGCAATCTTCTTGATGCTACCCAGGATGCCATTGGCCTTCTTGGCCATAAGGGCACATTGCTGGTTCCTGATCATCCTGTTGTCCACCAGGACTCCCAGATCTTTTTTCACAGAGCCTCTCTCCAGCAGGTCAGCTCCAACCTGTACTGGGTCATTCCTCCTCAGGTACAGCACCCTACACTTGCCTTGTTGAGTTAAGCAGTTAACTCAAAGTATATTTAACAAGTTGTGCTACAGGAGAGAGGTCATCTCCTATTCTGACACATGGGAAGCCACATACTTAGCTTATGCCTAAGGAAGCCAAAGTGTACAAGAACTAATTGACTTCCATTCTTGGCTCAGTGCATCATTTTAGCATACAATTTTGTACTTCCTTGTCACAAATTCTTTCATTGAGGTTAGGACCTGATTGGGTCTTCCTTTTTTCCCTTTTTGAAAATGGGTGTAATTTTTACCTTTTTTCCAGTCTGGGAACTTCAGTGGACTGCTACAGCTTTACAAAAGTGATGGATAAAAACAACAGATAAAAAATGAAATAACTAACCTGATCATAAGCAAGCACTTTTATACATAAAGGCTCAGTTATGCATCATTAATAAGTTTTAAATACTCTTAAATCTACTTTACTTTTTTAAAAAAATGTTTTAGAGAACTTATTTTTACCAGGAGGTTTGCCTTGTGTGAAACATTTAATAGATTTTTGAAACTGCAGGTTGTGACTGTTGCTAAAAATGAGAGATTGTAATGAAAGTAAGAACTTAGTCAACGGTCACTTAGATAGTCTCTTCAAAGGGCAAGATCTTCTAAATAATATCCCATTATGATAAAGACATGATCTATACCTCAGAATCTTTTTTCAACAGCTTTCTATCAGACGTGAAGATCCTTGATGCAAGGAAAAAGGGATCTAAACCACATAAAAATATTCAAGTCTACCTGATTAGTAAGGAAGCGTATTAAGATCACCTTAATAGCTACCAAGCCACTAAGTAATGGAGAAAGCTAATTCTGAATCTGCTAGACTTAGCTTAGACTCTCTTAGTGTCTGGACTCTCCTTAGAAGGTAATATCCAGCAAAAAGTATGTCCAAAAGTGTGGATAGGATTGCACAAGTATGGGTTTCATCAAACACCAAACTATACTGGGCTAGGGCACAGACTTAGGCAGTGATGGGTCTTTCATGTTGTTTCTCGGGTTGGTGACCATGATGGTTTTGACTAATAATAATTCTACTCTCCTACTCAAAGTATAGCTATGATTTGGTGATGGCATGGACCCAGGGCTGGACTATTTCCAAGAGGGGTGGAAAGTGCCACATTTTTGGTTTGGTTTGGTTTGGTTTGGTTTTTTCCATTTTGTTTTATTTTGTTTTAAGAGAGTAAGGGAAAAGTTAAACAATATATACATGAATTGTTCTATGAAGCTTTCTCTTAGGACCAAAGAATACATTCTCTGATTCATTTTATTTACTAATGTATACATAGAAGTAAGAGACTTCACCTGCAGCACAGATGCAAGTGAAGATCAAAGTTAATGTGGATTTGTCTGGTCTTGCTGACTGACCTCAGAGATGGGGTTTATTTATTTTAGGAGTACAGATATTGCTGTAAAGACATCCAAAGAAATACATACATTCACGGATTTTTTTTGCCCACCGATCCTGCACTACTGAGTGCTGTGAATATGACACTTATAGCTTATTTTTAATCAAAATTACCTCTCCACACTTGGCTCTGGAATATTTGCTTGTGAGAAAAACGTGCAGAAAGGTATGAAATGTCTGAACCTAAGGGGAAAAAAGACACAGCATAACAATTAAGTGGCCAGCTTTATAGGTTTTATATGTAAAGGTTTGTAACTAAATAATTATGTTTCACGTTCACTGCAATAATTTTGTCGAAAGATTCTACTGGAGAATTTTTTTTTTCTTAATTTTGCATATTTGTATGCATCTCACAGTTTCCCATTTTTATTACACTGTAGAAAGCTAGGATAAGGAATCACCGAGACAACGGGATTTTGGAAAAAAGAGAGAAAACATTTTCACTCCAAGGTCAGTGCTTCAGACACATCCAGGATTTTCCAGCCAAATTCATCAAGGTCCAATTAACTTAGATTTCAGTCAATTGCATTTAATTTATCCCTAAAGATTAATTCAGGAACATTGTTCTAGAGATAAACCACAACTCATCTTGAAACATTAATACACAATTAGTTGGTCAGTACTCTCTGTAACATGCATCTGTATGCCTCAGTGGCAGTATATGCAGTTCTCCATGAGAAAACCAACACAAAAGATTTGAGAGTTCATGGCTGATGCCCACTATTGTCAAGATGATGCCTGAATCCCTCATAATAAATGGACTGTTAGAAAAGAAGTGAAATGTGTGAAAAATTTCCCTTTTTCCTTTTCTGTAGATAAAGAATATTAATTTTTGACTGTTATAAGCAGTAATTTATTACAAATGAAAGGTGATGGGACCAGGCGAATGGCTTGACACACATGACACAGAGTGTGGAAAAGAGCTTTGTAGGTAAGATTTTTTTTTTCTTTTCTTTTTGACACATAGGAAGAAATGTGTTCCATAAAGGAATTGTCTCTCTCCCTATGTATATATATAAAGTAGTTCTGAAGGCAATTAATTGTTTTCCAGTGTGCTGCAAAGCAGGGGCAAAGGTTCTCCAAATGAGATCGAACAGGTTTATAAGGATTGGCAGCCTTATAAAGACGTCAAATATTACAGAGTCACAGAATATTCATGGTTGGAAGGGACCTTTGAGATCACCAAGTCCAACCACAAAACAAATAAAAACAAAAAACAAAACAAAACAAAACAAAAAAACCCACACAAACACAACAAAACAACACACACAACCCCCACACCCACTCACAGACAGACAAACACCAACAGTCTTGGGCATTAGAACATGCCCTGAAGTACCACGTCTACACATTTCTTAAATACCTCCAGGGATGGTGACTCCACCAACTGCCTGGGCAGGCTGTTCCAGTGCCTGACCACTCTCTCAGTAAAGTAATTCTTCCTAATATCTAATCTAAACTTCCCCT
>JAOXNO010000001.1:173064459-173077420 GCA_028565335.1 Limnodromus scolopaceus
GCCTTATTAAACCTCATCCCATTGGCCTTGGCCCATTGATCCAACCTGTCCAGATCCCTCTGTAGAGCCTTCCAACCTTCAAGCAGAACAACACTCCCACCTGGTTTGGTGTCATCTGCAAACTTAGTGAGGGTTCACACAATCCCCTCATCTAGATCATCAATAAAAATATTAAACAAGACTGGCCCCAGAACCAAGCCTGAGGCACACCACTGGTGACCAGCCGCCAAGCAGATTTCACCCATTAATCGCAACTCTCTGGGCATGTCCATCCAGCCAGTTTTTTACCCAGTGAAGAGTACACTTGTCTATGCCATGATTCACCAGCTTCTCCAGGAGAACGCTATGAGAGACAGTGTCAAAGGCCTTACCAAAGTCCAGGTAGACAACGTCCACAGCCTTCCCCGCATCGAGAGGTGGGTCACATGGTCATAGAAAGAGATCAAGTTGGTTAAGCAGGACCTCCCTTTCATAAACCCATGCTGGCTGGCTCTGATCCCTTGCCTGCCCTGCACTTGCTGTGAGAGCTCACTCAAGATGATTGTCTCCATGATCTTTCCCCGTACCGAGGTCAGGCTGACGGGCCTATAGTTTCCCAGATCCTCCTTCTGGCCCTTCTTGTAGATGGGCGTCACATTGGCCACCCTTCAGTTGTCTGGTACCTCTCCTGTTGTCCAGGATTGTTGACAGATATGGAGAGAGGCTTGGTGAGCTCTCCTGCCAGCTCCCTGAGTAATTAAAACAAGTCTGAGTCAGTCAGAAGACTTTTACCCTACTCTGCTGGAAAGTAACCTGAGTTGCAACCATTCCAGAGTGGATAGTCTCTTATCATTGTGGCACTGCACCTGCACATTCACAATCAAGGGATGTCTAAGTTAGTTACGCGTGCTCTTTTATAATTTCTCTGCCAAGGAAGATAGCATATCTGCTACTTTTGTTCTAGTCACAATGAGCAAATCTTAAAAATCAGTGATTCTTGAGTTCTACTAATCCGGTCAATTCAACTACTACCACACTAATAAAGAGGTTTAATTATTGGTTCTCAAACAAATATTATTTTTCTTCATTGACAAAGAAAATGTTTTAGTGCCACTTGGAAGTCTCTTATTTGGTGAACAACACATGTTATTCTTGGATTTCTAGAACTTGATAAATTCCATGTCCTTATTTTTTTTTTGTGTCTATTTCTTTTGTAATTAAATACAACTCATTCTTAAGTTACATCACTTAGCTGACCAATCATATTTCCAATATCCTTTAATCTGTTGCTTGGATTCTAAAAATTAGGCTTTGGGATCTAAAAATGAGGCTTTAAAATCTCAACTAGTTTTCTTCAAAATTAATTTATATGTTAGACCTCTCTAAAATTAGATTTTTTAAATCCTCCTACTGGGGAAAAAAACCCTACCATAGTTTTTGGACAAAGACTGGAACTTAAAGTCCTTAGTGTTCAAAGATTAATGAAAGAATTTTTTTTTTTAATTTTTTTTTTTTTGCCCAGATGCCTCCCTACTATATACTTTCCTCATATAATCAAATATAATCCTTTAAAATAGGAAGTAAACTGCATTAAAAGACTGGTTGTTTTAATCTGAAAATTTCTTAAAATCTGATCATAGTTCCCATATTGTTTTTAATAGTCACAAGGAGGTCCAAATCCTCCAGACTGATAAAGATACTGAACAGCCATTACGTTCACCATTAGTGAAGTCATAACTAATGCTCTCAGACTATCCAGGCCAACTGTTCTTCAGAAACATACTACTGGGATGTAGCCAGATCTCTTAAGTTACAAAGTAGCAATATGAAAAATGGTGCTGGGAGAGTTTTGTGTGTTTAAAATTGGTTTGTTTCCCTGGAGAGGCTTTCCACCAGGAAGTAGGATTTCCTGTAGATAGTTTGCCTGATATTAGAGCTTATAGTGAATGGAGTTTACATTGAGTTAAAAACTGCTTTGCCTGTCAAAGATGAAGATAAGAATTTGATATGTACATAATCTATCAGTTTACTTTTAAGTAATATGAGAGAATCAAAATGTTCGTTGTTATTCAGAATTGCATCCTTTTTGATTGGAAAAGCACAGGGTTGAATATTAGCTAGTTGTCCAGAAGTGTCAAAAAGAGATGGAAACTAGTTTCTTTTATTAGTGAAAAGTCTTTTGTGACAGTGAAATTAACATCTAATTGATGAATTACTGTTTATGACTGTAAATACATTTTGGATAAAGAATGTAAATTGTGAAAGTTTCCAAACAGTAATTGATAACTCTGTACGTTCTGTCTAGTACAAGATATCTCTGTCAAATAGCATAAAAAGGAAAAAAAAAAAAAAAGACACAAAAAGAAAGAATTGCTAAAAAATAGAAAAACAGGATATCAAGGGAAGTTTTTTATCCAAAAAATACTGAGAGAGACTCTTGTGATCATCAAAACAATTGTAAGTAAAAAGAGAAAAAGAACAATGAGGACTGCATGAGGAAAAAAAAAATCATAGTATAGATTGATTGTGTTACTGAAAATGTAGTATGTGCTCTTGGAAACAGAAATAAAATGCCTATAAATGTCCCCAAAATGCCTGTAAATGTCTTGAAGATGTGAGTATGAAGACATAGTAACTTTTGCAAAAGCTTCATCCTTGTCTAATTTGAAAGACCTGGAAATCCATGGGAAAATTAACTACGTTATTAGAAAAAGATCTACAGGGTAGACCTAAATTCATCTGGAGTTCCAATAGTTAACTGAATGATACACTATCTAGATGAGATAAAGAAGGGGAAATTGAAAAATATATTTCTAGTAATAGAGCTGTAGAGAAAATCTGAGTCATATGAAGATGTTAATGAAAAGTTGAAATACAAGCCATTGATACAGTCTAAAGAACTAGAAAGCAGAGAAGCAACAATATTAATATCAAAACTTGTTTGAAAATGACCAGAGGGATTTCTTCAGGTAGTTGGACCACAACGATAAAAGCAATATAATGATAAATAAACAATCTGTTATTAATTTTTTTTAAGATCTGTGGGAAAAGTAGGCGCCATGCAATGTTAATGCCAAGTTAAAAACAAACTAGTGAATGATGTTATTAATCAAAGTGATTACTATTTACAAAGCAGGCTGAGAAATTTAGCTAATTGGTAAACACCAAAAATGAATTAAATCTATAATTTTTGGATAGAGACTGGGGATAATTTATATTTTCAGCTTAAAATACATTTACGCCCTAAAGAAGTGGGAAAAAAAATAAAAATATACAATTGAAAGATGAAGAGCAGATCTTTCTTCTTCAGAAAAAAGCAGCATGAATTCTTAAATGTAGACCTGTAGATTTGCCTGTTGGCTGGTATATTCTCCCTTTAAATGTATCAGTTGAACATTTTGAAACTAATTATGTGTTCTCTCAAGAAAAGGAAGTGCTGCAAGAAGGTGTATCTATTGCTTGATAGCTGCAATAGAAGTAAAAGGTTGAGCATGTATACTGAATAGGTTATAAAAAAAACCCCATGTTTCTGGTTTATAAATGCACTGAAATTGATGAAATACCATCCACCACTGGTAGAACTTCCACAGAGAAGCAAAGGAAAGTGCACATTGTGCTTAAAATGCTAGGTTAAAACTGTACAAAAAAATCATACACAACGGGATTTTTCGAGATGATTCCATGTCATCTTTGTTCTTTACAACATCATTGTCTGCAACGCTGAGTTATTAAAAGAGAAAGAGATATAGCCTAAAATAATTGTGATTTAACTGTTCATTACAATTTTGTTTCAGTTGTTCGAACATGTGGATTTTCAGAAAGGTATGAGAATGGTAATCAGATAAAAGTTGGTGGGCTTTTTGTTTGTGGCTTGGAGGTTTTTTTCTAGTGTTTGGGTCTTTTTCTTGTTTTTATTTTGTTTGTTTTGGTTTTTTTGTTTGTTTGGTTGGTTGGTTTTTAAAGGAATCAAAAGTTGAGGGGGAAAGGTAGGGAAAATGAAGTATTATTAGGTACAGTTACACCTTAAAATTATGTAGGATTTTGTTGGAGGAAGAAAATAAGTCAATAGTAATGAAAGACAATTCTGAGACATTAACAAAACTCTGAAAAAAAGACCATAATGAAAAAATGAAATATTTATTTGCAAATACAGTTGTATAATGTACTGTTGTATAATGTATTGGACAAACTGATCTAACAGAATTAGGCAAAAATGGCTAGCAGGAACTGAATTCCGTATAAAGAAGTAAAATTACATGAGTAAGTTTTTATTTTCAGAAAAGATGAAGATAGCATTAAGAGACGTCAAAAATACATCAGGAGCTTATAATGTTAGCAGCCTCTGTGAAAGATAAGGATGCAATTCATCAGACCAAATATAGTCGCCTAACTTGTAGATCAATGTTAGTTAGTCTGTGCCCCTTTAGTCAATAGAGAAAAATAAACATTTTAGGGGGAACAGCTCATTTCATTCTAAAGAAATACATGTGTGTTCTGACTTATACCGTAATGTTTGGGGTTTTTTTAAATTGAGAGTTAGGAGGAACCTAGGATGACTAGTTCATCCATAGAGATTTTTGAAGTTTTGCAGAGAGACTGCTACCCAGACTGATTACATATTAGAGCAAAACTAAATGAAAAATACAGTATTATTGAAAGTAAGCCGTCATACAAAAAGGACAAGTATTATATAGGGGTCTAAAGGTCAAAAGGTATATGTGGATGTATTTTACAAAAAAATACTTTAGGAAAGTGACAAATTACAAGTGGCTTGCAAAAGGAGGAAAAAAAGAAAAAGAAGTTGAGCATTTTGTGGGTCAAAGATATATTGTACTAGATATATTAGAGAAAAGATAGGTGACAGAAAAGAGGTAAGCTTTGAATGATGGATATGTAGCAAGGTCCCATAGAAGTTTAGTTATGAGAATGTTCCAAATTGGCCCAAGATAAGCTTCTACTCATTACTCTATACATTACAGCTAGACTAAGTTGGCAGGATTATTTGGCAGGTGCTATAAAAAAAATGCAGACTACAAGTCAGGGCAAAACACGCCATCACAGGAAAAGTTACAGAAAATAAGAATGTAAAGATACTATAGGATTTTTTTTTTAATTATTATAAGAAGTATAAACTAGGAAGACTATGTGTAATACCTTCAAGAGACAAGGAAGATGGGTGTTTCACTGCAGGTTTTTCCTGAGACTATGAGCTCATTAAAATTAAAATAAAAAACAATTCATTAAACTTGCTTAGTTATAACCAAAATTTTGGAAATGTTAAGGCATGAAATAAATATAATAATAAGAAAACCTGATTATTGTTATGAAAAGAATCTTATTATGTAATAACAAAAAGACCATTATGTGCATTAGAATATATGTGATTAAGACAGTAAGACAGTAGAGCCTTTAGAAAGAAACGTTGGTGAGCATCCTCAAAATAGCAAGGTGGAAAAATACCAGCATTACTAAAACTTTCCTCTAAACTAGATTTGCATTGGTGATGTATCCCTTATGTCTCTCTTTTACTAAGCATTTAGGTAATGCCAAAGTGGAGCTGTAATTTTGTAATTTTATTAGCAGTAGTTAAGATAAGAATGATAGTTGTTATTGTTATTAAAGACAAAAAAGAGACATATTTTTAGTAAGTGTTGAATTGCTGACC
Source organism: Limnodromus scolopaceus (assembly GCA_028565335.1). NCBI lineage: Eukaryota > Metazoa > Chordata > Aves > Charadriiformes > Scolopacidae > Limnodromus > Limnodromus scolopaceus. The sequence continues at coordinate 173,070,104 of JAOXNO010000001.1, forward strand.
AGTCATGTGTAACACTGCTGATATACCAACAGGAGCTGCAGCAACCTGCAAAACATTTCTTTCCAATTCTGTGCTCACATATGGCAACATTTTTGAATTTGTTGAGACAATTGATCAACTTATTAGTTTTCTGCAAGAAATGTATCTTATAGATTCCATTGCCTACCATGTAATGAATGTCCTCTAGTGTTTGAATGATTAATCTGAATAATTTTAAGCAGAAATAAAAGCAGGAGCTGTCAGTCAATTACAGACATTGTCAACATTTATCTTGCTTAGCGGTCCTTTTGTAAGTAAAACTGACATGTAAAAATAGCATCAGCAGTAAACCCATGGTACTGAAGTGCCTAAAAATCCCCATGAGCGCCTTCATAACTATAGTTTTCTTGGTAGTGAAGTTGTAATGACAGCTGTCATGAATGGACTTTCATGAAACATTCCCTGACCTTTAGATGCAATATGTTACAATTACTCTTGTAAAGCCTTTGGGGCCTTGCATTGGGATTTCACACTTAAACATAGCTTCAAATTGTTAACCCTTCTTGAAGCCTTCCAAGAAGATATGAGAGCATTTATTCTCTTTTTATTTTTTTTTTCCTTTTATAAGCATAGGAACTCAGATACAAAGATGATAATTTGCAGATGAAATGCACATATTGTCTGAGAGACAACTATTTTATGAACAAGTTCTGAAAATAAGATATTTCACTGTAGAAGTCACACGTTTAAAAATATTGAATCTCTACTTACCTAGGCAAAAAAAAATAGAATAAAATATGAATGTAACAGACAGTTCTTAAAAAAGTCTTTTTGGAAATCACAGCAACATAATTGCTTCTGTTCTACTACAGGAATACATGAGTGTTAAGGACATTTAAAAATAACAAGAACCTTACTCAGATAAAAAGGATGACAACAGAAAACTCATACTAAAAGCTGGATCCTTGATGTACTGTTTTGCCAGAAGAATCAAAGTTAATTCACACATCTACCTTCTGAAAAGGATGGTCCAGAATTTCTTTTCTGTGATATTCATGCCACTAACTTAAATGAATTAAAAAAAAATTAAAAGCACACACTCTCTTTGGACATACCGTTGTCTCTCATGTCAACTGAAAAACGTCATTTATTCTTTGTTTGAGGAGTTCTGATATAAACTGTGAATGCAGAACTAATTGGTAAAATTTTAGTAAAATCTATGCTGAATGCGAATAAAGATGTGTGCTGTTGCATCATATCCAAAACATAACAAAAGCAGAGAGGATTGTATGTAGATGAACAAGCAATCTACTTTTGATATTTAATGTCAAGTTACAGTGTTTTGCCAATTGTTTCATCTGTCAAAAAAGAAGAAACTTCACACTCTGTACTTTTAAACTTGCTATTGGTAAGGATAATTCTCTTTGAACAGTCTACTGTACATTTTAATCTTTCCTTAGCATAAAAGTCTGGCTTTCTCCTATTTTTTTTTCTCCTTAGTAGAATATAATTTGTAACAAACACAATCATATTTGGGTTTGGGTTTTTTTTGCTAAGAATATCCATATTAAAGGCATTTATTTTATCATATATAAATCTTGCTGAATATGTACACATTTTCCCCAAATATGTTTCCAAACAACAGTGGCCTGTCAAAGCCAAAATCTGTGAAGATCTTAATGAGAGTGATACTCTATTTCAAATTTCCTAGATAATTTGGCAGTTGCTTAAGAAACAGTTTCACAAACTGTAGCCTTACTCTTAATCATCCTCCTGTTCTATGGGACTACTATAAAGCAGGCAAGTAAATCTTTTATCATGTTTTCAAAAAAAGCTCACAAATGATAGTAAAAACCTTCAAGTAAAATAAATAAACATTTGAGGTTTGGCTGCTTATATTAGTAAAATCAAGGAGAGTATGACATCTGCAATAGTTCACAACTTTTAATAATTTTTTCAAGGGATATAGCATATGTTTTATCATGCAACTGATAGATATATTCTTGGGTGTTTTCTGGGGATCTTGTTAGATTACCATATATTCAAAGATAGTCACTTCTTTTTTTAGCTTGCTGACCTTAAAACATCCCTGAGCCAAATTTCCAGAAAAAGGCTGCGGTTTCAGGGAAAGAAATAAAATAAAAAATAAACCTTAAATGTAGTGGATTATTCTGAGAACAAAAGACTTGAATTTCAATCTTCTTTGGTTTGCTTTGTATTAATATAGAAGGAATAGAATTTTGTAGATGTTATAGATAAATATGAGATTTTTTTTTCATAATTATTTTGTTCTGTGTATTAGTGATTCTGAGAATTAACTTTCAAAGAAAATTTCTTTTAGAAAACTAATGAGTATCATTGGTTCTAAGCAATCATCTTAATACCAAATTCAAAAGGAAATATAGAGAACATAGAGACTATTATCTCATTATAAAACAACAAAAGGAGGATACCCTTCAGACTGACCTCAGACATGAACATTTATTGAGATGAAACAAAATTTGCCTTCCAGGACAAGGCATAAGATTATCCTGTTAACAAAAGCTTCTTGACATTAATTCTATTTTGACTTGAGGTGACATTCAGGCTACCACAATGTCATCTGAAATGGGAATTAGGTGAAATTTAGGCATTCTAAGTGCAAAAATGTAGTTTAAATCACTTTCAGTACCAGTCATTTCTGCTTCACACATGCATGACCATATTTACTATGTTTATACTGCCAAACTAAAGAGGGCCAGGACCCTGTACCCAAGAGCAGGTATTACTGACAGCCTTTTGTGCATACCAGTCTGGATTGTTTTCCTCTATAAAAGTTCTGTGTGGGAGATAGATGGCTATAATCATGCACAATGGTGGTACCTTTTCATATTTTTTAACTTGTTAGAATCTTAACGGTAAATTTTCTTGTAAATTGTTTTGAGGAATCTGTACTTGCACATCAGGCAACAGAGGTTTAAGAGAAAGTAGTTCAAAAGAAGAACAGTATAAACTAAAGTAGCAATTAAGGAGACCACAGTGAGAACTCAGCTTGAATCCTTGAGGGTTAAAAAAATCAAGTACAATTTCCCTATGTGTCCTGTAGGCTTTAAAGCAAGTCCTTTGGCCTAAAGAACATTACCTACTAAGAGTGTGGCAACACTACTGAAGTATTTTTTAATGGTGCAAAGAAGCAACATAACTTTTTTGAATTTTGTTGAACTGAAATGCCATTCAGGTGTGTCAAGCAAGCTCAAACACAACTGAAGAATGGTACATAAGCGCAAGTATAAAAATGCAGATGAAAAACAGAAAAAATGAACACTGCTCTTCTTTTTGTCTAAATTACCATGCCACTGAAGTTAAACCTGAGCATTTTGGATCTTCTCAGTGGGCTACAAGTACAGAAGCTTGCAGTCACCGAGGAAATGCTGAGGTCTTATATGAAGGTTCCTCTCAGCATTGCAATGACTACACATGGTTTTGGATCCTGAATGGAAGTTTCAAGTGCATCTCCATTAGAAAACCAAAGACATCCAAACCTCATCAAGGAACACTTCAAAGTCTTCCAGTATAAAAATGGAGTCAACACAAGCACTAGTAATTTTTTTAAATTTACCTAATAAGATAGTCAAGAAGCATATCTTTGTTATGATGACATGTTATTTGGGTCTTGTAGCTTGTCGTTAATCAAGTATAGCTTTTCTGTCTCACTACCTGACTTGTCCAGTAAAAAAGGGAACTGCCAGGTTTTTATTCAAGATAATTAATGGTCATCTGAATTTTTTATTCAGACTGATGAGCCTAGAGAGACTGATTCCAAAAATGATGCAGCTGTTAATTTTAAGAGAATATTATAAATTGGAATCATTTGGATGTGCCTGATTTGAAAACATCTATGTAATATTCAAAAGTAGTCCCTGCAGAATTTTGCATACCAAATGTTACACAGCTATAATTTTGCATTCACTCCTCACTAACACACTTAATCTGTGGTAATTAATTATCTACCTGTGAAAAATTACATCTGAATATTTACTTCAAAGTTTGGAAACTAAAATAGCCATGATTTTCTTTGTAAAAAGAATGCATAAAAGGTTTTCCCTCTCTTTACACTGCAGTTTGCTACACAGAACACTCTCAAAGATGACCCAGACAAACAAAAGGAATAATATTTTAGAGCAAAAATATATTTAAAAAATTGTCTTACCAGACATATTTGACAGCTTTACCATAACAGCAGTGGTTAACATATCAAAGTGGCAATGATATCCTGTAGGGAAATCCTGTAGATTCAAGGACATGCAGTTTATCTCTATAATCAACAAAGTATATATAACTAAAATGTTTCAAGATTTTTCAGGATACATTATCAACACACATAGCTTCCAATGAAAGTTTTAAAATACATATTAAAAATTAAGAACAAAAATACAAGGTGATATAATTATGTACAATCTTTGTTTAGTCAAAATATTGTTCAAAGCAATTATATTACATTTATTTCAGCAATTAGAATTTCTGCATTTGACCCCTATTTTGATTTTTTTAGTACTAAATAAGGCAGTTGAGAAAATATCCCCAAGCCCCTTGATGATCAAAATATTATCCAAAACAATACATATACTGCAATTACTCAATTGCTTCAGATATACAGAATGGTCTATAGTTTCACTATAATTTCTCTTCAGCAAATTTAGCAAAATTAATACAAACTGCAATGTTTGACAGAAAAAATGTCGCCCTCTTTCCTGCTTTCATCCATCTCTTCTCTCCCCTTTTCCAATTTAATAGAGAACTATGTTTAACTAACTAGGTTATGCCTTTTGTTTTCACTGAACTAGTTATGCTTAGAAGTCATAGAAATTTGAATGTATAATTAACAATCAAGGGTTTCTTCCAACAGATTCAGTGCCTCTTTTTAATTAATCTTGTAGATTTTTTGCAATATTGATCAAGAGAATGATATTATATGTACTTAATATTTTAACTATGTGGCAATAATGACAATAAGCAGGCAGAAAAGAGTGGTGGACAGTAAAAGGAGATCAATTCAAGGTTTTACTCTACCATACCGTAAAATCATTACACTTGAGATGAAAAAATAAAAAAATACTAACCTTGCTTCCTTTAGAAAGGAATCTTTGCCTTAATAAACAGATGCTTGAGCAGAGAGAATTAACTTGGTCATTTCACAAATCACTGGGTATTCAGACAATGCTGCCAAATCTTCAGCCATGGGGGCCCTCCAGGCTATTCGAACCCTACCTAGATGTGTGAATCTTGTTATTTTCACTCCATTGCTTTATTATGTCAGAGTATGAAAAACTCTGTATCCCCATGGGAATAAGGATGTCACACCTTCACTATGCTATCAGTAAGTATAATTTTCCCATTTTGTTGCATTTGATGACAAAGTGTTTCAACAGTTTCAGGATATTAGATTATTATATTTTTTTCTATTTTGTACTGTATGATCCAAGTGTACAAGTGAAAAATATAATATATCACCCGCTTAAGTCCACACCTATATGCATGTTTTCCCCTCAGAATAGGTAATACTTGCACGTTTAATAGACAAACCATTAGCAGAAGGTGACGGACACAGCAACAGAGGTTTCCAAACAACATTTCATGCATCCCAGATTCAACCCTGATTATTTTCTCAAAAGTAATACATTACAGTTCAATATCTGCCAGGAGCGAAGAGGAAGTAAAAAGATTTTTTCAAAAAGAAAATCCTTTTCCACATCCTCTCAAAAAGAGAAATGCAGCCATTCTGCTAAGTTATATTGGACATGCGCAAAGGCTTTAGTGAGCAATTGGTCATGTGCATCTTTTAAAATAATTTCCCACTTCTTTATGACAAGAAAAATATTAACCTAATTTCTCAAATCAACATTTTCTTCTTTGAAAGTTTTAAGTCCATGTGAGAAGAAAGCTCTCAGCTGCCTACAAGATTTTCATTTTGACAATGAGCTTATCAGAAAATAGCTTTATAATTTCAGTGGCAGGAATTCATAGAATCATAAAATGGATAGAGTTGGAAGGGACTAGTTCCAAGCCCCCTGCTATAGGAAAAGACACCTTCCACTAGACCAGGTTGCTCAAAGCCCCATCCATCCTGGCCTTGACCACCTCCAAGGACGGGGCATCCACAATTTCTCTGAGAAACCTGTTCACCACCCTCAGAGTAAAGAGTTTAAACCTACCCTCATCAGAACTGATGTAAAATGTTGCTTATCTGGAAATACTATAGAAACCAATAATTGTTTCATTGTAGTAATTCCCTTCTTTTAAGGTATGTTCTAATAATAACAAGTTAATAGTGATTGTTTCTCTATGAGAACTAATTTCATAGAAACTAAGGGATTTCTGAAATTGCTATGATTGCAGTTAATAGAGAAGCAAATGCCTTTGATGTCAGTGTTTGTACATTTGTATTCTACAAATTTTTTTCAGTGAATGCAATAATATAGATTTGATTTTTTTTAAATTAGCAAATTGTGTTTATAAACATTTCTATAAAGTTATTCACTATCCATTCCCATAGAAAAAATAAAATATATTCTTGAAAGAAAGAGGGAAATATGTCTTGAATATTAATTCTCCTTTCTTTCAAGATCAGCACTTCAGCTCAGATTACTGCCCCAGCAAACTTAGTCTCTGCTCCCTCGCAGATAATTTTTTTTCTGTTCTTAAATATTTAAAAAATCTCACACATCATTTATGTAAATACAAAGTGCATTTTTGTGTAAGTTCATTCTTTAACATCCTGCTGAGCAAAAATTACCCCTCCTCCTCCTCACCTGAGGATGTCTTTTGAACTGTGATTCGATAAGAGCTCTGCAAGAATAAAACACATATCAATATTACATAGAGCTCAGTTCATGTAGACAACCAACCACTCTTAATCATATACCTTACGGACTTGTATTAGACAATCAAAAGTGAAAGCAATAGTAACATAATTTTGTATCACAGCCTACAATATAAGCCAAAATTACATTCTTAGTTTCAGCTAGTCCTAGAAGTCCCTTCACTATTAGGCACTTTGGAAAAATATTACCACAAAATGCTCGAGTGTACCAGCCCAGGCATCTTAGGACAGAATGAATTCCCATTTGGAAGTGGTTCATCTCTTACTGTAGAAAGACTCCACACTCTACCCTGGTGAGGCCCCATCTGGAGTACTGTGTCCAGTTCTGGGCTCCCCAGTTCAAGAAGGAGAGGGAACTGCTGGAGAGGGTACAGCAAAGGGCCACAAAGATGATTGAGGCCCTGGAGCATCTCTCCTATGAGGAGAAGCTGAGGGACTTGGGTCTTTTTAGTCTTGAGAAGAGAAGACTTAGGGGGGAT
>JAOXNO010000001.1:173077520-173125660 GCA_028565335.1 Limnodromus scolopaceus
AACAGGCTGCCCGGAGAGGTGGTGGAGTCTCCTTCTCTGGAGACATTCAAAACCCGCCTGGACAAGTTCCTGTGCAAAGTGCTGTAGGTAGACCCACTCTGGCGGGGGGGTTGGACTAGATGATCTCCAGAGGTCCCTTCCAATCCCATATGATTCTATAATTCTATGATTGGATGTTAACTTTTAGCTATCCAGCTTTACAGCACATTGCAAGTTAGAAAGGATTCGTTTCACTGGACCTACACCTTTACAATCATTTTAGATACTAATGAATTTCTGGCAGCCCTTAGATCACATTTAGCCAGGGTGAAGTCTTCTTTTTATAGATTTTTGAGGTAACATGAGCAACTAGTTAAGATTAGACACATAATATTTATATAATTAATCTTAAGAATTGTACCCCAATTCCTATATTGTAGGTACATAGCGTTATGTGAGATAAATCTGAATCCTACAAAAAATAAGACTCATTCAATTCTGATATAATTTTTTACAGATGGCACTGAGTTAGTTGTCCCAGATTTTCAGATTTCATGGCTTATTGTGTTACTGTGAAGACGGTGAATAGGAGATATTAACACTGAAGAATTTGTCTTCTAAAACTTTTCTCAGCAATGTCATAATATATCTTCCTTTCTTCTAACTTAATCTTTCCATTTTCTAACATATATACCATATCTGAATTGCTACCCCTGAACTATCAAATGTACAATTTCTTACTGTAATATGAAAATCATAACAGCACTTAGAATAATAAAAATTATTTTCATACTTGCCATTCTTGCAATTAAACTAGACGTGGGTTTTGTTTTATTTTTTTTTTTTCAATTGCAATGGTTCTTTTTACTTTCTGGGTTGCTTTAAGCTTTCCAAGCACATACATATTTGCAATTTATACCAGTTTGGGGTTTTTTTCTATCCATCTTTCTTTTTTTTTCATTTTTTTTAATATGCGTCATCTGTCAAATTGAAAAAATAATCTTTACTGTATAAGTAGTTACGATCAAATTATAGCAGAGCTTGAACTAAAATACACATCTGTCATCTATCAACTTTTACTTGTTTTACAAACAGGCAGTTTCCAAATAAAAAGCATTAACTGAAATAGGATTTCAGGGATGCATGTGGACTAGAAGTGGGTTTTTTTCTCTATGTAAATATTGTTACATTATGGCTACTTTTGCTGCCTGTTAAAAATGTGTTAGAATTTGTTCTACTGATTGAAAGGTTAGAAATTTGTTTTCATCCTGTCACTTTAAGAGTACTGTTAAAATGACATGAAGTGTTATCTAAGCAACAACACAAGCCAGCAAAGTGGAACTGTGAACTCCTTTATGGTACTTGTAAGTGCCTTGCTTTAGTCTGATCTGAAGGATGATGTCCTTGCAAAGTGTTTGTTGCTAGCCTCTTCGGAGGAGCAAAAGACAGAACAGGCAAGTATGATTGAGGACTGTCAAACAGTGGAACAAAGGGATTTACTTCAGGTAAACCTAAAGCAACCCAAGTAAACATCCATTTAGCTAGCAGAGGAACTGGAGCTTAAGAGGAAGGATAAGAGAAGAATAACCTTTTTTATGGCTTGTTTGCTGTAAGTGTAGCTTGATTCTCTAGTGGCTTGCCAAGTAGGTCAACAGAAGTATTTGTAGTAATTGGCAGTGAGTTTCTGGAATTCACGGTCAGAAAATATGGTGTAATTCTCAAAGAGTACTTGGTCCTAAGGGAAAATAACTTCACAGAATAAATTAGAATAATTTTGCACTACTTGGTGAGCCAGCTGGTTAAACTGGTGGTTTGTTTTGCTACATCTGTGTTGCTTACTGAGTGCTTCCATACATTTCACTGAGAAGCTACAGAATACAAATTACATTTGCATTTTATAATAAGCTGCTACAAAGGACACCAAATGGGCATGTTTTTTACATTATATGCAGAAACTATTAACTGTTATGCTATTACTGCATGTTTGCTTTTGGTAGAGGGGAACTGCCAGTGTCCTTTACAAAGGTGTAGTGAGAGCTGAGCGACAGCAGAGCTCATCCTGGGCAACCTTCCCCTTTGTAAGAAGAAGGGAAAAACATTTTGAGCCCTGCAGGGTTCTAGTGTGACTGTTGCCATACAAAGTAGGTCAGGGAAAACTGGGCTGGAGAAAGCCAAGGAGAAGGGAGAGAAGGGATTTTAGAGTAAGGTACAGTGCTTAAGTGTTTCGCTATGACTACAGTATGATGCTTAGAAATTTCCATTATGAAGATATCTGACCTTACCCAAGCCTTTGCATACTGGTTTTATTTCAGTTAATTACCTCCACTGCTGTCCCTGATTGTGCATTTCACTCCTTTGTGTTTGAATCACAACTGATTCTTCCACACTTCCAGGAGAAACAGAGGAAGCTGAGACACAAATTAATAAACTATTGCTTAAAATTTAGTGTCTTAATTCATCCTTGGGTCTTGGTTCCCTGACCTTCTACTCCAAACATGTATTAGCTTAATAAATAAATTAAAAAAAAAAACAAAAACAAAACCCCCAAAAAAAACAACCAAAAAAGTATAATGGATTCTGGGGAATGTTTACTCCAGCAGCCATTCTGAAAGAGCAGAATAGGAGACAACATCTACTCTTCAGTCACTTAGAGTCTTCCAAAGCTGTATCAGTGGTTTTGCACTCTTGAAGTTCCTACATGCCCTTCCTGATAAGCTCCAGAACTTCCAATACTTGACATCAGCTTTCTCTTATGAGAAAAGTAGTCTAACTGGGCTGCAGGTTGGCGTATTTTCCCTCAACTTGGTACCATTCATATCTGGTATCATCCATAGATTTGCTGTGCATGTTATCATCCAGGTTGTTCATGGAGGTATTGAACACTATCACGCCAGGCTTTGATTTTGAGGTACCCTGCTTGTTATCAGTTACCAAATGGATGTCAGGCTACCGATTATTACTCCTTCAGCCTGACAGTCCAGACAATTTTCAGCCCATCTGACAGCACATTGATCCAACTTATAACTCCTTGGTTTTCAAGAGAGAATGCTGTGGTAAAGATTGTAAAAATATTGCTCAGGTTAAGGTATATTACATCCACTGCCCTACCATCATCCACGTGGCCTGATAGTTCATCGTAAAAGGCAATCAGGTGTAATGTTACCTCAGTACTATGTGTTGACTCTTCCTGGTTATCTTCTTGTCTTTCATGTGCCTGGAGAGGAACCCACTAGTTTGCATTCTCTGTTCCAAGTTCTTTGGTCCCAGTTTTAACTCTCTGGACTCTCAGTTGTGATGTCACCTACAAGGAGCAAGTGCAGGGCTGCAAGCCTATGTCAGAGAGCTTGCAGTGCTAAACTGTAGAGAGTTTCAGCATCAAACTTACGTAGATCTCTATTGCAAATCCATTCACTGAGCTTTCAGAAAATGTTATAATTTGATCAATGTAAGAGACTTTTTTTGGCAGTTTGCAGAATGTGGCATTTTCCATAGCTATAACATAGAATCAGTGTCATTGTCAAATCCTATATATCACTGCACAAAGATAAAAGGTGACAGTGTTCCGGGGGAAAAACTGCTCAGTTCCTACAGTTTAAATCAAATCAGGCTCAAAGTGGTGTACTGATTTATTCGCGACATGATATTGACTAATATCCACCAAGGCACATGGTGTTGAGCAATCACCCCTGAGGATGCAGAGCCCCCTGAGGTGTGGATCACCACATGTTGCACCTTGCAGTGTCACCCCACTCGCCGGGGTGCAGCTGCTCACAGCGCCTGGCAGGACTCTGCTCTGTCCCACATGGGCAAGGGTCATCCATGTTGCAGGAAGACTTCTGGCAATCTGGAACTAGTGCTGGGTCTTCTGTTTTTTAATCAGAATATTTTTAACCAGAATATTTTTAAGTCTTTATCTGTATCATTTCACACACTTCATCTACTAATCAATTTTGGATTCATATCTATCTCTGGTCTTTTTATTTTTTTTTCCTATTAGTAACCTACAGACAAGTTTATTTGGTAATCACAGCACTCAGAAACTGGAAGAAGCTGCATATAATTGACTGCACCAAAACTCTGCTGATACTACAATGAATATGTCACGGTTTTGTTCTAACTGGTAGCTGGCATTCTGGAAATGTTAGACTGCGGTGTCAAGTAACATATAGGAGAATTTGCTTTTTATTCAAAATCTTGTGGCTCTGAATATCATTAGATGTTACTCATTTGATATTCTCTTTGAATAACCTACACAAATTTAAAATTGTGTTGAGTATAAAAGTCTTCAGCATAAAAATACATCACAGAACTAGGAGGTAATTCATGTGCTGCTGCTATTTCATTTTTTTCCCACTGAAACCTAAGGAATTAATTATCTCCAGAAGGCCAAAACATTCAAGCTTTTGTTGTTAAAAGCTATACCTTCAACTGCAGAAGTCAGATTTCTTTGCTTTTGCCATCTGCCTTGTTCTTGTGATGTACATTTGTAGCTTGATTAAATTGTTGATTGCACAGACAACTGAAAAGATAACCTGTTTATATTAGAAGAGGAGGAAATAATTCGAATTGATAGGGGGAAAATTGAATGGAAGGAAGCAAAATCATTACTTCTGTTCACAGAATGATGGCAAACAGTCTAATTGGAGAATCAAACAAATTACAAGGTTCAAGGCAGCTGTGAATTCAAATTCTTACCTTCTTATTGAGCATTTATATTACAGCTTTAATGTTTGTGCGTCTGTGTGCCTACATGTAAAGCATACTTTAGTCTGTTTTTTGTTGTGTGTGAATCTATAAGAATGTGTGGTATGCATCTTTCTCTGAAAGAAAGGCAGAGAGAGAGTACACTAGCAAAGTTATTTCCCTCAACCATTCTTAAATCAATAATAAGATCATATTGAATTCAGCAGAACAAGGATTTTTTCCCTTGAAATATTCCCTGAACAAAAACCATTGCTTGATTCAAGGTAAGACTGTGTGTATTGATTGAATAACTTATGAAGAAAATTACCTGTAGTTTGCACAGTTCCACACATTAGTCTGATTATAAATTCAAAGATGAAAAATGTAAATATCACTTAACCAAACTTAATTGTGATTACCTAAATAACCGAATTACATCAAACAACTGCATGTAAGATTCAGCCCACCTAAATTATCTATTCTGGGGTTTGGCTACCTAAAATCCACATAACAATAGTACAAGACTGCCTGTCCTAGTAGCAGTTCTAAATTCATTCATTTCTTTGTAACCTGAAAATTCTCTGCCCAGAAGTCTTGCAGATATACATGCAGATGCCTACCCAGAAACAACTAGTTGATGTTTAGATTTGCTCCCAGACCTTTCTGCCCAGTGTCTGAATGGTGTTTCAGAGGACACAGGGTTTCCTAGGTCCTGTGTCACACCTGCAAGTCACGTGCCAATGTTGCAGCTATGCTGCAGCATCTAAGGGAGCCATAGTTTTCAGTACACAGGTATTTCAGCTACTCCATTTATTTTGTTGTGCTCAGAAGTGCTGTCTTATCTCCACTTATATAAGTCTTTGGGGATATTGTGCCATGTTAACCGTATGTTTTCCTCAAAGCGCAGTATTTATACAAATCTTGGTGAAAGATTTGAAATTATGATCCAAAAGGTAGGTCACATACCCTGGTTTTTTCCCCTGAAAATTTTTCTTCCAACTAAAGAATTTTCTTACTTGTAATACCAAATGGAATAAGAGACCAGAATATTGTATCTGCAAATTAGGCAATTATATATATTGCATTTTATAGCACAAAACACCATAAACATCAAGGGGTTTGCTCTGAGTGTTTCAGGCGTACTCTAATTATGAATATATACTTGGTTTTCTTTGTGATAATAACAATACAATCCAGTGCATTTTGTATCAGCATTGACAGAATTTGTGTAAGGACTAATATAGAAAAAAACAACCAAACCACAAACCAATAAGAACTCTTTGGATTAATTAACATGAAAAGAGTTTTATCCAGTATGAAACAAAACAGGTGTTCTTGTATGACAGTCTCAAATCAGTTAGAAAATATTACACTGATCTTCATGCATCCTGGAAATATTTTGTTTTAATAGGAACTTGAGACTTAAAAGACAAAAGAGGAGTTAGATGTCTAAAAGTAATCTCAATTAGGTCTCAGTAAATGAGTGGAGAAATGGAGGAACAAGGATTATTAGGTTTTAGGATTTTAGAATGGCCAATTTGTGTCTCAGACACCAAGGCAAAGTCTGAAGGACAAATCCTCAATGTCGGTTTTCACTGTCCTGTCCGTCAAGGGGAGGAATGACAACTTGCACCAGCTGCTGAATTGCCCTGTGAGCTCAGCTGGGGTACAGGAAAAAAAAAGATACTGTAAAAACAGAGTGCTGCCACAGCACTGCAATGCAGAACGTTTTAGAGAAAATCAATCATAAGCCAACTTGATAGATGGCTCAGATTTGAAAGAAAGGCAGAACTACACCACATGCCCCACTTTTGCTGACTTAGTCACAATGTATATACTGAACATCCACATAATTTTATTAATTTTTAAAAGCCAGACAACGTTGTTAAAACAGCCGTAAAAAAGCGATGCTTTGTAAGTTCCATCAGACTGTGAGTGGGCACAGGAATCATTATGACTCAGACACCGAGGTTTTAAAACTGAAAATGGATTTCACATACTAATAAGCACCGCATCCATGCAGATTTAGTTTAAATTTGAGATGAAGCAACTGAATGACATAAAACTGATCACATAATAGGGAAAAATTAGGACTGGTATTAGTTGCGGGTTTTTTTTTATAATGCAGAGCAAGACAAAAATCTGCAACTTAAGATAAAAATAATTGTTCATTTTTAGTTAATATTTCTTATGCTATGGAAGGCATTTCTGTATTACATAAAAAAACCAATGAAAGTGTGTTTCTATAACTATGAAAAATCAAAATTAAAAAAAAAAAATAGAGTTAGTTGATACAACCAAACTGTTTTTAAAATTGAGCAAGTGAGGGGATGGAAGGACAAGCAGATAAGAAGGACGGACGGAAGGAAGGAAGGATGGAAGGAAGGAAGGAAGGCAGGATTCCAAAGAAATTATCAATATATTTGACACATTAAATAGATAGTGTCTGCTTTAAAGCAGTAGCATTTGCTGATGAAAAATATTATTTTCTGTAATATTTAACCAGCTGGAGATGCAATTAAGTATATCAAATAAACATAATTATACAGTTGTGTGCATGATTTTGCATATAACTTGTATGATATGGTGAGGATAAATGCAACTTAGATGAGATTCATCTTAACTTTAGACTCTACACTGTACACATCTACATCTGATTTTACAAACTATCATTTTACAAGGTGTAGAGAGAGCCTGATTCATCTAATGTATCAGATTGAACTAGAAGATCACTGCCCCTTAGCAGTTTCTGTTCTGTCCTTTGCCTGAAAAAGGCGACTGAAGGGACTAGGTAAAGTTATACTAAAGTTATATGTGTAGGGATAAATATATCCCCTTTACCACAGCTCTGTCTCGTTTTTCTCTTCTTCTTACAAAAAGAGAAATCAAATACTTAATATCACCTTCTGGTCTGCAAAACTTTCATTACTCATTAATTAGTTTTCACTTATAAGTGGATCTTATAAATAGAGAAAAATAAGCACATATGTAGTGCAGCAGTGATGCCAAAAGTGCTAAATAATTAACCTTAAGTTAGACTGAGGCTTTCCGAAAAGTTAATGAGGTGGTTGTTAGATTAATTAGGGCTCAAGCAGTAACTTGTAGATTATATAAAAATACTACATGACAAATGGCACAACACATGGTCTTTTAATGCACTATTAAATTTCAACTGTCCCTGGTAAAAGAAATATATACAAAAACTCTCAGAAAGTCTTAACGTAATAGATAATTTTCTTACTCGTAGTAGTTACCTGTCAGCATAGAACTATGTTCTGAGAAATACTTGAAATTACATAGTTGTCACATACAGTTGTCACAGCTACTACACAACTCCTATGAATTTTCTAAAAATTGCATTTAATTACATTGCATGAAACAGACATATACAGTGATTAAATTCACAAAATACTTATGTGCTTGGTGAATATTTTGCACTAATTTAAATGTAAAAGATGAAAATATTTAAAGTGTCATATATAGTGAATGTTCACTGTAGAAAATTAAACCTTTAATAGTTAGGCGCCTAATATCATCATGAGTTATCACGATATGATGCTAACTGGTGACCTCCTACATTCCACAGCTATTTTATTGTATTACCTGGTCCATCACTAAATAAGTATAATCGGGTAACCCAGTCATTCAAAGTCCTGATGCTTGTTTCCCATTAACAAAGATGTTCTACCAACATGCTTATGCTTCAGGCTATTTAAGAAATATGGGACAATCACTGTATCTTCACCTTATCTAATAATTTTAAGAAGGAGAAGGACTATTAGAACCTCTTAAAGAATAGAGGACATAGCATGAACATAGCTTGTTTCATCTAGAAAAACTAAGGATGAGAGGGAATAAAATTGTTTCGTATAAATAAATCAGTGGTAAACGTAAGGAAGGAAAAAGAGTTATTTAGCTAGCAGACAATGTTGGCACAAGACGAGATGACTATAAAATAGCCATGAGTAATCAATGTAGGTTTGACAGTGAAAGTATGTTTGTAAGCTGAGGAATGAATCTTGGAGAAACTGTTTAACAGGAGTAGTAGAGACAAAAACAAACCAAGAAAGAAACACACTCTCCTAGAGGGGAGAAAAAAAAAAAAAGAAAAAGGCAAAAAAAAAGGCAGAAACCTTAGCTACTGTTAATACAGACATAGATCAGTTTATGAAGTGTATTATACAAAGTGATTAAGTGCGATGAGAGGAAAAAGAGATCCATGACCTAGAAAGTCCCTTTAAGTTTACTATTCCATTGTATGATTTTTATTTGATTTATGAAAACAAAGCTCAACAAAGTAGAGTGGAATGCAGAAATAGGTAGGCAGTTCTTATGGTTTTAAAGGTACATTGAGGAGTACTACTACAATAAAAAGCAGTTGAAGAGATTTTTTTTAAAATATGTTGAATGACAGAAAGCACAGTAGATGATGAAAACTACCATATGTGGATGATATCCAGATTTTGCATTGATAATATTATGGATTGTCTACAAAATGATCAAGAAAGGCAATGTGTTTGAAATCTGAGGGATCAAAAATTGTAAATCATTGAAATTCAATACAATGTCTTAATAATAATGAAATGTCATCAAAAGATTTTCCAGTAGGCTGTATATAGGTCTGGACTCTTCTAGCTTGCAGTCTGAGGTGGTTAGATATAAGACAATTTTTTCCTAGAAGTCACAGCCATACCAGTGAGGTATGTTGGAACTTGGATAGCTTCCCACTTTGCAGAGTTTATAAGCTTGAACATAGAACATACTGTTGTATCTATATGGGTCTATGTACAACAAAAAGTAAATCAATTTGCCTGTCCTTGCGCAAGTAGATATACCTAAAATACTATCCAGGATTTTAAACAAATGAGCAAAGGAGTAATATAGGTTATAATGGTAAATAATATGTCTCTAATTCTTTTTTGTCTTCTTGTATTACTTTGTTCTATATTATAAATTTTGAAATTATTATTTATAAGTTCATATTTTAAGTATACACTAATAAATAATACGTTGTATATCAATTTCCACTGGTAATGTCCTCACTTGCACTACCACAAGAGATCTATTGGGCAGGATAAAGTAATTTTATGTTATAGAATATGGATTTGAAGTCTCTATGTAGAACTGAAATTAAATGTTTGTTTAAAGGTGAAACTTGTCTCTTATCATTCTTATAAATTAATGCTGCTGCTGGTGGCAGTTTCTTTTACTCTCTTGTGTTTACCAGTGTCTATTGTACATGTGAGCTATTGATGATTACATCACATCATTCTCATAATAAAACGCACTTTGTTTTGGTTTGGTTTTCTCTTCTATCATTTTATCTTACTTTTGTTGGTTGTTAATAATTTTTAATCATATAGCCCTCTGATGCAGATACTTCTTCATCAGAGTATTTCAGTTCTAGGTCACTGTTTCACATTCAAGATGATGATGTGCTGTAGGCATCAATCCAGCTCCAAACAGGTGTCCCCATTGCTACCATTCTAACAAGTACTTGGTGATAACCTCCTTAACAGTCTCAGCAGATAAACCAGGGACTGCGTAGAAATATCTTCATTTAGTCTAAGACTATTATAGGTCTGAGCCAGAATTAAGCCCTGCTGGTAAAACAGTATGAGACAGATTGCATATGTTACTGGTTTTCATGGGGACGGAGGACTTTGCTCTAATGATGACTCTGATTCTGTTACTTGTCAGTCTGTGTTTTCATACTATACCTTTTATTGCATTTTCTCCTTACCCATAGAATCATAGAATCATAAAATGGTCCAGGCCGGAAGGGACCTCTAAAAGTCATCTAGTCTGACCTCCCAGCAGTCAGCAGGGATACCCCCAACTACACTTCGTTCATTTCAGCTGTATTTTCCCTTTGATGACAGGAACAAAATATATTTTGGGAACTGATTTCATTAACAGAAAACAGATCCTTCTTTAACAAATTTTCATGCAGTGATTTTGAAGGGATAGCACTGTTGCTAGAAGAGTCAGTTACTAAAATTCTGATAATCAAATGTTAAAAGTTACCACTTGAAAGAAAGGGCTTTTGGCTTGGAGGATGTAGTAGGAAAGTACTAGAAAAGCAGTGAAGAGTGATGAGATTTGTTCCTTTTCATTCATGTGCATTTCGTTTTGAAAGAGATTATGAGAGCAAAGTTGTTTGCTTACTCAGCGGAACGTTGCTGCTCATAAACAGAATGTCATATAGAAAAACATTTACATTTTTATTTTTGCTTGATCATTCAATAAAACATTTTTATTTAGACAGTCATCTATGTCTGATCAAAGACAACAATTTCTTTCTTTTAATTTCGATAAATAAGATAACATTGTGCATTTACTAGTAATCATATGCACTATGATTACTAGTGCATAATCAAATGCACTTAATTCTCATTTGATAAGAAAACAATACATAAAAGTTAAACAGGAAATTGCATACACAGAATTGTACACAGTATTAGACAATCTTGCTACTCTCCTTGAGGTTACTCATAACATTCAAGTATTGCTTTTCTATGTAAATAATTCTACAAGTAAGTAATGCATTACTCAGTGCAGTTTGGACAATTGGTTGCAGCTCTTTGCACAATAGAGTCTTTCTGGACAAAGAACGGTATAAGAAGACAAATTAGTACTGTTCTAAGTCAGTTTTCAGTCCTTCAACAACTTTTATGGCTGTGCTGATGTAGTTATGTAAAATCTTTGCCCAGCAGAAGTTGTTGAATTTCACTGGACTTCAGTATGACAGTGAATTGAATAAGGATTTACCAATAGGGAAAAATTACTTTTGTCCTAAATAACATACCATACCTATATTTGTGAAGACTATGTTCCAAAAATATGTTCTGTGAAATATATTGTTTTAGTAGAAGATATTGCATTACAGGTGGCACTTTAGCAAGTCAGCAAGCATACAATCAAAAAATTCTGCCAAGATAAATCACCAAGATAGAGATATAGGATTTTTTTTCTATGGTCAAAAGCATTCTGCGAATTGTGGAAGATCATTCCATAAGCCTAGAAATACAATTTTTTATTCTTATAAAAGAATCAATCTTTTATTCTTATGTGACTCATCTCAAGATTCCTTGCAAAGGTATATAGATTGGTGCTAGCAGGAGTTCAGTATTTCTAACTGATTCTCACAAGTCTAGAAGAATTACAGAAAGTTAAAATATTATACTGTATTTAATAATTCAAAATAATTAAATATGTAACTTATAAAGCTTTAATTTATTTCCTTTATATGGCTGGAAATGTTTTAGAAATTTTAAACTATTTTCAAATGCTTAACGCTGTTTAGAGGCACTAATGCAATTTATATTATGCTATATCAACTTTCCCATCTTTTATTCAGTGACTTACTAATGTAAAACTAGACAACACTTTTGGTATTTCTTCATCCCAAAATCTGTATGGTAGTGTCATATAAGTTGTGCTAGTTCTCCTTCTGGTTTCTTGACATTTTAATTCCTGGCTACAACATGGCCCATTTTGAACAGAAAGAGAAGAGAATCAGCATTCCTGCATATTCCACAAGTAGTTGACAGCCACAATTGATGTCCAGGATATAAGGATATAGGTGCAATGTTGCTGAGGTAAGTGCAGAACCGAAGTCTTCCATTTCCTGACTGAATGTTCCCATTGATGAACAAATATTTTTTCTAACGATTGAAATTTACAGCTTCGTAAACCATTCTCATGTAAGTGCAGACTCTTGCACTATGAGTTTTAGCCACTGACAACAATATTGCTTTTTTAATATTTTTGGACTATTTAGGAGTCATTACATGCCTGCAGAGGTTTCTGGACCGCAAATTATAATCACCGGACTAAATTATTGCACACTGTCACTCAAGAGATTCTTTACAGGAGTGATTTTTCATCTGGAGAAAATCCATCTGAGGGACTGCAAGCACTAGAGCCAATGAGGATAGATAAACCTTAAATCCAGGAGTTTCAATAAGTATTCCCATACTTCAAGATTCCTAGAGCCAATTACTTAACTCCACATTGTCAGCTGTAGGGCAGAAGATTGTCTATATTCTGAAAGCTTTCAGTACTTTTTCTCAGACTCAACCAACACTTTCTTGGAGATGGTCTGGGACACCCAAGGGCCTTGCTTTGGCAGTCTAATTTCCCTATTGCTGAGGATGTTCCAGCACCTATGTCATAGGGGATGTATGTCATAGGTACAGTTCTTCAAAGTATGAGAAAGTCTCACCACAGAAAGTTTGCATTTTATATTGACAGAACAGACAGACAGAAATAGACCAATAACATGCCTGACAAAGAGACAAAGTTTCATAGCTAAGTCTGGGGAGGAGGTTTTATTTTTTAAAAATTATTATTATTTGTGAGAGACTCCAAATTAATCTCTACAGGTGCAGCAGCAAACTCAGACTAACTCTGGCTCAAAGATCAGTTTACACACTGCATGAAAATTAGTCCTTTGTTAACTGCTATGAAACTTAATTTATGAGTAATCGGTATGAAACAGGTCTCTTCTACAGTTGCAACTGTGCTGCAATCAGAGCTGTGCCTGTGAGCATACCAAGTGCACTTAGTCTCTAATTCCTTGCAGTGCTCCAGCAACTCTTTGCTAACCAACGCATAGACAAGACAGTGGATACCTCTGAGACAAAGGACTAACATGAAATTAGATGATGGAGAGAACTCCTAGTCACCTTCACAACACAGCATTTGACTAGTCAGTGCTGGAGTTCTCAGGTGGGAACTTTGGAATACCCTGAAGACTTCCACCAGGCAGCTTCTACTGTACATAGAACAATTTATTTTCTTCAGTGTGTTAATTAATCATGCATGGAGTATCTGGCCAGTCTTTCCAAACACTCCCTCACCTTTCTCCTGCTGCAAAGTTGATCAAATTTTGCATATACTAGATACTTCAAAGAGTCACTTGAAACTCTTCCTGTAGATACAAAGATAAACATGTGAAGGAGTATGTAGTTAAGATGGTTAGGAGATGTTCTCTATAAATTTTAAGATAATCAACAGCAAAGGATACTGCACGACCTAAAGAAGTTGGGTGGGATCACAGGATATAAGAATTCAGAAACGTAGTGGTTCTGGGAACCAAACACAATCCAGCTGAAGTTGGCATTGCAAAGATTATCACAACAAAGACTTTTGTTTCGATCTGAATGGTGACCAACCATTCACTTAAAGAGATCTGGTTTCGCATGTGAGCATTGCCTTATGCCAAGAACCCAGTAACAAATCAGACAGAATGAGCTTTATATGACAGCAAACTGTGGAGAACTTAAATACAGTGGTTTGCAAATTCACAGTTAGTGAAAGTCAAACAGCTGCTTAGTTAAACATGCTAGATGTAGATGAGCATGCTGGGGAAATCAGATATTATGTGTATATGCTTGGGCAGCCAGAGGTGACATCCAAGTAAAATATATAATTAGAGGATTTCCTTAAAGGTTTTTGTTTGTTTGTTTGTTTGTTTTGTTTTAAACTTTAAATAATTTGTGCTATATTAACAGTTATGCCTGGAAAACATAAAAGAAATTGAGTATTTGGAAAACTTCTCTTTATCAGGATTAAAAAATGAGAACATTGACCAACCCTACTTTCAGCCTGTCTTTCTAATGGAAACGCTGATAACAAAGTCACAGGTGTAAATGGAATCTTGATTTAGACTGGCACCAATTTATTAATTGAACCAGGATTAGAGGACGTTAGTTATCTCAGTATCTTTACTGGGTTCAGGGTCTGAGGTGTAAGAGATTTCTTTTGACAGAAAGGAAATATTAATGTATTTTTTGCAATGGTCACCATATCAAATTGATCTGGATGAACTGTAATATTGTCAGGATGTAGCTTATTATTTGTGTATTCTGAGAATTATAGACAGAAAACAGTTCTATAAATTGTTGAACTCAGTCTCATAATTCACTGACCTCGCTTCCCATAGATGTATTCTGTGACCTTGGTCTAAGCTACTTCATGCTTAATTTTCTTTATCTGCATCATCATTTCACAGAGATATTAAAACAATTAATTTTGTTAATGTTTGCAAGATCCTTAGTGGGAGTCTGGTGGGGGATTTTTTTTCTCAACTTCTGTTTTCCTTCACATCCTTTTCATTCGATTTTAGTATTTTATATTAACTTGCTGACAGTTTATTACAGTATTTAATTAAATGGTTAATTAACTTCACTAGTGTAATATTAGTTGGAAACCTATGTAGCATCTTCAGAATTCATATTAATATAATTGCAAAATGATTGGACCTACCTAGCACTGATCCTACACCTGAGATTTCAAGTGTTTAAATGATTTAGTACATCTTTGCACCTTTTACATCTTCATTTTAATGTGGAAAGATTATCTGTAGAAATTCAGCAATAATTCTGAAGTTCAGAAATTCTATACCATCACACAAGCTTTCATTCACAAGTGACAAGAAAATGTTAGACAGAACCCATAGATCTCTGAAATCATATGGAAATACTGCTTTGTTTTTAATTCGGGGGGGGGGGGAGGAACAGGGACGACACGAGGGGTTGGGATTAGACATGGCTGGCCAAAAGATAATTAATGGAGTATCTTCCCTGCTCTAATAGTTCTAATGACCTCCTTGGTACTGTGTCCTGAAAGCAGTAACTTGCCAACACCTTGGAATCTAAAGCAGAGTGGAAATTATTGCTACACTTCTAAGGTGACAGAGAAATTGTTCAGCTCCAAATGGAAGTTGTAGAGCATAGGACATGGGATACTAAATCATCTAGAAGGACAGAGAAATTCAGGCACATGATTGATGCCAGATTTCTGCTGGGGGATCAAAATCCATCAACCAAAGTAGCTATTGCCATTAATCATGTCTCTGAAGTGTTTGGTATTTCTGTGACTTAGCAACAAGTAGCAGCCCCTCTTGTGGCAGGAAGTGGAAAGGGAGCAAGAGGCTCCTGTGCTCCTAAATGATGAGGCAGCCACAGCTGCAAAGGGTTAAAAAAAAAAAAGGATCAATGAAAGTTCCAAAGCTATGACAATCCTACAGGCAAGATTTTATCTAAACCCATAAAGCAAGGCTGGGTTCAATGAGCCAGCCTAGCTTTCTATATTGCACGGGGGCTAGATCCAGCATGATTCTAATCATAAAAGAGCACAATAGAGCACAATAGTGTATGCAGTATTATGAAAAGTCAAGATACTATCTACTACTACATTATATTACCTTGCTATGAGTAAGGGGAAGGAGATAAGTGCTGTTTGACTCTTGGCGCATTGTTTATAAAAGAGCAAAATTATGATTGTCCTGACTCTCTCCTTGACATTTTCTAGTGTTTTCTGAGGATAGACTATAGATTGACCAAAATATTCAGGACATGAACCAGAATTGGGATACCTGTGATTTTAGCTCTTTGGGATAGTGCAATTCTTTTTTTTGTTAAAAAAATATTACTTTCTCAGTATCCTCATATTTCAAATTTTAGCTTCTCTTCTCCACTGTTCTGATCCTGATAAGTATTACCTCAACTGTAGGGTAACCAGAAAGTGACCACTAATCATTTTGTTCCCTCTACATAATTTCATCATTTCCTTACCTCTCTGTAAACAATTCCTTTTCCCTTGATCCTTCATCGCAGCTGTGGGAGAGAGGTGGAAAATATGAATGGCTTGGAAATCTGAGCATAGACTAAAATATAAGAAAGTTACAGAGAGAAAGGGATGAAATGGAAATGGGAATATCTGTGCCTCCATTTTGCTGTCCTCCAAATTTGTTTATGAATATATTAAACACTTTTTAATAATTCAAAATTTACTCAGCTGAAGACTGAGTCTACAATCATCTGCTGTAAGTGTTCCTAGGATTTCTTATCATTCTACCTGCTCTCAGCAACAGACTGTGGAGGAAGATCTCATTTCCTCTCAGACTCTGTTTATCCCAGCTGACTGACTCCAGGCGGATAAGGAAGCTCAGTGCCTTCCCACAGTAACTGCAATGCCACCTGTTACAAGGTTAGCCTGGGACTTGTAGGCAGCAATTTGAATATGGTAGTGTAAATGTATGAAACTAGTCTGAACAGAAATTCAGAACTACAATATGAATATGCATACTTGTAAAGTTTGCAAATGATACTAACCTAAAAAGCACAATCAGTGCATTCAAGGTATCAAGGCTGTCATTCAGAAAAACACACGGACATGCAGCAGGAATGGGTTGACAGGAACTTTGTGAAATTCAGCAAGGACAAATGAGAAGTCCTCCACCTAGGAAGGAGGAATCTCTTGCAGCAATAGGCTGGAGATTGAATATCTGGGGAGAAGCTCTGCAGAAAGGACCTGGGAGCCTCAGGAAACAGCCAGCTGATTGCAAACCAGCAGTGCAACCCAGCAAAAGAAAGCCTCCTGAGCTGTATAAGTGGAAACATAGCCAGCTAATAGAAAGAATTGACCTTTCTTCTTTACTCAGTACTTTTAAGACTGTGTGTAAAATACTGTGCTGAGTGAGTTCAGTGGAGGGTTACTACAAAGGTTGGTGCTGGAGCACTTGGCCTGTGAGGAAAGGCTGAAGGAATGTGGATTATGTAGTCTGGAAAGAGATGCTGAGAGAGACCTAACAGCAGTCCCTGGATAACTGCAGGGAAGTTACTGAGACAGACTTATCACAGAGGTGCATGGCAGAAGGACAAGGGATAACAGATATGACCCGAAATGAGAGATACCAAGGCTGCATATAAACAGAAACTTTGTCAACAGTAAGGTGGTCTTAGAAATGGAGCTGGCTGCCCAAAGATGTTGTATCCAACCAAGGCATTTTCAAGACCCAGACAGATAAAGCCCTGAGCAGCCTGGTCGTATTGCAAAGCTTACAAGAGGAGCCTCTTCAAAAGGCAGGCCACCACTAATGCACATAGAGCTTGTTTCCCAACAACTGTGAAAACCATGGCTGAAGCTCTGTTATTGCTAATAATGGTTACTTTAGGTCAATAGAAACATAAATCTGTTCTGAACTGCAATGCTAATTTGACAAAGTTTGCTTGAAATCTTAAACTTGTAACAAAAAGGTATTAATCATGGTGCAAATGTGCATTTCAATTCTTTCTGAGCAGCAAGTAAGCCCATCTTGTCCCACAGCTGCTTCCTAAAAATTGTTTTAAGCTTTTCTAAGATTCTGAGGTGCCTAAAAACGTTTCAGGGAAGCGAAGGAGCTCTCCGTAGAGAGTTTAAGCCTAATGACAACAGGCATAGTTTTCTTAATTAACATCTGCATCTGCAAACCCATTAGACAAAGGCTATATTTCCCCCCCACAAACATACACAAAATTGACCGATAAGCATTGGTTAAAACAATCTACTTAAATAATTTTTATAGACCAGCAGCTGTTGCCATGAACTAGCTGAAAGAAAACATAAGAAAACAATATAATTCAGCAGAAATCAGATCTATAATGTCATCCCTAAGACCATATAATAAAGCATTCCTATGGATACCACATGTTGCTTTAAAAACACAATTTTAAGGAAGCTGTATCTCATGAATCACCTTTGACTTAGAATTTGAATCATAACTGATACATGCATATCCGTGAAGCAGAACTATCCACAAGCCTATGAATTTTAAAGCATATAGAACAAACCTGTTTCAAAAATGCCTCTCTCCTCACTTCAGACACATGAAATGTAGATTTTTACATCTTGATTACTTGCCTAGATCACTGAACAGTCATTAGAGAAAACTGGTTGTAATACACAACAGTTAATCTCATTTCTTCTAAAGGCAAGTGCCTAAAAAGGTCAGCTGATTTTATCCTATGTCTGTTACCGTTCATTGACTATTAAGGGAGTCTAGGCAAGTAGCTCAATTGTAGATGCTTAAAGCTTGTTGAGATTAATTCCATCCTGATTCAGATTTAATTATACCTAGATCATTTTTCTGATACACTGTATTAAGCCTAGTGTTTTTCCACAGGTAATGTCTCTATTCCTAAATGCATCCACCCAAGGAGTTATCCATGCCATCCCTCCTCTGTCTGATCATGTAGAGTAGTTCACAATAATGCTTCTAAACACTTAAGTGGATTTCGCTCTGACCACAGAGCAGTTGGCTCAGAGACTCGTTGTGGAGGTCTCTGAAGACTGAATATAAAATTGGCAGTGTCTGAAATACAGCAAGAGCTGTATTGTAGCCCACTAAAACAATATATTTGCAGTATAAGAACAAGATAATGTATTGCATATCTTAAGCACAAGGGTGAGCTTGAGGGTGCAGAACCTGCAGGGGGGGTGTTGCAAAAATGTAAAAAAAGGAGTCAAAGACCATCCACATTGCCTTTTGATGCAGACCTGAGTGAATGTAGTTAACTAGATGCAAAGCCTCTGTCAGGTTTTGTTTTGAGGAATCTTATTAGTTCACTTGACTTCAGAGCCCAACACTGAGTTAAAATTGGTGGATCAGACTAGGGGTTTTGAGTCTTCCAAAGAGCTGCATTGTTTTATAGTGCAGACTTAGCCATAAGAATGGGAAAAAGGCAGAACAGAAGCAAAGCCTATGAACCTATTGGTTGCCATTTCTGTAATTTTTGCTAATTATGTCATTCATTCAGATTTAAATTGTGTTCCAAAAGAAGAAATTAGAGTTTTACTGTTCATTTCATTGATGATAGGTTTTAAAAATTCCAGTGAGCAGTAGGAAATAAATAAATCAAGAGTCTAATATTTAAACTTTCCTTCTGGAAAGACTTTAACAGTATGTAGAGGCTGAGATGTTGATTTAGAATGACAGATTGGGTAGGATCTATGTTAGCTGTTTCAGGGATCTGCAGTGCGGATTCTTGCCTCTGAACTAGTCACCCATGGGTCTGTTTGAATTTAACAGAGAGAAACACAATTCTATGCTGCCATTCCTTTGGATTTTCGTACTGGTTTTGTCTGAGATAGAGTTTATTTTCTTCATAGTATCTTGTATGTTGTTATATTTTGGCTTTGTGATGAAAACAGTGTTGATAACACATCGGTGTTTGAGTTATTGCTGAGCAGTGCTTATTCAGCTTCAAGGCATTTTCTGCTTCTCACGCTGCCCCACCAGCAAGTAAGCTGGGGTGTGCAAGAAATTGAGAGGGGACACAGCTGGCACAGCTGACCCCAACTGACCAAGAGGATATTCCATACCATATGACATTGTGCTTGGCAACAAAGCTCGGGGAAGCAGGAGTGAGGGGGGTGACGCTGAGAATTATGGAGTTTGTCTTCCCAGGTCACTGCTATGTGTGATGGAGCCCTGCTTTACTGGATGTGGCTGAACACCCATCTGCTAATGCAAAATGGTGAATTAATTCCTCCTTTTGCTTCACTTGTGCGTGCAGATTTTCATTTACCTATTAAACTGTCTTTATCTCAACTCATGAGATTTTACATTTTTATTCTTCTGATTCTCTCCCCCCTCCCACTGGGGAGGGGGAAGTAAGCGAGTATCTGTGTGGTGTTTAGCTTTGGATGAGAAGAATCCTGCCTGAAGTGCCTGCTTCTATTTATTGATGATAAAAGGAGGCTGAATTTGGTACCATACAAATCCCATCCACTAAGTCCAAACAACATTACAAATATAAATATTTAGTTCTCTAGGATTGACTCCACATGCTCTGACTCAGAGAATAACAGTTGTTTATGCAGATAAACAAAGAAAATCATTATTGTACTTTACCTTAATAACAATGAACATCTGAATCCTCCTTCTTTCTCCACCACTGTAAAAAGTTTAAAAGTTGGTTCAATCAGATCATCAAATTATTTCACTCCATCTCTCACATTTTTACCTATTAGGAAGTGTACACAAGTAAAGCATTTTATCTTAACAGTGGAGCTGCAAGATTTGGGGTTTTTTTAAAAATAAAATAGCAAAAAAATAAATAATTAGTTTTATTTACCCTAGGATACATTGTTACTTAATTTCAAATGCTTCCTAACAAAGACAGTAGAACACAGGAAAAAAATCACACAGACATAGCACAGCCTTCTTTTCTCTTCTGGGTACTGTTTTAAAATCAATTATATGTGAGCAAGGGAGGCCTGAAGGTAGCAAGCCTGTCAATGTTGCTTTATTAGTACTGGACTGTCTTTACAACTGAAACACATTTTAGCCACATGTCAGTCATATTCTAACATCAGTCTTTTATTAGTTTTCCTCAAATTATTACTTTCTTCTCATTTTAAATGAAATGGAAAATTGAAATACTCTTCTACATTTTTATATTCTTCATGAGAAAATTTAGAACTAATCTAAAATAAAGCAATCGGCAATCTATCTGCTTTGTCAGTCAGTATTGACATACTGTTCAATTCCATCTGTATGCTAATATCTAGATACAGTTCTGCAAATGTATTCTTCAAATTAAACACAAGCCAAAAATGTAGTTCTGATGTAATTCCAGGGGATAGATATGTTTCAGTCACAGTTTCATGCAAAGCCCTCACATTTCAGTAAGATTTTAAATTAAAAAAACAACAAAAAACCAAAAGCCACAAAAATCTCTGCAAAAAATGAAGGCTGCATTTATATACATTTTTATTCCAGACTCAGATTTAATAATAAAGACATAGTTGTTAAATTCAATATCTGACTGAGTTCAGCAGGATATTGAGCAGCCATATACTTATTTTAAAAATTAATTTATTATAATTTTTTATGTCTAGAACACAAAGCTCTGGGGATTTACTCTAAAAGCAGAATAAAATAAAAAATAAACATCTAATGTGAATGCAGTTGCAATTATTTTTTTCATGTTAACTAGGGAGCAGAACACAAAGGAAGATTATTATTATTATATCACAAAGAAAGATTATCAAGTCTTCACTTTCATCAGCATTGGTTTCCTCACAGGAAGGTAAATCTCCTGCAGTGAGCATAGAGGAGAGAAACACATTAAGTAAGCACTATCACTTTGCTTAGATATAGCTCTTAGGGTTTTGTACCAGCAAGTATCCAGCCACACTCCACACAAAATAGATTGATCACAGTGAAGTTCTTAATGGACTTCACAGAATGCTTGGGTCTTCTGCCTTTCCAGATTTATAGGAGCCTCTGCAGGAGGTTGAATATATCCTGAGGAAGCCAGAGAGGAACAGCTGATGGCATGAATGTTGTTCTTGTGAGGGTGCTCTCCAGGAAAAACACTCACATATTTTTCTCTCGTATGTTTATGGCATCCCTCAGTGCGGTATGTCTTTGCCTTTTACAGCAAAAAAGAAAAAATAGTGTGGTTTTGTTTTTATAACCCATATGGCATTACATTAAATTGTCACAGAAAAATTAAGTTCTCCAGGATGTTGGGCTTTTGAAGGAAATATTACTGTGAGCAGATCCAAAAAATCAATCAGCACTGCTGCTGCCTTTTTGTTAGTTAACAATTTATAGAGAAATTGAACAAGCACAGAATAATCATATTATCCCAATTCCTAAAAAAAATGTTTAAAGTGTCTATTTTGTTAAAAAATGTGTTTTTATTTTCCATCAAAAAATATCATTAAAAAGTCTAATTAAGAAGTGTGTGTGTGGGTGCTTTTATTTGTGTCTGACTGTGTGTGCATATGCACATGCATGTGTGTGTGTATGTGTGTTTGTGTGTCTTTTCAGGTAGGGATATTTACTTGTATTGTATAGTATGTATTCTATGTTTACTTGTATTGTAATAAAGATGGTTCTGGAAGGGGAAGTTTATACTAGACTATAGTACTGTTAAATGCATGGTCAGAATGCAGAGAGTGGCACCTTGAACACCAAAGGGAAGATATTTCACACCTCAGTGGTTCTGAAAAGGTTTACACAGGCTTGAGGTGATTATAGAGGCATTAAATGAGCAAGCAACTGATGAACATGATCCAGATCATCAATAAGCAATTCAGATGTGCAGCACAAGTGAATACAGAGATTGATGAATCCTTTGAATTGGGTAAGGGAAGCAGTAGGAGTTTGACAGGTTATTTACTGACTGCCATAACCTTTAATGCTGCTCAATGAATCAGCTAGCTCAAAGTTACAGCAATGGCAGGCTCCGTCTTAGGGCAGAGGAGCTACTGCTCCTACAATGCCCTCATCAGCTCATCTCTAGATGTGCAGTCCACTCAGTTTCAAATGCAACTGTTCATTGACGTTCTCATAACAGAGTTTCTAGTGTAGTAGCAGAAGAAGAAAAGGGCAAAAGGATACATTCAAGACAATATTGAAAAGATCAGGAAATACAGGGACTTAACACTTCACTCCTTGCTTAAAATGGACTCAATATGTGCAGTCAAAGTTCAACTATTTATTAAGTCATTTATTGTGATGATGCTGAGAAGTCTCATAGCCTTTTGTGCAAGGTGCTAAACATTATCATTATCCAAGACAGCTTATAATTTATGACTACTCCTAGGCATTCTCCTCTGAATCTAACTCATAAGGCTAAAGAAATTACCTTCTTCACTTGTTCAATGCCACCTCTATGCTGGAGGTTATAACCCTCTCAGAAGACCAAGCTATGTGAGCACACCTTGTGTGCTTCAGCATGAACTCAGCTAGGACTAGAAACAATATATATTCTCATGGCTGTGCTGTAGGATTACGAAGGTCCAGCACAGGGATGACAAACGTTTCACTGACCATACTGATGCCTGCAAAGAATATTGTAGTATAATTACCCAAGCAAACTATGAAACCCTTTCTAGGATGCAGAAATTACTTCTGCTCGGGGACTGATATAGCTTGTATGGAAATGAGAAAGTGGTATCATTCACAAAGAGATGGTAAAATGTGCTGAAGGAGCAAGAGGTCCACAAGCAGCGTGGTGCAGTAAACAGGAGGTTACAGAGACCAGAAAGGCACAGACACACAGAGCTACAGCTCAGAGACGATAGGAGGAGTAACTTTTCCTCTAGTTCCAGAGGGACTTTGTAGAGACTGATACACTAAAAAGTCCCTGAAATAACAATCTGAAAGCTAGTAGGGAAGACAAGACCTACGTACTGCAAGAACTGGGTGATCATATTTATTTATACATCTTTCTCCATTAATTCTTTTAATTTTTTTTAAAAATAAGTCATTTATCAAATTATAAATTTGACTTTTGAATTTGATGTTTTTTAGCTTCTCACTGAAAAGACACAGTAAATACACTTCAAATTGCTGGTAGGTTTGGGGCCTTTCATATGTTCATTGCAAATTTTGGCCTGCATCACTGACACAGACTCTGCTATCCCAGCAAGATAATACAAGCAAGGCTGGGATTCCATGCTTCCACCACAGCTGGTTTTAATGGCTCATAATAGGTGATTAAAAGTACAACTATTTTGAAGTATTTATGTAATATTGCCTAGAGGAATGTCATACACCACTTGTCAAACAAATTAAAGTAACTTGTGCCTAATTGGTAGGAGTTCCAGTAGTGATAATCCTGCAATTTATAGCTTGTCTTTTTACTTTAAATGAGAGGGAATATGTAATACAAGATAATTAACTCATGTTCTTTTAGCAGTTAAAAGATTTTTCAAAAAGATTTCCTCTTGTGTACAACAGAGGTCATTCAGAACTCTTCTGAACAGCAGGATACAAAATACGTTCAGCTAGTTTGCGGCTCACAAACATAGTTATTTGCAACACAGCTCAGATTTATTTCTTAGGGTGTTACTACTATGCAGACTGCTGTACTGGGTCTGGCTGACATGGAGTTGATTTTCTTCATAGCAGCCCGTATGGTTCTATGTTTTAGATTTGTGGCGAAAAGAGTGTTGGTAACTCACCAGTGTTTTGATTATTATTCAACAATGTTTGCACAGCATCAAGACTTTATTTTTTTCCCACTTCTCCCCCCCAAAGTGAGTAGGCTTGGGGTGAGGAAGTAGTTGGGAGGGACATAGCTTGTACAGTAGACCTGAATGGGACAAAGGGATATTCCACATTGACTTTTGGCTGAGGTCAACTCATAACTACTGTGAGGATGCCTATCAATAGCTTTGCCTGTCAAAAAAGACTTCAGAATCATCACCAGTGATCTAGAATTAGATACAACCCAGTTTTGCAAGTAAGAGTTAGCTGAAAAAATTAATTCAAGCATGAACAAGCTGGCTTGTTTTGCTCATCTGACTTTTGCAGACAAAATCATTCTAAAACTGATTATGTAAAGACTTGTTGACAAATAAAAGAGGTTCAATGGAAAATGAACAATAGCAAAAACTTTACATTTAAGAGGTGGATGACAGGAGATTTCTACTCAATTACATAGCAAACTACTCTGAAGCATTCTGTTTCCAGCAAACAAAAGATAAAAAGGTTTCATAACACAGTTGATAGAATATTGTGTTGAAATAAAGAAGTAAACACCATAGGTACCTATAAGAGGAAGAACCTCTCATTTCATCTGCTAACACTGAACTAAAGAAAGTAGAAGAATGAAAGATCAGATGATAAGATGTGAGGAGAGAGTTTTCATAATCACTGCTAAAAATGATTAAGTCAAGTAATAAAGTACAAAATAAATTGAGTACAAGGGGAAAGTGCAGTTGAAAAAAAAACATATTAGAGATGAAAAACAGAACACTTAAATCCCGTTTTTTCTTCTGTGTAGAAAAGATTGCTCGTTTATAAATGTATCTTGCAAGGTACTGAGTGTCTCCAATACACTTTAATGGAAGTTCAGAGTGCTTCACTCTTTACATGATACAACCCTTCAGGAGGGCTAGAAATAAGTAAGGGAGCCTACAAGACTTCTTTTCATACAAAACAAAATGCAGTATAATTGTTAATGAGTGCATGTAAATAAGGGAGAAAAGATCAAAGTCTGGAATGATGCTGAAGGGCTTTAACAATTAGACGTCTTCCATGATCCATGTAAACATGAGCTACAATCCCTGACAAAACAAAACACTTGCTTACAATCTCTTGAGTTACTCTGTGAAAGGGAGAAGTTAGCTCAAGAACAAATAGAAAGTCTTTAACTAAAACATGTTGAAGATGTTTTTTTTCTTTTCCCAGGTCCCTTGAATTCTAGATCAGACCTTAAGTGCATCCAGGATCTATGCCCAGACCCTGGTCCTTATTTATTATTTTTTAATTATTATTTTTATTATTATTTTTAGAGAATTCTGGTCCCTATTGTCTTATTATTTCCTGTTTACGTCTTGTGTATCTGGGTGTTTAATTAATTGCTTTTCCTCCCGCTTGTTTTTGTTTCTAACCCAATATACTTGCAAACTGTATGCCCATGCATTCTAGATATCTATACATCCTTTACTTTCTATATAACATTAGTTTCACCCGTGACATCTAGCCATTCAGGGCTGTTAGAGTTGCATGTTTAGCAACTCAGTAGTTCAGTTACTGGCTTAGAACACAGAGCCAACTGCAAGGATTCACTTACATAATAACATGTTTTATAAAATACTGTCAATGTTCAAAACTGCATGTGAGTGCAATTACTTACACATTAAACACCCGTGCTCTTCTTTTATGACTGCAAAAACTTCATGCAATTTTTGTCTTCAAGGTAAAGAGTTCTGTGATAATTCAACTCAGGAAAGCAGAAGAGTTGAAAGACTCATATTTTAAATATTAATGATAATTATTATGTTGCAAATTAGCTATTTGTCACTACAATTGATTAGATAACTACATGCATAGTTTTACATACACAGGCTAGTCACTACTATTCAGGGATTCAGCTAAGGACATCTGAAATATTTTCTTCTCTTTTTATAACTGGAGGCTGTGGAAGAATTGTTACAGGAGATTTTTCTGGGTAAATTCTGTTACATGAAGCCTTTCATGTTCAGTCTTCTGAATATGGTAAAAATGATTGATCTTGGGAAGTCCAGTGATGATGTTTCATTTTGTTTTGCCTTTTATGTGAAGTTTTGTAGTGAGAAAATAATGCCTGGAGGAGAGGCAAGAATGAACTTCAGGAGGGTTTACTATCTGCCTAGGTATCTCATTAAATTTATTTCTTGTGTTCAGACTGCTTTTCAGAAAATAGACATGGGAGCTGGACTGCAAACTATGAAATCCTGATTGCAGTTTACCTACCTACATGACAGCTGCATATGTACAAGTTAATTTATACTTATACCTTGATTCCTTGCCACAGATTAACCTCCAACTGCATTTTGCAGCCATGCTTAAGTTAGCTACAGAATTACTTGCAGCTCCTACTACTGTGATTAGGCTCCTATAATGGAAACTCAAATCAAAGACAGCTCCAGAGATGACCGTCTCTGGACTCATTAGAGATGGTAAATTCATCATCAAGACTACCAACTTCCAAGTCTAGATTTATTTACAAAAACTAAATGGAATTAATCTATATCCCATCACCAACTTCACTCGGATAGAATTTAACTCTGCAAAGGCCTTGAAAACCCTTTACTGTTTATGAACAGTTTGGTAATAGTATTAAAAAAAAAGTTAGTGTAAATGTTACTTCAGAATGTTATTTCACTACTAAATGTGGAAACAAAAATAACCAGACTTAACTATGGAAACTTTTACAGGTGACATGAATAAAACCTATGGAATTGTGAAGCCACAGGGTGTTCACTGATGAAATAGTTACATGTAAGTGTAAAAAGGAACTGAAATATAAACCAAACTCCTTTTGATGTAAAAGTCATCCTGTGACAGAATGAGAAATAAAATATTTTTTAAATACAGGTATATACACTAGAATTCAGTTGGTTTTTTTTTTTTTTTCTGTCCCCTCCTATACCCTGTAGTATGTATTCTCAAAATGCATTAAAAGTATATTAAAAAATAATAACATTAAAAAAGGGACAAGCAAAGACTTATGTCAGGGTCCAAGACTTGTCATGAACCTTCTCTCAGAACTCAAAGTTAGCAGTAGAAGCAAGTTTTATTTCTGGTTTAAATTATGCTTGCACTGTGCCTCACACAGTGAGTCTGGTTCATACCTGCAGCTTCTTGTCTATTGCTGTATGATGGTGTTGTTGAGGAAGTGGTACGTAAATTACCACCGCGATCTGGATAATCAATCCAGGATAGAACTGTCAGATGTTTTACTTCCTGAAAACAGAATCTGACCATTGAGTCTGTCAGAAATCAGTGTTCCTGACCAGTAGTTTTATTTAAGCTCTTTCAAAGTGTATGCACAAGTAGAAACAAACACTCTCCTTCCCTATTCAGAGCTATATCAATAAAATCCTCAGACCTTTGGTAAACCAGGCCCTCAGAGAAGGGTGCATACCACGCAGCATCTGAGTTGTTAAAAAACACTGGTCAGAAAACAGACCATGAAAGAGTCTGTGTGCAGTGTGCCTAAATGTTATATAAAATATGAGGTAATCTCTAATTATATGCTGATTTAATGCATAGGATGAAATGCCGTACTTGGTTGTACAGGATTTGGTGGAGAACTCATGGTACCCTGAAGAGAGTAAAAAATAAATATGTGCTCTGAATAGCAGCTGATTTAAATGAATATTCTTACCATAAAGTGATGGTGATTTTCTGAATTTAGTTATGCCTAGCATTTAACCACAACTTTACAACTTTATCTTTTCTGTAGCCTGGGTTTTTTTTTTGGAGGAGAGAGGCTATTCTTGGACCATGACGTTCACTGTCATGTTTGAAGAAGAGCTGTCAAAACAAATGCATCAGGTCATGCAGCGAGTGGTTATCTCTGTGCAAAACATTAGAATAGAGAGGACTGTGGTCTCAGAGATAGATCAGTAATTAGGTATTGATTGTTCTCGCTAACACATTGTGTACAATTCTAAACGAATGCAAGATAATTTCTGACTCCTTTCTTTTAAACCCAGATATTTGTCTGTGCATTCATTTGAAAGATTACAAAATATGAAGCAGTTTTTACAGTTGATTCACTTGGGCTTCAATTGATTGAGCTCCTGTAAAAATCCTCCATTTGTAGGGTATGTCAAAAGAATCAGCAATATTTCAGCTTGTGTCCACAACCAGGACTTTTACTTTAGATTACAGAAAAACAGAACAATGGGCTTGCAAGGGAGAAACGAAACTGTCCCTCCTTAAAGCTGCAACAAAATTTAAGGTTTGTCCTGACTTTGGCTTCTTGTAATGCATAGATCAAATCAACCTTCACCCCTCTGTCCCTTTTTTCTATCTTTGTAGACATGGTTAATGGGGATAGTCAAAGGGGGCGTTGCAATGTTAGAGCCAGCTATATGTTCTGAACAGAGAAATTACCTTGTAAATGTCATCTGTGAGTACAGCTGCTCCCTTTACTGTGAAGAGACAATATTCTACCTCTTCTGAGCTGAACAAGGTCACAGACAGCATACCTGATGTATCAGTTGGGAAAACACAATACTCCCCAACAGAGATTTGAGCTCAGTGAATAAGACTGTTCCAGCCTCAGTGACATCCAATCACTGTAAAGAGTGCCTCAAAAGAGGATGGTCCTTACAGCCATAATTTCGGCTTTCTTTTTTTCCCTTTTAGAAAGAGGGAAAGATAATATTGTGTCATAACTGTGCACCACGGCAAACCAGTCCCCTGAAATTCCTATTCCATCTGCTTTCTTAAGTGATGTACTGTCTCTTGAGGGTCAAAATACAACTATCATTTCAGTGCTGAAGTGTAAGACTGTAAAGAGTGGTAAAAACTGCCCTATTTGCCACTCTCAAGCCCACCTACCTAAAGAAGGTAGCAGAATCAAGGTTCACTAGGCGCCACAGCTAAAAGAGTTGCTGTAATGTATTATAACATACATTACACCAGAGAAAAGTGATTTCATCAAGCTGAAAGTTACATGAACATATGGAAAGCAAGATTATGGAAAAAAGACGAGGGATATGTTTTATTTTCATTTTCGTTTACTCATTCCTTCTCAGCCCTCTACCAGTGATAATTCCCAAACCTTTTTTAGGTATGTTCTCATTGATTGATAAGTTCTGTTATGGAGAAGAAACAGAGATAGAAGGTTTTGGCTATCTTACTACTTTTTGGATTTACTGCAGAGTGTAAGAAAGATTCCCACTCCAAAACAAACCATTGCTTGGTGATTTATCAAGGAAACTGTAAGTTTTAAAGCAGGTGGAAAAAAGCTGTTATTTTGTTTGCAACATGTGGTTCCATATGATACCTTGAAATAAAAAGGACCTAGTTTGCTTCCAATTAACTCAACAACAAAACTCTCATTGACTCAAAGGTCAGAAAGATCAGGCCCTAATTTACCAACACTTGTAATTCCCTGATTAAATTTTCAAAGGCCAGATGCTAAACTGATTTGCAAGCCTTTGATATCCTGCTGAAGTGAGTCTACGGATGGGTAAACTGTTTCTTTGGCTCGTCATTAGGATCATGAAAATTCTCTAGCTGATTATATCAGTGTTTGCCTCGTCATGCAACAGAGAATTCCAGTCTGTGATTCCCAATTTGACGTGTAGTGTTTTATCCTCTCTCTTCCACCTCTTTTCTTTGAGGATAAAAGTCATCTCTGAATATCAGAAAGTTCTAGTTAAAGCACTGCAAATTTATATTCTTACATGTAAAACAGTTGAATCACCACAAAGGAATGCAGAAAATCAATCAAATGCATAAAGTAGCCATTAAAGAAAAACTGAAATCTCTAAATTTCTTGATTATCTGCAATAAGAACTGTTGTTGTGCAATATGAGAAAACACAGACAAAATATTTACATATATATTAATAACAGTATAATAATAATAATAATATTGCTGCCTTTTTATATCTATTCACTTATCTACTTTCACATATACTTTCTTATCAGAACAAATAGTTCAGTACAAATTTTCAAGGCACCATTGCAAATGTTTAAGAGACCTGAGTCATCAACATCAGAACTGATTTTTTCTACAAGTTGTTACTAAGCAAGGAGGATTCAAGCTAACAAAGTTTTTATACACGTAAACCCATTTTACTCATATATAGAAATATATATATACGTTTATCTCAGCTGTATCTGGACTAGAAATTGACTCCATGGCACACAGATAGCAGATGAAGTGGATGCCATGATATCCCCCACTAGTCTGAACTACCCCAGTTGGAATCTCCAAAAGCAAATCTGGCCCACGCACAAAGGTTTTCTTGACATAGAAACCAAGGAAAAGAGGCTTACAGACAAAAAAATAACAGGGTGCAAGCATGGTTTTGTTTTACAGACGCTAACAGAAAAAGTGTTTGTTAAAAATACACAGGCATCTTTGCACAAGATAATATCTATGTGAAAAATGAAATCTCTTTATTAGCTATTAATAAGATGACAAAAGTCTCTGTTTCAAGGGTCTTTGCAGTAGTATCTTCAGCCACAATGGGTGAGACTCCAAAGCCACTATCTTGTGAATTTCTGATGCCCATCTGCCCTGTGATCATCTCTGAGTATTCTAGAGCAAGTATTATCCACCACCATTGAGCACCTTAAGTTATTTACAAAATACCTCCTGACTTTCTGTGTACAAAACACTGTCCTATGTGACCATTTCTGCATCTCTAGAAGAGTTTCTACTGAGTAGTTACAAGTGCCCTAAGTTTACAGCAGAAACTAGTTGGGCAAATCTCTGGGATGATCAGATTCTACACCCAACTCACCGACGCATACAAATTGCTCTGGAACTACAGCAGGAACTACAAGGGACAATCTCTGGGGCAGACCAGAATTCTTTCTTGGAGAACTCCTGTAACCACTAGTCAAATGTTTTTTTGTGACAGTGACTAGGAATTCAGCTTCAAACTCACCATTCATGCATGGACCCCTCAGAGAATTATTGACCGTGGCTGGGCATGCAGGCACAGACCTGATAGCTAGCTACGTCATAATTTGTAACCACAGGACAAGCCCTCAGCTTAAATATTGCATTCAATATTTGTCCCCTCACTACAACAAAGACATTGAGGTGCTGGAGCACAATCAAAGAAGGGCAACAAAGGTGGTGAAGAATCTAGAGCACAAGTCTTATGAGGGGCAGCTGAGAGAACTGGGATTGTTTAGCCTGGAGAAAAGAAGGCTCACGGGAGACCTTGTGACTCTCTATATCTACCTGAAAGGAGGTTGTAGTGAGGTGAGGGTCAGTCTCTTCTCTCAAATAACAATAGGATGAGAGGAAATGTCCTCAATTTGCAGCAGCAGAGTTTTATATTGCATATTAGGAAAAATTTCTTCACTGAAAGGGTTGTCAAGCATTGGAACAGGCTGCCCAGGGAAGTGGTTGAGTCACCACCTCTGGAGATGTTTAAAAGATGTGTAGATGTGGTACGTAGGAATATGGTTTAGTGGTAGACTTAGTAGTCCTAGGTTAACTGTTGGACTCAATGATCTTAAAGGTCTTTTCCAACCTAGACAATTCTATGATTCTGTGATTGTAAACAAAATTCCATAGCCCTTTCCAAAGTTTTTACATGGGAACTTGGAGTATCTCCTGAATCTGATAATATACCTTGCTCTAGAATCCAACTTAGTAGGCGCTCTGGGAAAGATATGAAAATATTCTTGGTATAACTCCTCTTTGAGGCCACTTAAAATTTTATTTGATCCCATGATACACAGGACCTTGAAAGACTTTAGGGAGGGATTTGTTATTGAATATCCCAAAGGTGTCTATGTTGTACGTGTTACAGTGATTTGCCTGTGGTTGACTAGCAAGTGCGTAGATAGTGTAAGGAAATCTGCTTCAGTATCAATAAGGTTTAATTTATTTTTAATCCTGTATTTAAAACAAATCATCCGTACTTGGGACATTTCTGGTCTAAGTATACAGAAATCACTTACTAATGTTTAGACTGCATTTGTCCAAGGGCAAGTTTAGATGACAATCAATCCTTCTGAATTTCCCCAAAATTTCCTTTTTGCATTCATCTCCCATGCAGATGGGAATAGAAATGGTCTTACTGTTCAAGACCAGAAAGAAACCAACAAATTATTCTGCCATTTTGAAATAATGGAAGGGCTGAAGTCGAAGTCTTCATCTGAGGCTGCTTTGTTTTTGTTGCTTTGCCCTGGGGTGTCCATAGGTCCCACGAATGAGGATTCCTCTATGGCATACATGGTTGCAGTCTGGTAGAGCAATTAGTCTTCAGTCGATTTGGCAAGATGTGGTTATGTGGTCTCTGTATTAGTTTCCTTTGAGATAAAACAGAAATGAAGTTTGGGGTAAACAGACACATGGCAATGAAGCCCATAGTGACAGACACTCAGGAGTATAATCTGCTGTAGGTTTCCTGGATAGTAACCTGTTATTATGTTTAGAAGAAAGAAAACTGTTCATGAGGTTTTCCTCTGCCCTGTGGTGTTCCACTTGGTAAAATGTGTAGAAAAAAAGAAAGAAGTTTTCCTTTATATGCACAGTAACTGTACACCATAAAATGAACAGGGTTATAACAGTTAAGAAATAATAGAGCTGGTTTGTGTCTTTCTGATTAACCTGTTTTCTGTCAGAAATGCTTATCCTATGAAATTAAAATATTTTGTTGCTACTTATCAATTTTATCACAATTGCCAACAGGATATTATCAAAGTTTCTTCTCAACTTTATTGCTCCAACATGTATGAAATTTAGTATCACTGGGTGATGAAGACAAAAGAAAAAAAAAAAGACTTAATCCAAACAAATTCCCTTGATAAGATAAACCAAGTATGTGCCTCACAAAAAGAATAGATAAAAATGTTAATGGTTTAAAATGAAAACGCATCTTAATACCTCATACTGCAGTGCTGAATGTAAATTTCATATTCTAGTCAGCTCGACCACTGCATTGCTTTTAAAGGCCCATAGATTGTCTAACTAGCACTGCTCTATCAAGAATCTAAGCTTTTATATTTGGAAAATGGAGAATAAATCAAACTGAGATAATACCTGACAGAGGTTTTTATCTCCTTGCAAGCTTACAAGTGATAGCATTTCTTCTCATTTATAGATAGAACAGTTGGAATAAACCAGCTTTATTTTTCAGTATCCCAATATATACAATTAAAATAACTCTCAGTGAGTTTTCTACAAGTTAAAGGTAATCTAATAGACTAGCAGGTATATAATGATGGATTAACGAATCAGTCCTTAATTTTCCAAACTAGGGTCTGGTAATCAATGACAGTTGCATCAGCCCTAAATCAAACCAAAAACTTACAAAAATTTCAGAAAAGGTTGCGGTTTCACATTTTCTAAAAGAAGTGAAAAGTGTAATTTCAAGTCTTTAATTTTGGGTCTGAAAGTGGGAGTTCATCAGATTGATATAGGGGAACTTTCAACAAAGTTTTTTTACAGGGGTATTTCAACATCACTGTTTAAGAACTTTTTAGAACACTTTGGACTTTATAACATCCTTTTATTTTATGTGATTAAAAGTGAGTCTTTAATTTGTGGCATCTCAGAGGTATTGCATTTACCTACATAAGGTCGGGTAGATAATTCTGTGTATGCGTCAGGGTTGAAAGGAAAGGATTTGTGGGGTTTTTTTCTCTCTTTTCTATAATCTTCCTACTGCAGGAGCACTTTTTGATTCAATAATGACATTTGGTGGTAATCCCAGAGGAGTAATAATTTTGCCTGAAGACTAAACCGAGTGAGTGGTGATCTTCCTTGCTGTCAATGACCTATAGATGACATTTTGTACCTAATTAATTAGATGTCTTTCTTTAGAAAGAAATGGTGAATCATGCATAATTAGAAGAAGCATCAAAGTTGGAGCTGTTGGCTCATTAATCTACTGGAGCTAGCCTATGGCACTTAAAGACCGTTTGTATTGCTCATGATGTTTGTTATTTTATGAGCAATTAATAGTCTATACAAAACTGATTGTCTTGATATTTTCATTTTTCTTACACTCAAAGAAAAGATTTAGATTAGTTTAGAATACAGTAAAAGCTATAACCTCTAACACTCATAATAATTAAGATATTAGTGATTTATAGTATAGGCAAAAATTATCTT
This sequence comes from Limnodromus scolopaceus, assembly GCA_028565335.1. Taxonomy (NCBI): domain Eukaryota; kingdom Metazoa; phylum Chordata; class Aves; order Charadriiformes; family Scolopacidae; genus Limnodromus; species Limnodromus scolopaceus. The sequence continues at coordinate 173,112,067 of JAOXNO010000001.1, forward strand.
GAATTCAACATTGATTTTTCTTTTAAGATAAACAAAGAATGGAAAAGATATCATAGAACTCTGAATTCATATCATAGAACTGTAGAATTCATAGTCAATAAAATTAAACAAATGATACATTGAAGGAAATAGTAAGTTCTGGGATGTATTTTTTGATTAATTTTTTGGAACCAAGGAGAGATGCCCTCAATATGGGGCACACAGCCCTTCTTTTTAAGAGTAAAAAGGGTATTTTGTATATTAATCCTTCTTCCAACTTGTCTATTATTAATCAAATTTTATATTTTAACAATATTTTTCAAATATATAAAAAGATTCAAGACATACTGGATTTTTATATACCAGATTCATTAGCAGGCTTCCTGGAGCCAGTCCATTCTCAGCACAAGGGTTCCAGAAGTTTAAATTTCACTTTCCACTCACAGCTTGTCAGATTGCTCTACAATCCCTGATAATTATTTCTCTAGAGACTCTGCCTACTTCAGCTTTCCTAGGATTTGTTCCTGTAGAATGCCTGGATGTCTCTTACTATAACCACGTCTCACAGAAAATAATCCAAGTAAGCTAAATTGTACATTATCATACCATGCAGCATGCTTAAGATGATATCCAGCAACAGCTTTGGAAAATTAGACACCACTGATAGTTTCATATTTTAATTTATACTAAACCATTAAACACATGCCTGGTCTGTTCAACATACATATATGGATGTGAATATGAATTTATTTGTGTGTGAGCATCTTACATATGCTATAGTTGAACAAGTGCGTGCATATTTTCCAGAAAACAGCTAGCCAAATATACATCTTAATTAAAACCTAAAGCTTCTGTTTTGTCTTTGCATTCATCTTTTTGCATAGTTCTACTTCACCACAATATAAAGTCTACTAAGAAATTTTATATACAAGTTTTTGCTGAATCAGTGAACATAATTTTTGTGGTTTATGAATTTTGAGCTTAAATCTTAAAGGTGAAATGTAAAATTACCTGGGCAAAAACTATATAACAACCATATAACTATATAGTTTTATAGCTTTACAGTTACTTATTCTCACTGTTTGGCTCTGTACTTAATTATTTTACAAAGTGACCATGTACTACGTGACTAAGTACTGGGAAAGTCAACAGCACTGGGGAATCCATTTGTCAGTATGCTTAAACAGTTAAAAAAGTCCTTGATAAAGTTTTGTTCTGGGTCAAGTATGAGTCTCCCAAGTAGTTTTAAGCCAGCACACATTATTCAAAACAACTCTCGAGTGCAGCATTTTGGAGGCTTAGGGATTTTAATAGTGTGAATAAAGCCAAACCATTTCAATTAAGTGCAGAACTAGGGAAGGGGTCTCAGGCACTGTTGTGTTTACTAGTATAGTTGTAGATCTTTATTTTTGTGTGATAATATTTCATGCTGGGCTATTCATGGTAGTCATAAAAAGTAGAGATTTAGTTGTTAATCTTTGTTCTTCACCAAGACTGGAGTTTATAAATCAATAACCCAGACTATGCCCACTTGAGCTAACAGAGAATCTGAGCTCAATAGGGTAGCCTTTCTTCCATGTGATCTTAGACATCCCATGATGGCTCATTTAAGCTCATTTACTGGCTCTCAATTCATCTCCTTTTGCCTTCTGAGAACTCTAATACTCTTCTGTATCTCTATTCATGGCCAGGCAAAATTTCCTCTGCGCTTTTCTTGGCCTAGTGTCCTTATTCTTTGGAAAACCTCCACAGACAGTCTTAGTTCTGTTTTTCCACTTTTACCTGCTTCTTTCATTCCCCATTTGATGTCTTTGCTTCCCACTAACACTCTGTCTTTCTTCCTTCATACAGTTTCTTTCTAATGCTCTTAATCTATTAAATCGTGAAATTTCTCTCTACTGCGTGTTCAAGGGTTTCCTGAGAACAATGAGAAAGCCACAAGAGAAGAAAAAATCCATAACCATCTTTGTCATCTTGCAGTGCAGTATTTCATACCCCCATCCTCTCTTTCTTCTTTTTATTTTTCCCTGTTTTTCCCTTTTTCCTTCCCCTTCTCTTTCACTTTCCAATTCTCTTTTTCCTTGCCTTGCCTTCTGTTCAGAAGCAAAAAGATCTATTTTCTGTCTAAAAGTGGTTGCCAAGTCTGATTTGAATGCCTGGTAACATGAAATGCTACTAGATATTTATAGGCTACTTCTTTTAATGCAACAGTAGCATAAATTGGTATGTAAATTGTATATGTAGTAAACTGCCAACAGTATCTACTTCCTTCAGCCGGCAATAAATCTGTATGAATTGTCTTTTCCCCAAAAATCTCTCCTCAGACTTTGGGCTCCTTCAGAGCATCACTCTCTTGTGGATGTAAATAAATGATAACTCATTAATGGACTGGTGCAAACAAGTGTATTTTACAGAGGAACAGAACTGAAAACTGTGCTCCTCACTCCTGACATGTACATATAGCAGTACTGTTATTGAACTAGGCCAAGGTATTTTTGAAGTGAACAGAGATTTATGTCACAGTTTGTTTTGACTCTGTTCTTACTGCAAACTTCTGAAATGTACATTTACCAGTGTCTTGAGTGACATCTCCTGGAGAAAGTAAACATGGTCATCGACAGTATTTTGCTAGTGAACTGTGACAAGATATTTGCACATTCCATGTCTGTAATTTTTTTTTTTTTTGGCAATGGGTGATTTATGCAGCAATTTTATTTCCTTTTCAAGTAAAGATGGATCAAGATACAGAGGTTTTCTTCCTCTCACAATGGTGTTAGCTGAGTTGACTCAAAGCCCTTGTCTGGTGACATAGTAACAGTGTCCCGGTTTGAAGTAAAACAATGCATCCATTTGTCTTTATTATTACTTCTTTGGACTAGGTGTCTCGTGAGAGCTGTGTAACCTTATCCTTCTTTCATTGACATTGGGGTAAATCAAAAGAGACTCTACAGAAACCCACAGACCAGAGCCTGATAAAACTCATTTGAAGAAAAATCAGGCCAATGCGCTGTGAATAATGAACAGATGAAATTAATGCAACCTGGAAAGAAGACATGACTTCTCCCTATGCTGTGATCTCCTGCTTTCTTTGGATATGCCTTTCTGCATTATGCAGTGCACAGTAAAGCTAATCCAGCATAGTTTACAGCTAGGAACTACACGAAATAAACATGCTGCCAGGAATAATGTGTTTTCTAGTAACCACATTAGCTAAATTAGAACTAACTTTGATATTTCACCACTGTGCACCAAGGACGTACACTTAAGATCAGAATCGGTAACAGAAGGTGCAGCCATTCAATTTCTTGTGTTCACAGAAGGTAAACATAGGGTGAAACACAATGCATCATACATCTCTCAATTTATCCCTTGGTCACTTATATTTCAATCTTATTTTATTGACCACAAACCTGAAGAAGAAGTCTTTCAAGAAAAATATGTTTTATTGTTTTGTTGAACTGCTGCTGTTATTTTCATAGAGCTGTTGCATGCTGCTGCAGGAGGCGAAAACACGCATTCTGAGATATGAAGGAAATAGATATAGTAATATCAACATTTAGGCGGAAGTGAAAAAAGACGAGGAATATATGAATGTAACAACCCTTACATTATCAAGAGAATTCTGTAATAAATTCTTCTTTCCCCCTTGCCTCTCTTCCCTTCCCACCCACCCCACCCCCCAAAATGACACCACAATGATTATGCGTGGACACTGATCTAGCATAGAGGATAACTTTGGTTTCAGTCCTTGCTTTGAGTTCCTGCTTCACCTTATTCAGAGTAATGTCTCTCATACAATATCCTGACTAAAGAGGAGTTGAAAAGTAAATCTTCATTTATTAGTACACTCCAAAACATGCATAGACAGAAAGTTTAAATGAATCACATATATTTATCTAGCTCCATGTAATTGAAAACATTCCTAACAGCTTTAACAATTTTATTGAATAAATTCTAAGCCAAATAATTTTTCCTTCTGTAATTGTCCAGACTGTATTATGTATACTGACATACATAGACATTACATAATTTTACATGCAGTGGGAAAATGGCTGTTCTGTTTCAACTGATGCAAGTTAAAAAGCCAAATTTCTTTTCATGTTGTCTCTGCTCCATTTATGTCACTGTGCAGGACCAAATTTGGATCAAATTTGAGCATTGGTTTTGCATGTAGAAATGGATCCTCTTTAATCTAAACATTGCTCATTTCTTGTACAAATTTTCAGATTGTTGCACAGAAGATGAGCTAGTCAGATTTACTATTTAAAGTGACTCCATTAGCTAAATTCAGGATTTTAAAATGAGTCTGAGTCACCACAGCCTTCTGTCATTTTTTGCTGTTGTAATGCCAGCCTGAGAGCACAATGTAAGCACTTTTAATGGTTCCAGAAGCAGAGAACAGCAGTTGCCTCTAAGAAATCTTTGCAGGACAAGGAGTGTAGTATCAAAGCGTACTACAGTATAGCCCATTGCAGTACATATTTCCTTATGAAGGTATATCAGAAAAAAATATCAGACAAAAGACCCAAACTCTAATTCACATAGAGAGGAAAAATGAATTCCTGGGAATTTTGGGCATTTAAATTTGCAATTTGTAATTATAACAGTTAAACAAAGTGTATAACTTTATTCTTCTAATTCAGGTGCCTGGAATATCTACATCTCTCCATTTTCTGCACTGAGAACACATGGAAAACTATGTCCCCCAGTTTTAGGTTGTCTGGATCAATCCTAAGTGGTTCACCTCTGGCTACAGTAGAAAAATAGGAAACTGTGTCAATATATATGTTCCTCCTCTGTTTCCTCTTGTCTCCAGTCAGGTAGTCTTTCCTTTTACTTTGAAAATGTAATTTGAAGGTTCCTCAAGCAGCTTCAAGATTTTGCTTAATTAACAATGTCTTTAAACCATAGTATATTGGCTGAAAATTTAAAACAAACAAACAAAAAAAAATCCCCAAAACCAACCAAACAAAAAAAAAAACCCAAAAAAACAAAACTAAGAAATTCAGGTACACAGATTTAAGCAGAAAGCAAAAGAACTGGAGCCTAACTCCTGTGACTTAGAAATTTCCATCCACAGTACTGGAAAGCCACTTGCCAAAAGCTGTGAAGAAATATACCAGTGTACTGGGCCTGGATAGGTTAGTTTTCTTCATAGCAGCTTATATGGTCCTGTGTTTTAGACTTGTGACCAAAACCAGTACTGATAACACATGGATGTTCTAGCTTTTGCTGAAGTGTGTTTGCACAACACCAAGGTCTTTTCTGTTTCTCACTCTGTTCCACTAATGCATATACTGGAAAATGCACAATCTATTAGGAGGAGACACAACCAGGCAGATGATCTGAACTAATCTAAAAGATACTCTATACCACTTAAGAGCATGCCCAGCAGTAAAAAGGAAAAGAGGGGGCTTCAAGGGTGTGAGTCATCTTTTGCTCAGGAACTGACTGGGCGTTAGTCTACCCATGAGAGGTGGTGAGAGATTGCCTTTACATCACTTCTTTTGTTTTAGTTCTCTCTTCCACTTACTCTTCATTTATTAATTTTTTTTTTTTCATAATCTTGACCCCCAAGTTTTCTTGCTTTAACTTTTCCTTTACTCTTCCCTCATTCCACTAGGGGCGTGGGGGGAAAGTGAGCCAGTAACTGTGTGTAACTGTGGTGCTTAGCTACCCACTGGGGTTAACCCACAACAGCCAGCAAGTTTGAATTACATTGGCTTACAAATCAGAGATTTATAAAAAAGATGATTTTGTGTACATCTTTTTTCCTGATTCCAGAATTGATAAAGAGGTTGTTGGGGTTTTTGTGGAGTTTTGGGTAGGGTTTTTTTTTTGGTGGTGTTTTGTTTTCTGCTGCTTTAGAAACTAGAATCAGACTCATAGCAGGAACAATAATAGCTTTTCAATTCATGAAAACAGGGCATCAGATAGTCATGGGAATCTTTACAAAATATACCATATATCACGAGATATGGAACAAGACTACAAGATATGACAAAGGTGCATCCCCAAGCCCTGTCAGCATTATCAGTGAGAATACAAATTCCCTTTTTATCTGAACAAAAGAGCTGGTCAGGGGTTTGGGGAAGAATGCACTTCTAAAGCATACTGTCAAATGCACCTTCCTACTGCGTTGCAGAATCCTCTTGAAAGTCTTGTGCCACAGCAATTGCTACTGAAGTGCAGTGCATGAGGTTTCTCTTCTCTAACTACTGCAAAGTATTCATGTCATTTACTGTCTTCAAAGGGCATTGCAGGCACTCAACAAATGATCATCCCTTCCATGTTGGGTCTACTCTTTATGACTAGCACTCAAAGAAGACAATGGATGTTGCAAGAACTGAAGTAGAAGGCTGAGAAGTAGGTGTTATATGCACACTTTCAGCCTTTCATCCTCCATGCCTCCTCAGTACAGCATATCCTAAAAGCCCTTACGCGTGCTGTAAAAGTTTTTCCACATACCTTGGGCTTTTCAACCCTGTATACTCCAAATGCCACAATCTTGTGTGTTAAGGTGCAGATCCTAGCTAAGGGTATGTATTTAAATCTCAAAATCATCCAAAGCCTGTAAACAGACTAAACACCGAGGTCCTCTGAGCACAAATGAAGAAATTGTCTCCTACTTCTACCTGATTGACAAGCCTGTACCGAAAAAAACCCGGGATGAATATTGACATGAATACAGTGTGAAAAGATAGTTAATTATAATAGTCAGTGGAATTGGTGGGAAAATGTAATTCAATTGGTGGGAAAATCTAAAGTTCACCTGTTCCTGCAGCCAGCCCTACACCCAGCAACTTTCTTCGTCTTCCATTGCCTGTCTTGTCCTCACTTCTGCAGTCTGTGAGAGTCTGTGTGAACTGGTTCTTCATAGTGGAGGGATAAGGATAATTCCATTTAGCAGCAATTTGTGTGTATCTCTGGGACTCCAAGAGAAACAGCAATGTCTCCCACTACTTACAGAATACTTTAAAAATTTCCGCTGTTACCTGAAACATTCATTATCTAAACTTAGCTGATGCTGAACACTGGATTGTGGGATAAAGATGAGAGTGAATGGTGTAATAATGACATCCTTTGGGCCTCACAGAGATTAAGGCAGTGATCCTACAACTTCTTATACAAAGGCTAAATGATCAAGCAAGTGTGGGCCCACATACATTTTGCAGATGTTTTGATATAAGTGAATAAAGTGAATTTTATTAACTCTCTTTTTTAATCTCGAAGTTCAAGTTTGCTTCAACATTTTGGAAACAGTAGGTGATTTTGATTCTAACAGTAGGGGAGATTCTTATGCCCTATGATTCTAATATTTCTATGGACTTTGTGAGAGAATGAAGGAGCTCAATTCAGTTAGTTAAGTAACTATTTGATATGAAGTATCTCACCCTACCTTAAGGTACTAGCCAAGGGAAGTGAGAGTGTCTCATAAGTTAGGTGCAGTATTTAACTCTCTTTGGTGAAGGTCCTAGATGTGATATGTGTCAGAGAACCTGAAAAATCACTAAGTATTTAAAGTAATGTTAAACCATTTGACCTGCTCCCAAACCACCTGTGTGTGCTCAGCAACACTAGAGCAGAAAGAAAGGAGTATAGGATTTAAAAACAAAACAAAACAAGACTAAACATTTTTTTAAACTCAGATTTTCTTTTCATAATTACAAATCACTGTCTAATGATATCAAAAAACTTTCAGATCTGGAAAAATCAGTAACTGTAGATAGAACTGGTAATTTATATATAACAAGTAGGCTTTACAATTGTGTAATTCTAAGACCTTTGTTATTTTCTTTGCTTCTTTTTCTTCCCATATTCTTTTAGCAGACATGATTAGTATTAAACAGTAGAACGTTATAATGCCTGTATATAGTGCTAGAACCTTAAATTCTCGAGATAATGGTTACCAAATCTCTCTTTTTTTTCTCTTTCATATTTTTATGTAGGTGTCATAGAAATCACTGCACTATTGTCATCTAGTTATTTCAGAACATGTTTATGAGGTAACAAAAGAAGCACTTTACTGACCAAGAAATCAGGATACTGAGAGAAAAATCCCATCTAGGTTGGTTAATCCCACTAAGAAAATAATAAAGTCCTGAGAATGATTAAGTTCAGGTTTCCTTCATGATGCATATGAAGACTGGATTCTTGAGGAAAGAGTCTTCAAAAATCAGCTAAGTATACAGCCACCAAATGTCAAAAGGAAATGAAAAATAAAAGGCAAAACTTCTGCTCAGGAACCTGAGTTGCAAAACCTACTTGCACCAAAGGCATGTTTCACCATTTTCTTCAGATTTACGGGGGAGAAAGAATTCACAGTGTAAACTTCACATTACAAGATTCACGACACCCATGAAATTAAATCACTACAGGGAATCTTCAATTGATTCATTACAGTGACTTCCTATGGTCTTTTCACTTTTAAAAACAGAACAAGAACAATAGAGAACTTTGGAAAACCTAATCAAAGAAGTATCTCAATATTTTCAAGAAAGAAAAATAGAACCATTGTAAGACAATAATCTCTCTGAAGTATAAATTTAGAATCACAGGATAAAATCACCACAGGTAGATAAAGCGCTAGAATTGTAACGTTTTTACAGCAGTTACCCAAAACACAATGATTTATTTAAGGCTTCTTTTTCTTTCTTTCACCTGCCCTGAAAAATATTTAATTTGACAATTCATTGGAATCTCATATAAGGATATGGTCCCATGCTTCCAAATAATTGCACAAGCTTATATTTGATATTGAAATGTTTATCACATTTTCATTCTTGTGTATGTCAAAGATTGTTTCAAAAGCAATTTTTGCAATGAATTATATATTCTTAAGAGACAACCTTTGACTAAGAAATATGACATCTATTGATTTGGGGGATTGTGAAAGATTGTGGTTTATTCATAGGATAATATTTTACTTGGAGACACTGCTATTTGTCTACAGAGTCATCAATTCATCCCTATCTTCACTGAAATTAAATTATTTTTGTTTTCTTTATTGAATAGTTTTAAGATCTCCAGCTTTGTTGATAGGTAGCGCAAAAGATATTTATTTGAAAAAATATGGAATTTTCAATACAGATATAAACAAGACAGTTCTTTAATAACAACTATACATTTGCTCATTTTAGCCCATCAAGATAAAGATATGAACATAAAGGGAGTCTTTCCAGCTTATATTTATCAGGCCTTGATAAACATAAGGAGAACAACAACAAACTTGTACAATTAACTGCATCACTGAAAATAAAATAAATAAAGCTAACAGAGAGAAGCACATTTCTTCTCTGAGTAAATGTACATTGCTGTCAAGCTTGAACATGAAAGTGTTTGTAAAACTATACATTCCACCTGTATGGAGTACGGAAACACTAACTCCTGTTTGGTGTTTGTAGATCACAAGGAAAAATACAAAACAAACAAACAACAACAACAAAAAAACCTCCCCTCCAAATCCATGAAGCCTTACCTCAATTAGAATATTTTCCACAATTAGGGTTAAGTAAACATATAAAATTACAAGGAGAGATCTAAATGTCAATATTTAAATTTTGGTTTCTTAAACTGGATTTGCATACTTTGCTTGAGATTCAACAAGGTGAAACCCGTCTATGAGAAATCTCTGTTGTCCCACATCTCCAGACATTTCTTGTCCAATCTATACACACAGTGCTATCTAAATTCTTAAATATTTTCAGAGCTCCAGACTCTGTTTTTTGGTGTGGATAATTTATAATTATCTAATTAATATATTTCAACAATTCAGGTGAAAACCACTGGAATGTGGCTTGGAAAGGTAGATAATCCGTAGTTCTCTAGTCCAGTTCAGCCAAGTAGAACCCTCAGTCTGGTTCATGGGTATGCCCTTAGGAGAACCAGGTCAGATTTTTTCTTTCCTTACCCTGGAGAAAGCTGTTCCAGAAAACTGGTTACTTTCTGAACTTTTTGAATATGATGACAGCATTGACAATTAGAGAACATGATGAATAGGAAGAAGTAGAGGAGAAAGGACATGTCAGTGTACTTTTCTGTCCTAAGCAAAGCTTCTGCACTTATCAGTTCTCAAAGACAGCATTGTTGATATCTTGTTATGTTTGTCCAAGGGCACAGTCCAGGAGCTGAGAGTGTCCCCAGCACAGGCAATACCCTCACTGATGGGGCAGAACCCCACAGGGTCTGAGCACAGCAGGCAGTGCCAGGATCTGGTCCATCAACAGCCACCCAAACAGCTGTCATGAGCCCCTGGGGCCACGGGAAGGGTGTGTGTGAGAGTGTGCTTTGGGTGAAACTTGTCAGAGACATTAGAGCCTACTGGTGTCCTTGGGACCTTGATGTCCCTATGAAAAACAGAAGGCATTTTCTATCTGGAAACAGCAAGTAGCTTGCCACTGATCTCAAGAGGGAGGTGGACATTTTATGCCTCTCCAGTATTTACTAGAGATTGATGTGCCTCATTTTTTCAACAGCATTAGTTCCTTAGACCTAAGCTTGTTGGATCAATTGTTTTCCGGATGGCTGGAATGGAAGGATTGTAAGTCACAGCCTTTATTTATGGCCTTCTGTATAGATTTGTCTCATATCTAACTGACATAGACTTTGCTTAGCTTGCAGGTTTCTGAAAATCCATTCCTTAGGCACTTGGCTCTTCTTTGTATCACACTGGGAGCCAAAACATTTATTGGCTGCCGAATTTTCCAGGAAGTAAGCTGGCAACAGATGACATGTTACTTCTTTAGTTTAGTGGAACTATGCCTAAGCACCTTTAAAAAACCCTGGCTTTCTATGTGCTGCTTCTTGTCCATAAAATGGAGAAAAAAGAAAGAATTCCTAAGTTCAAAAGCTATAAGAATAAGTATGTATAAGATTGCAAGGTCCTCAGATATTGTGGTATACAGAGCACAGAGGGATGTTTGATAATGAGGAAGTATAGAAGAAATAGAGATCAGAAACAGCTTTTTAATTGCCAGCCAAGCTAAATACTGAACACACAGGTACTTTGAACTGTTCCCAGTTACTCATTCAATCAATCAAGTGAAAAACTGTTGAGCAAACCTGAATGCTGAATTAACGTGAGGAAATAATGATTTGTCTATAGATATTTTGCAAACAGAAAAGTTTAATTAAGGCATTTATTTAGAATTATTTGCCCAGCTGTTGTTGTTCAGAATTCAGTAGTTTTTCATGTGTAACTCAGATACTTCAACAGAGTTTAGGAAAATGTGTATTTTAAATTATTATTTTTCTTAAAGCAGGTGCAAGTTAAGAAAAGAAATCATTACACAGTGTATAAAATAGGTAGCCTAGATTACTTACTGTATTAAAGAAGAAGAAAAGAACAAGAAAAACATGAACAAACGTGAAAACAAAAAACCTAAACAAATTGATTAGAAAAAAAATGAATACATCTATATAGTTAATATACATTTTTGTGTATGAAAGTTTCTGGTTTACATGCGTTAGGATATTTTCTAAGAGTAGTTTTCAAGAAAACTATACTTTGAAATCCAGTGAGTTCCAGAAATTTTCCTCTGACTATAACAGAGCACACTTATGCATAAGGACACCTCTGGAGCACAGCAAGGGAGAAAGAAGTATGAGACAGACTCACCAGGGTTGTGAACCATGACAGAGGAACAAATGACCCCATGCAGCAGCTCGGCAGAAAACTTTAGAGGACAAGGCAGAGTTATGCTGGGTTTCCTACTTAACTGACAGGAAACTCTAGTGACCAGTGGCACAACGAGAAGGACAGAAAAATAGGAACAAGGCATTATCATGGGAACTGGTATTCAAGGGCATGCAAAAGGCCTTGAAGATGGACAAGTCAGCATGGTGATGCTGTGATTCACTAGGAAAAATGGTAGCTTGCCCTGGCTGATTCAGCTACCTCTAGGGATAGTGATGTCCTCTGCCTAAATGGACTTCCTGGGACTTTCTCTGTTTTCCCAATCAGAGGCTGCAAGGAGTGTCAGAAAAGATCTTTCTGTGCAAGTTTATGTGAACATCTTCTAATAAGGTGCTTATGGGTGTGGAGCGAGAATTAGTCCTCAAAATAAAACAAAACCAAAGAAAAGAAAAGTATATGCTCAGGGGTAATGTGTGAAAATGTCCCAAACTCTATCCTTGCTGAAACAACAAGAACTGACACATGCATAACACTGCAAGTGAGCTGAACCTGTCCAAGGCTGCCAGCACACACTAGCATCAACAGTGGAGGGCATGCCTTGGAGAATCTCTAAGGCGTCAGTGGCTTCTCTATTCAGAGAAAGATTATAGGATTATGTGTACACATTTACTAACCAAAAGACCCCTTGATGGACTTTCCAAACACCTGCCAAGAAGCCACTTATGCCTCAGCATGACCCACTGTCCCTAAGTAAACAGCTGGGGTTTGTGTCCCAGCTGTGCTCAGAGAGGCTGTGGAAGGCTCTGGGCAATCTGATCTCACTCAGAAACAGGCTTTGAGCAGGGGATGGACTAACTGAGATCTAGCAATTGGTTCCAACCAAAATTCTTCAATGATGCTATTAATATTCTGAATGGAGCTTTTACTGACAGATTATAACTTTCCCAGTTTATAGTAGAAAATTATTTGATTTCAGAATTTATGTGCTGCTTACAAACATATAGGTGCTGAGGCACCATCGATGTCTGATGTGCATGTATATAAAGGCATTCTTAAAATAAAGACTCGTTATGTTGTTTTTTTGCAAATGCAGCCTTGTTCTTTTATCTCTAAAGCCAGGATGCAGATAGTAGATGTTATGAAGAGTTTTATATTGGGCTTTTGCCCAAAAGATAGATTTAGTTTTCTCAACAAAGTCTGCATAAAAGCTGTAAAATATTGGTGACTTTATTCCCTGGTTAGAAGGAAATTGTACCAGTCATTCCACTGATGAAGTCAGCTGGACATCTTTGGTACCTATTGAAATGCCAGTGAAGACACTGTAATAAAAGATGTACTTGTGGTTTTATGATGCTTGATGTTTTTTTTCACCTAGGAATGTTAGTGAAAGTAGAAGATGTTGTAGGCCAACTTTGTACTTTGTAACTAAATAAGAAAACCAAATCAAGTGAACTGTAAAAGACTTAGGTAAGTTAAGAGAAGCAGCATATTAGAAGAATATCCCATGTTAATCAATAAGGTAATTTAATTAAACCATAAACTTTCTAATAATAAACAAAAGGAATTAGAAAGTAGCTCAAAACATAAAAGCTTAATCAGTGAATACAAAACCTGATAAAGAAATAGGAGAAAAAGCATATTAAAGTACCTAGCTATGGTTTGAAAAATACAGCAAAGTTCCACATCAACTATATTGGTCCTAATCATAACTTTTTAATTTCTGGGAAAATTACTTTTAGTGTGACTTTTCATTCATCTGTTTCCTCAGAAATTGTGAATTTTCAAATGGAAAGAGTATACTGACATTATCAGTATCAGGGTTTATATTAAATACTTTAATTCCTTCTCCAGTGTTAGTTAAATATTTTCTGATTGTAACCAATTTATATACCAGGGACACAGTACTGTTTCACTGAATTTCACTGAATTTTTAGAGTTGGAAGGGACCATAGAGATCATCTAGTCCAACTCCCCTGCCGA
>JAOXNO010000001.1:173141207-173154907 GCA_028565335.1 Limnodromus scolopaceus
CTCCCCGGAGCCTCCTCTTCTCCAGGCTGAACAACCCCAGCTCCCTCAGCCTGTCCTCGTAGCAGAGGTGCTCCAACGCCCTGATCATTTTTGTGGCCCTCCTCTGGACCCACTCCATCAGGTCCATGTCCTTCTTATATTGAGGGCACCAGACCTGTACACAGTACTCCAGATGAAGTCTCACCAGAGCAGTGTAAAGTGGCAGAATCACTTCTCTGGATCTTCCTAATATCTAGTCTAAACCTCCCCTGCCACAAATTTAGACCATTTCCTGACATGTGACTTCCACCCTGAATGTCAACTATTGCTTTAAAGAGCTAGAAATAGATTTGGGGTTCTTCCCATTTAAAATAGAACCATGAGTTGCAACTTTGCACCCTGCAGCAGGAAAGTTTAATCCTTGTGTCTAATATCCACAGTTAGATATGGAGCAAATGGAAGAGGGAATCTGAAGCTTCTGCAGATCCTCTCTGCAGGAAGTAATACAAAATTCACAAGACTAAAAAGGAAACTAGCAACAAAACTATAAAAAGAACTTGATTGTAGGAAAGTTCCGACGATGTTCACTATACAACAGCAAACTGTTTCATAGAATCAGAGCCTCTTTAATTTAATTTCTTAAATAACATTGCTTTGCTTCAATTATTCTCTGAGACTGGTGTGGCTTTGAATAGTATTGTAAGCCAAATCTAGTTTTACATAATGAACACTCTAAATTGATATTGTTAGTTACAAATGATTATTCCATTCCAGAGTAAGCAAGCCAGATTCTGTCTAGTTGCCTACAGCAGATAGTTATCACAGCTTGCTTAAAAAAAAAAAAGAAAAAAAATATAACTTTTTTTATGTTCCTGTGTTCCTAGGCTTATAACTTTCTTCTAAAGTTAATGGTATTCTTCAATAATAGCAAAAAGAATTTGACATGAACAGCTGGAAAATTCATTTTGGGAATATCAGTAGATAGGTTTTGATATATACTTCTGCCACTTTAACCTTTCACAAAACAAGTTTGCATTTTCAGTGCACATCAAGGCTGTCCTTAGAGTATACAGATGGTTCTGTAAACCGTATGGCACCAAAACCTCTTCACTGTATGTAGCTGACATGGAAACTGCTAGTCATCATTGAAAAAATGAAAAGTATTCTGGGTAAAACGTCTGTTCTTAATGTTCCATTGAGAACATTTTATTTACATCTGAGGAGCATGTTTAACAAAAATTAGATAACGTTTTACAGTATGTCATTAGTCCAGTTTGTCCACAGGGTTAAAAACAAATTAAAGTACTTCAGCTGGTGTTGCATTGCACTGCACAGGAGAAACTGACCTGGTGTTTGCAACTGAGTAAACAATGTTCTGCATCCAGGAGGCAATGATTTTTCTCAAGCAGTCAGCTTGATTTTCGCTATACATCATGATTATGGTGTTCCATAGATTTGAGGTCAAATTTAGGTCAGACTCGCAAATTCAAACTTAAAAGCTTTAATGAAATATAAAAATCTGCTTTGGTTTACTTAAAGAGTTAAAAAAAAAACAGTTTGGTTATATGCATGCCAATAATTTCCAACAATGAGATGCTAAATTCATCAGAATATAAAACCCATGCCAAATGGTGGATACAGGTGTATTATTCACTTTTAAATACGAGCTCCAGAAAACGTTGTTTCTATGTTGTGACATCATTGCATGAAAAATTGACTTCAAGGGGAATGAGCATTTGAAATAGTGTAGTTTATTGGTATTCAGCATTATGGATATTACCTTTTAAATTTCCATACCCTTTGCTCTTATATTTTTCATATAAATCAGAATTCTTCAAGCTTACAATAATTATTTTTTGATAACTGATTTAGATAATTAGTCTGTGCTTCTTTGCCTAGTAGTAATCATGCTATATGTACCTGCTGTAACAGTCAGTGCTTAAGTTGTAGTCGAGATGAACCACAAGTTAAATAATTTATTTTGGAAAGGAAAAACCAAAATCAAATTATTATACATACGCGGTAGCTATATTTCAGGACTACCAGTATTTATTTGGTTTTTGTAATCCTTTTCTGCTGCCTATAACTTTTCAAAATTTCTCTATTTGGAGTTAACTGTTATGGAGCAGAATGAGGAAGCTCTCGATATATGTCAAGATTAGTGGAAACTGGATAGTTTTGCCCACATTAAAAAAAAAATAAAAAAAAATTAAAAAACCCAAACCACAAAATAAAGAAAACAAACAACTTTAACAACTTCACTGGAAAATTCTACTTGTCCTGAGCTGATGAAGAATAACTTTGAAATATGGTATGGTCCTTTAATTGTCCTAAGTATGTATCAGTATAGTAATCTATATACTACAAAATTACTAAGCTTTAAAAGAAGCAGAGTTCATACATAATTAGGATCTTGTTAGAGTTATCACCTAAGCATCCTGCAGATTCCATCTGTGCTGGAGCTACTCTATCACAGGGCAGTAGAAACTCAGTGAGGCTTTCACTGCAATTATTCTTATCTGCACTAATTACCAGAATCATAAAAAGATAATTTGCATCCGGGTAACATACACCTTCCTTTATAGTATCTTGTCTTTCTTCCCTTCTTGCTTTCTTCTGTGACTGCTCACTTCTGCTTCCAGGTAACATTCCTGCCACAGAGCTCCAACAAACCTTTTTGACTGCAGAAGCAACATATGCAAGATCTCAACCATATTTTCTCTCATGCTGTCCACCTTATCCACATTATGCCCTTGGTATTCCTTCACTAGTATCTACATGGCAGGCTGAGGAAGGAAGCAAGAGCAAATCAGTGAAGACTGCAAATCTAGACATGAAGATAAGGGATGAGAAGAGTAAACAGAGCAAGGCAAAGGCAGTAGGGTTGAAGAGCATGGTCTGAGGCAGGGGGCAGGAGAGCATCTGCAAATGATCAGAAGCCAGAGGGAATGGGAGCCAGAGTAAAGTGGGACCACAGGCTTTGGGGCAGTAAAGCGTTCATTCAGGTGACTGATGACCACAATGTATTATGTACCACCTACGTGTCAGGAAAGAAGACTGCTCAAACTCTAGTATTTAGGGAACAAGCTTTAAGGGAAAAAACAAATAAAAATCAATGAGGTACAAACTATCCCATTCACCGGAATTATTTAGAGAATAAAAAATGCCTATTGAGGGACAATTTATATATGCATAACTCCCTTAAGGGGTTAATCTCTTGGAGTCCTTTCCATGCCTAAATTTTCATGCTTTTAGACGTCTAATAATAATCTATATCTTCACTGTATGAAAGTCCATTAAAATGGCCTCAGTCTGTGTGTGTGTCTTAAACCAATGGTGCTAATTTTTATCATTTCACCTAATGAAACCAGAACGCACTGAAATTACCCAATACAACAGATCATCATCAAAGCACTTTTTGTACATTTTTTTCCATATCAATATACGCCGAAACTTTCAAGTTCAGGTTAAATTACCTTCACTGAAGACAGAAAATCTCCTCAAATATACAAATTCCAGACAAGGTGCAATTTTAAGAGTATTTTAAGTATTTTAAGCTTGTGAAAACTAAACCATTTTCCTCTCCTATACATAGGAAAAAATATTGTAATTTGCTAGGTTTAGTTGTCTGCTGTGATTCACCCACAGTTTAAGCTACAATGGAGGTGGCCAACCAGTCTATATTCAGACATACAACTGCAGGAGCTAATTTTTTAATTTTTTCTTAGTCTTCAGGTCCTCGGGCACAGAAAGTATTCTGGAGCTTTATTTCCACTTTCAGTTGATGTGAATAGGTACATGTAGTACATAGCAAAATAACAGCTGAATTAGATGTCTGTTGTAATCCGACAACCAAGTTTGGTGGGAAAATGTTTCCACACAGCTTTTTTGAGTGGAACATATACATGGAATTTGTCTATATACACAAAAAATTCCAGAACAAGCTAAAGTTCTAATTATCATAAAAAGCTTGACGTGGTGGTTAAAATTGTATTTTCATTATCGGAGTGTCTCTAGAAAAACGTAATTTTGCTTAATGCCACCTAAGCCATCACACTGACCAAAAGCTCAATGTGCCATTCTGAATCCATTCACATTAGAAATTTTAATTAATGGCAACAAGACAACAAGAACATACAAAACAACTTTACCTGTAAATTCTCATCAGGTAATGGTTATTTAAAAATGAGGCAACAATAATATAAAAGTAAAATTCTGTGAAGGAGTGTAAATGTTATTTTTACTGTGCTTATTGGTTTTGTTTGGTGTTTGGTTTTTGGTCTGCACCCACACACACACCCTCCTATAAACTGTCAATAACCTTTTTGACAGAGATTTTGTTGCATATCTACACTGAGTTAGTTAGATTATGATGAGAGGGATAAAATAAGCATAAAGAGTTACTTTGGAAAGTGATATCCCAAGACAGCCCTTGTATACAGTAAGGAATATACTGCTTACAACATTAATTTGATTTAAATAAATTAAATGGGATACAGCAAACAAGAAAAAGTAAAGTCAGATATTAAATTGACTTTCTCTGAAGGTTAAATTAATGATGCAGAGAATCACTGCTTCATACTAATGTAAGACAAAGTCCATGGCTTTCACAAAAGCAAAAGAAAAGCATGTTATTTTCTTCTCTGATCTCATAATTTCTGGGTAGGAGGTGGAAGTAACTTGAATGAGGTAGATCACGCACTCATGTAAGCTAAGTGACTCCTCTCTGAGGTTTAGAACACGCTTAAAGTTAAATGAATGCCAAATTTTCTTTCTTGGGCCAGGGTATAGTGATCAACAGCTTAAAGAATAGGTCCCAGAAAGGTTAAGGTCACTGTCTACTTTTTTACAGTAGTCTTAAAGGCTGTCTTTCTTCCTAGGAGATTTTATTACATCACTTTTCCACCCTCAACAACAGTAAACTACTGGGAAAAGAAATCCGCTGTAAATCTTTTAAAATCGCAGTATCTGGTTTAGTGCCTTATGCAAGAGAATAAGGAGGCTGCAAGGGTTCTCAAGTTCACAAAATACTAGATAGTAAAAAACCTTACTGTTTCCTACACTCAGAATAAATTACTTTCTTGCTTCTGTGGATCTGTTTTTCTACTTTGAACCTGTTACACAAGACACCTATAATATCTCGGACTCATTAATCTCATCCGGGAGGTTAATTTCAGTCTTTTGATGCAGTTTCATTGGAATCTTTCCAAAGCACTGATAAATGTAGGGATTCAACAAAATGACCCAAGGGCAGATATTTTTCATATATCTCAATTTCTAAAAGCTTAAACAGTTTTATTGAAGTAATAGAAACATAATAATAGAAAGAAAACAAATAGTCTACAAGCCAAGTAACAGAATAAGCATAATATCTTGCCTGTTTTCTTCTCTATTTCATTTTCACCAATGGTCTGACCAAAAATTTATGGATTAGATATAACATGACTATTTAAAAATAGAACACTTTTGTGGTATAGCCAGTAAGAAAAATATTTTATTAGTCTGAAAAGTTCACAAACACGTTTTCAGTTGTCTCTTCAACACGTTTGTCATTATACCAATTAATTGTAATGCTCACTTCAAGCACAGTAGAGTTAAAAGGCTGTGAAAATTAATATTTTTACATTATATCACATCTATTTTGTGTAGAGTGCCGCTGATAATACAGATTCTCCCAAAATATCAATTAATTTATTCCATATATCTCTATGCTCATATTGACTAGCTCTCAGTCTCTCACATTAATTAATTCTGTACACCTCAGTCTCATATCAATTAATCTTGTGCTCCTGCACTTTTGGAACATTTGTCCCAAATACCAACAGCAAGGACCAAACCTTCTATAGTCTATAGAGAAATCTTCAATAGCCAGCTTTGCATTTTAATAACGACTGATTATGAGTGCTGAGCTGGTTTTTAATGATGCGTTTTCACACTGGTACCCTTATCCCTAACATCCTACTTGGGCTCTTAGGCAACCCTCTGTCATGAATCTCATCTAACAAAGTTTATTTCATTTAAAGTTCATATTTATAGGCATACTATGAAGGCCCAATGCATTTTATTGATTAAGATACTACTACCAAAATAAAAATAATGTATTTCTATTCATTAAGCACGTGTGTTTCAAAAAAAGTGGAAGACATTGCACCTGCAGAAATAAATCCAACTTTTAAAATTTCTCTTGAATATTAGTAGGTCATGAAAAAAACCAAAGGATTTTGTCTTTTACAGAAATATATATAGAATGCAAATATCTAAGTACCACTGACATGAGTACAAAAACACAATTACAATTACTATCTCTAAAATAAAATTTCCACTTTATTATTTATGAAAATGTCAGCTGGGAGAGATCACAATATTACTTCCTCCCACAATGAGAAGTTTTCAAAGACGAAAGTATTTAAAAAAAGAAAAAAAAGTTTGATCTCAGTTATCTGAAGTTGAGAAAACATCACTTATAACATTTCAAAACTTAATCAGCTTTCAAATTTCTGCTACTTGGAAGCTTATAAGAATGAGGTACAAGGAAAAGTCATGACTATTGTTTTTCGTGGTTTTCTCCTAGACATATCAAGGGTCAAAGACCAATTGCGCTTTGAGCAGGGAATTATGCTCACTGCGTGGAAGTTCTCCTTAGAATGAAAAATGTTACTATCATACCATTCAAAAGAAAATAATCTTCAGTTCTAATAAATAAATACACGTGTTTGTTCATGTCACAAATCAGAAAGTAGACTTGAGAAACCTAGGATACACATTATCTTTTGCAAAAAAGTCATACCAAAAATTTCATTAATAGGACATCAGTAGGATAGTTTATTTACACCATTTTAAAATTAGAAAGTTTATTTTTTATCCGTAATCACTTTCTAAAATCGCTTTTACAAATGATCACTTGTTAAAAAAAAAAACAATTTCAGAATACTTAAATTTCAGGTAAATTTTCTCCTTAACACAAACTGAGCTGTGTTTTCTTTTCAGGTTTACAAGTCACCAAAACTGTTAAAAATTTTGCTTGTTAGAACCATCATCCAAATAAAGGTTCTTTTTCACCAACCTTAAGTGAGGAAGTAGATGTGAACTTTGGGTTCATTGTGAATTGTCACAAACATAAGTTACACAAACAATGGCAAGTCTTACAACTCTCCTGCATTAATTGGTACTCCTGCAAAAGTATTTATCCTTACTGTATTTGCAGTAACTGTTTTCTCTTGAAACTATGAAACTATGAACTTCCTTCTACTTTACAAAAAAAGATATTTCTGATATATCTAAAACAAATTAGGCATTATCACACTAAATATGACCACATTTTAACCTACGTGAAATGTGTCTTCTTTCCTTATTACAGAGGAAAAAATACTGAATTGTGACAAAACACTCCCGGACATCTGTTTAACTTATTTTTACACTACTTTAAAAATCAGGTTTTTTGCTTTTGCATTAAAAAACTCTCTCATCAAATATGACTAAAATGGCTTTAATTCATCCTATGGGTCTTTATTTTTGTATTCAGATTATTTGTCCCATATTACAGGTCAAAATAAAGACAAGAATAACATTTATTTTCATGTAAATTATATTGACACACTGCAGTAACTTTGTTTAAGTAAAGTCATGATAATTCACTTCTAAACACAAGTGTGTTTCTTTCATATATATTTTAAAGTAAGAGTTGAATAATTTGATTGACATATATATACATGAGAATCCAAAAGGAATGAGTTAAATTAAAAACTGGGTTTAGTAAGGAGAGCTATAATAACATGTGCCCATCTTTGAAACTGCCTGGATTAAAATCAGGTGCACAAAATCTCACCTTTGTTCATTAAGACACTCCAGTGTTACATTTTCTGAATAAAAATATAAGACTGTATGCATGTAATGATCTAGATGCACTGAATCCATCAAAACGAGCTTTGAAGAAACATGGAAGGAAAAATCTGTAATGTTATTCAAGATGAAATTTGTTAGAAAGGGGATAAAATTGAATTGAACTCATCTTCTTCCCTCTTCAAAAGAAGGTTCAGTTAAGGCTAGATTAGGTCCCATCTTTTCTCTAGAAGTTTAATAAACATCAACAGTGGATTATGGCAAATAAATAAGAAAAAAATATTATTTTACCTATTTATTTAATTTTTCTTAGAGCTTTCTAAGAATTTCCTGATAACTATGATCATAGTCTTCTCTTCCCCAAGCTATATTTTAACTTTTGACAAGATTAATATCTAAAGATACAGGTCTACAGGTTCCACATTTGCAGTGCAAGTTAGTATAAAGTCTTTTTATTTGTTCCCTAACATTTCCAGTGAGCTACATTTCAGCAATCTATCTTCATTTTATAAATGAATTCCTGAACCTCTATGCTGATAGCAGGATTTTCACTATGTTTAATCAATTACTTGAAGCAAAAGTTAACAACAACAACAAAAAAACACTGATGTCATTTAAAAGTCCTTCTAAATACACTTGCATGGGTTGGGAGTGGAATCACTATCACTGTATATGATTTGTTTTTCAATATCTCTGTCTTGTTCAGCCTGAAGAAGAGGCAGCTGCTGAGAGACCTACCAGCAGACACCTGGTACCTGAGAGAAGGTTACTTAGAAGACAGAGCCAGGCTCTTCACAGCAGTCCACAGTGGGACAATAGCAGACCACGGACATAAACTGAAGGCTCAGACTGGATATAAGTTGGATATAAGGAAAAGCTTTTTGTATTGGGTTTGTGTGGCAAGGTTTTGGTAGCAGGGGGGCTACAGGAGTGGCTTCTGTATGAAGTTGCTAGAAGCTTCTCCTATATCTGATAGAGCCAAAGGTAGCCGGCTCCAAGATGGACCCACTGCTGGCCCAAGGCCAAGCCAATCTGTGATGGTGGCAGTGTCTCTGTGATAACATATTTAAGAAGGGGGGAAAAACAGGCATAACTGCAGCCAAAGAGAGGAGTGACAATATCTGAAAAAATTAACTGCAGAGACCATAGTCGGTGAAGAAGGAAGGAGAGGAGATGCTTCAGGCATTGGAACAGAGATTCCCCTGCAGCCTGTGGTAAAGACCATGGTGAGGCAGGCTGTCCCCCTGCAGCCTATGGAAGTTAATGGTGGAGAAGACATCCACCTGCAGCCCATGGAGGACCCCATACCGAAGCAGATGGATGCACACGAAGGAGGCTGTGACCACATGGACAGCCCACGCTAGAGCAAGATCCTGACAGGACCTGTGACCCTCTAGAGAGAGGAGCCCATGCTGGAGCAGATTCGGTGGAAGGACTTGTGACCCTGTGGGGTACCCACACTGGAGCAGTATGTTTCTGAAGGACTGCACTCTGTGGAAATGACCCATACTGGAGCAGTTCATGAAGAACTGCAGACCGTGAGAAGGGTCCATATTGCAGAAGTTCATGGAGGACTATCTTCCATGGGAGGGATCCTAAGCTAGAACAGGGGAAGAGCATGAAGAGGAAGGAGAGGCAGAGACAAAGGGTTATGAACTGACTGCAACCCCTGTTTTCCATCCCCCTGCAGCACTCAGGGGGAGGAGGTAGTGAAATTGGGAGTGAAGTCGAGCCCAGAAAGAAGGCAGGGTCGGGGAAGGTGGTTTAAGATTTGGTTTTATTTCCCGTTATCCTACTCTGATTTAGTTGGTAAAAAGCTAAACTAATTTTCCCAAGTTGAATACATTTTGCCCTTGATGGTAACTGTTGAGGCATCTCCCTCTCCTTGATGCATGAGCCTTTTGTTGTATTTTTCTCCCCCTGTCCAGATGAGGAGGCCAAGTGGTAGAACAGCTTGATGAGCACCTGGCATGCAGCCAACGTCAACCCACCACACTTTTTCACAATGAGAACAGCCCAGAGAGGTTGTGCAGTCTCTAAGCTTGGAGGTTTTCAAGATCTTACTGGATACAGTTCCAGGCAACCTAATCAAATCCCATAGCTTACCTTGCTTGAAACAGGACATTGGACTAAAACCCTCCTGAGATCCTATGACTGACTTCTACTGTGCTAGTATAAACTACAATTAATAAGTTAAAAATCAATAATTTTCTTCAGCTATTGTAATAACATTTTATTTCAAAATATAGGAAAACTGTTTTTGGGGTTTTTGTTAATACTGATGCTATCATAATGCATTGTGAATATAGACATGAAGACATACTGATTGGCAGTTAAAGTGAATCCAGGAACTAAAGAATCCAGATCCCACTAGATCCTGATTTCAAAGCTGTGGGTAGAGCTTGTAGAAGGATACATAATCATAAACACTAAGGTAATATATTATAGCTATTAACTTCTTCCAACTTCTCAAAAAAATAATTGGATTATTCTTCTGTACTTTTGACCATGCCTACTGAGTCTTATGCATTGAGCACAAGAATCATTAATTCCTATCAAAAGACCTTTGTTTGGCTGTATTTACTAATAATTTTTAGGTATCACTGTGCATACACACATAGCTGAATAGTGGCATTATGATCAGTGATCACTGAAGATCTCTGCTTAGTACAACAGGTTAGCAGTGTGGGGAGAACATCCATCTGTGTTTCACTGTAGTCCTGCACTTTGGCTCATAAGTCTAATATATCATTCATCAGTTAGCATTATGTCGTTTCAATTAGCAAAGAAAAAGCTACAAAGAGAGCCTGCAACAGTAGTCAGACTAATGTTTTTGGGGAAAAAAAAAAACTGATGAAAGACAATTCATCCAGTGGGGTCAGTGTCTAAATTCATTTCCATGTCTGACAACAATTCCTCCCCGGAGTGAGCAGGCTATCATAGGTTTTAATGTTATCAACTGTGAGTGCTAGTATCAGTATCTCATCCTATCAGAATTTCATTCTAGGATTGAAGTGTTATAAGTCATTACTAGATTAAAAATAACTTCCAAAGATAATTTTTCTGCAAGTGCACAAAGCGGTCTTTACATATTAGCAGGCAGTGTAAGAGCAATGCGCCTTTACAACATTGCTTCGCTTTCATGACAATACTTAGCAGTTTTGCATGCTCTATCAACCATGCTGACCAATAACAGATACCGCTAATCAACAAGCCATTAAAAATCTACAGAATTGATCTACATTTATGTAGGAAGTTTTGCTTGAAAGGGGGATGATTACCAAATTATTTTGAGCTACAAACTAATAGAATCACAGAATACCAGTCTGGAAGGGACCTCAAGGATCATCTGGTCCAACCTTTCTTGGCAAAAGCACAGTCTAGACAAGATGGCCAAGCACCCCGTCCAGCTAAATCTTAAACGTGTCCAATGATGGAAAATCCACCACTTCCCTGGGGAGATTATTCCAATGGCTGACTGTTCTCATGGTGAAAAATGTTCCACTTGTGTCCAATCAGAACATCCCCAGCAGTAACTTGTACCCATTACCCCTCATCTCTTTCATGCAACTCCTTGTAAAAAGGGAGTCTCCGTCTTCTTTGTAGCCACTTTAAATATTGGAATATGGTGATAAGCCTTCCCATCTTAAGGCTGAAGACACAAAATTATCTCATCCTTTCCTCATAAGGCAGGCTTCCGGGTTCTTTGATCGTGTTTGTGTCCTCTCTCTGGACCCTCTCCAGCCTGTCTGCGTCTTTTTTGTATAGCAGGCACCAAAACTGAACACAGTATTCCAGGTGTGGCCTGACAAGTGCTGAGTGGGACAATGACTTCTTTATCTCTACTGGTGATGCCCTTGTTGATGCAAACCAATATCCTCTTGTCTTTCTTTGCTGCTGCAGCACACTGTTGACTAGTATTAAGCTTAATTGAGATTACTTTTTAATAGCCTATGACTGAAGTGCCTCTCTTCTTACATTTGAACTACCAAAGAAAGTAGTTTCATATTTGGAAAAGGTGTTATTCCAGTTTAACCAACTTACCAGTTTAACTCCTCTAGAGCTATTCTTAATTGTTTCGTTTTTATTGGATTCTCTAAACAAATTCTACAAAAAGAGAAAAAGACCACCTAATCTAAAAAAATCCCAAATCCTCAGAAAACATAATTTTCAATATAATTCTAACAGTGAAATCTGTGAAAACAGTTACATTAATTTATATAGTAATTCTACCACACTTCATGAATATTACCTTTCATCAGAATAATTCAGCAATAGACTTAAGTATGCAGGTAACTTTACATGCACGATGAATCAAAATGCAATATGAAATGGTATGTAGAAGGAGATCTAATCCTTAAAGGGTATCTGGTCAATTATCTAAGGGTATTATACCCTTTTCAGGACAGAAGGGTATAATCAGAAAAGAAGGAAGCTATGAACAAGAATCTATATATGATATGAGAACTTAATGAACAAGCAGCAAGGGAGACAGTATGGACAACCATACTAAATCAGTCACACTAATTTATAAGGGTATGTGGAAAGTAGGGATGTTTGTTTCAGTATGATTATTTGATCAAGGATCTTGTCAAATGGGATACTGGGAAAAGGAGGATTTGGTACCAGCTGCTGGAGTCAGACTTGGAGTGTGGATGCTGCCGGCCTGGAGCAGTGGGGTCTCATTGTCAGCTACTGGAACCAGTGGGGTATTTAAATTCCAGCCACTGAGATGGGAACAGTATGTGCCCCTGAAAACCAGCTACAGGTGGAAATGGGTGTGAATGAGGCAAATGAGGGGCTTAGTGCCAGCACCTGGATCAGGACCGTGGGTCACAGCCGGTGTGTTGGGTACCAGCATCTGGGGGAGAGTGTCTGTACCTACCCCAAACCAGGTATGTGGTGGTGGATTCACTGGTGAACTGGACCATCAAAGGATTAGAGGGTCCCCAGATCGGAGCAGCAGTATCAGGTGGATGGAGAGTCCATACTGGTACACCTAAGGCATCCTGCAAAGGCAACAGTGGCAACCATGTCCTTCAGCCTGGGCAGAGATCTCAGGTCCCCAGGGTTGAGATGGTCTCCAGCAGTGGGGCAGGAGGGTTGTGGGCTGGGGCAGCTGGAGAAGGTGACATCTTCTACCATACCTTAAAATTTAAAAGCTTATATAACAGCTAAAAATTTCTTTCGTATTACTGCGCTCCAAGGATGGGCTTGGATACAGCCAGTATCTAACTATAATAGATTCTTCTAGCTCTAGAAAGTTACTCACCTAATCATCTGGTTTTTAAACTTACAGTTTGCATCTAATTGTAATTTAATTAAATGCCACCGTGATCTCTCTCTTGTAATCTGCGACTAACATGGTAAAGAGAAATAAGGAAGTTTGCATTCATCTCCTTTATATAAGACTCAGGTGAAAACTGCCTAGCTACTGGCCCCACGTGTATGTCTGTGCATCTGTTTTAGCAGATGCTGAATTAAGCCCACAGACTGGAAAGTTTATTACATTATATCATTAGAAGTAGGATTTTTAGCTGGTCGAGGGACTTCAAAGAAGAATATAAAGATACTCCAACACCTGTACCTGGAGCAATGATAAGAGCAACACTAACTGGGGATGAACATAGTCTCTCAGCTTCTACTGAAGAGTGTGAAAAGTTGGCCAAAAATCTGTAGAAACAAACAGAATCACAGAATCACAGAATCACAGAATATTAGTGGTTGGAAGGGACCTCTGAGATCGAGTCCAACCACATTAAAAAAAAAAAAAAAAAGAAAAAAAACACAGAAACACACACCACTAAAACAAAAAAAAACCCAAAAAAAACCCCAACACACACCCACACAGACCAATAATCTTGGGCACTAGAGTATGCCCT
>JAOXNO010000001.1:173155007-173167573 GCA_028565335.1 Limnodromus scolopaceus
CACCAACACCCCCAGGTCCTTTTCTGCCGGGCAGCTTTCCAGCCACTCTTCCCCAAGCCTGTAGCGTTGCCCGGGGTAGATTACAGATAAAGTAAACGAATATAACCTGGCAAAAAGCTTGCCTTATTTTTAATCCAGTAGCTAATTCTATGGGTTTCTTGATGTTTGAATGGGGCCAAGGGTAGACTGACAGGAGCCCTGTAGACCAGAACAAGACTGTTCTCCCCTCCAGCTGCAACTCTTAGCAATCCAACTACTAATTTTGAGTAGTGTTTATGGTCCCTTTGCTTACACTTAAACCAGAAATCTCATCCAGGAGAAGGGAGAAAATGAATCTGACGGTTTGGTTCCTTTTGCAGTAATGGAAAAAAAAAAAAGTTATTGTCAGTTGTTGTTTACAAGAAAAAGAAAAAAAAATAAATTTCTGCCAAGCCTCCCATGTTTTAATGCAGTGAATAACACTTCCCTTACAAATTATTTTTGGGTGCCAGTGGGATTCCAAGAATCTTAATCTCATTAGCCTGGTTTAATGACAGATGTAATACAGATGGTATTTTTCATTTGTGTTATGGCCTATGTCTATATAAAGTGCTCTTTCTTTAAATAAAGAAAGGAACTTGAGCACCACACTACTTAACTATTGTTTGAGTATCTCTGATGCTTTTGGATCACTCCAGAAAGTTCTTCCTAAGAAAATTCTGACATGGAGGGAGGTAATTTAAAGCAATGTTTGTGTGAGCTGGTTTGTGTTTCTTGGCCATGAGGCCATTCTATTATTTTGTAGAATAATATAGCTATGCAGACAAAATCTATACCAATAAAGAAAATGGCCCAGTCTTTGTCCTCTGGCTGTGAGGGCAAGTTATCTGGCATAATGTGTCTCTCCTCACTATGTAATTAAACTCTATCACTTCCTTAAAATAGGGTAGCTTCACACATACTGCCAACTGGAAATATCTTCTGTCATGCCCTATACCGATGCCCAGCGCTGACTGCCAGGCATGCAGCAAAACCATTCCAGAAACTGGTACCAGAAAATAAACAGTTTTTCAAGCCAGTTTTTATGCCTGTTTAGTTTGTATAGTTTATAACTGCCTGCTAAGGCCATTATATTTTGTTCTCTGAAGAGTTAAATATTCCCTCTTGGGATGTGCACAGCGGGTGACTAGAAAGTTTGGATGCAATGCAGACAAACAAATATCAAAAGACTGGAGTGGTCTTCTATCCAACCAGTCAATAGCACTTATTTCTGTTTTTCCTGGTCTTTGTACAGACCCTTGGTTGTACAGATCCTTTTATTGCAGGGGGCAATAGAGCAGATCAGAGACTCATTAAAAAATTGAGCATTTTTATCTGAGGGGTTTAATTTCAAAGCCACTTCCAGCTGACCCAACCATTTAGGTCAAGGATCCAAAGCAGTAGGACAGGGAACTCGTCAAAACCTGTATGTCATCTGTTATATTTTGGTCCACACTAGTACTGTAGACTTCTTGTACTCAGGTGAACTTCTGAACTTCCTCTTTTAGTTCGTGTGAATCTCTGAAGAGTAATTTTTAAAATGTATGTATCCTAATGGTATATGAAATGTTCAAGGTTTGATATCTAAATTCTGCTTTGTGTTGTCCTTCATCTGACTCAACTTTAAAATAACTGCTCATTTTAAGTCTATCTGAAATTTAGAACAGATGGCAAAATTGCCCATCTTGCTAGTAAGATGTAATCTGTTACAAGATAAGGGGGGACAGAATGCAGAAGATTTAGAAAAAAAAAAGTCAATTTCATCATTCAGGAATGTAAATCATAGTGCTGCAATATTCTTTCTGAAACTTCTTAATGATCAGTTACTAAAATAGCCAAACTAAGAATGTCAGCCTTACAGCTGCAGCTTCTTAAAACTGATCAAAGCTAAACCCTGTGCTCTCCAAATTTTTAATCTAATACTGTGCATCCTGCTTATCACCTGTTTCTCTTTGCACAGCAAAATTTAATCACTGATTAAGAAAACTCTATATACGTATCAGTGATTAACCCTTCTGCCCAGTACTTTCAGTTAGCAACAAAAGACAGATTAGGTTCCTAAAAATTCATACTTAGAACAAAATGACAACAAACACTCAAAGAACTGATCACACTAGCTCAAGTTTCTACCTGAAAATATGGCAAGCTCACTCATACGATTTGATCACACAATAGTGAGTTAAATATAATTCCACACTGGCAAATAGTGAATTCCAACAACCACACTTACATAAAATGGAAATTTTAACCTCAAATTACTGAAGATCAATCTAGTTCCCACCATCTCCTTAAAGTCATTGTCAGAGTTTGATTTTCTCCTCCTGAGAAGTCTTGGCTTCAAAGCAATTAATATACAACCTTGTGCTTTATTAGCAATCCCGGCTGAACTGATGACAACTCAATAGCTGGAAAGAAAGTTCTCAACAGCCTTTTGGTATTTCTTCCAGTATTTGCTTCATTTCACAGACCACTGTTTGTCTGTTGTCACTACTAGTCTTCTACTTCACGGATCCTCCTTGCGGCAGACCATCTTGTGCAGCCACACTTAACACACTGTTGCTGCTTTGGAAAAGAGATTGTATTATGAAAGTCTCTGCAACTCTGCCACTGAAGGTGATAAAACTCTTCGTAACAATGACCCGAAGTAAGGCTGCTTCACCCTAGTCTGAGGACTATCTACATGAAGCTAAACCATTGACCACATGATTTAGTTCTCTTCTTACTACAGTTCCAAATATGAATGTGTAGTCTCTGCAGTGTTAAAATTTATCAACTTTCGTCTTATCTAAAAAATGTTTTGTAACTGTTTTGTAACAGTTAATTCAATTGACTTCCCCTCCTAACACTCTGAGAGAAGGCCTCTTTGCTAGGGGGTCCTTGGGGAAAGAACCTTCTTTTCTTCGTTAGCAGGTGACAGGAATAAACTCCGTACTCAGTGGCAAGGGAACTTATGTACTTTACATTCAAGAAAATTCCTTCTTGGTTCACCTAAAGAATATGAGCAATAAACAGTAATGGAATCAGAAATAGTTATTTACTTACAGTTTAGGTGTACCTGGTAAGTACAGATAGTCTGTTTCAAAAATTTGTGGTTTAATATATTCATATGCATGCCTAATTTAATGCTACGGTGTTTTGTACATTTATTTTGAATTACAGACCTTGAAACTACTCACTCAAAGGCAAATCTTTGTAGTTCTTTTTGTTCATGAAAGTCATTTAAAGAGGGAACTTGAAAACCTCATTAACTGCAATTCATCCTTGATCCTTTCATCCCTTCAGAGCTTATTTAAACTTCAAAGTCTTGACCCATTCAAATTATTTAAACAAGTGCTCTGAAGTTGCACAAGATACATGACAACCAATGAAACTTCTCATAATATGATCTTTCTTCATTGTGAAATTTTCTAGATAGGAATGACCAAGAAAACCTCAAATACCTGAAAGAAGAGCCGTGTTAACTTCATGGAAGAGCATGATGGATGTTAAACAAGGAAATACTCTGATGACATTTTTAGTTCAGCCTTATATGCAGATACTTATCATGTTGACTGTATTTGGCATATTGTCATTTATTCAGCATGGTCATGTCCAAACACAATCTCCAATACCAACACAGTGAAAGGTGAAACAGTAACATGGTTCATCATTCCTGGATGGAACATTTTTGGCCTAATGCTAAGATAAAAAAGAAAAAAAAAAAGAAAAAGCTAATTGCATAGCCGCGCTCTCCTACATACTTTACATCTTTTAAAGTTCTTTCTTTACTTTATATTTCCACGTTTATCCTTTTTTCACTCAATTCTCCTTATGACCACCAAAACCAAAATTGACATAACAGTATTAATAAAAAAATCCCTAAGTTTTTATGATTAAGAGTTTCTGGAATCACATAAAGATAAGAATCTCATTTTCATTGCCCTTTAAATGATTTGTAACCCTCTTTCATAGCCAAGAAAAGCCTGAAAATTGGACCTTAGGGTACCATAAAACTAAAATTGGCTCTGGCCTAAAAAGAGAAAAAAAATGCCACCAATTAGAAGGCCCTAGGCTGGGATTGGTACTGCAATAGCAGTCAGCTAGCTCTTAATGACTGTCATTATCAACCAGCTTCTCAGTGATGATGGAAGAGAGTAAGAACCCTCCCTTCTTGCATGGTGTTCATAAGGGATAGCCACCATCACCAGCCTTGAGGAATGAGGTGAAATAAAGGGCCTTGTGATTATTAGCGAATGTGCTAAAGCAGTCAATAATTTACTTATCTGTTGTAAGCTGTTGTGTGACTGTCAACATTCTAAGGTTACCATGTGATTGTTAGACAATGGTGTAACTAGTCTTGCTTATCATAAGAAGAACTAGAAGACAAGATAAAGGGAGCTCAGACAAGAAGACTGGAGAAAATCAGCCTGAAGGAAGGCTGGCTACCAAGTCATGAAGAAAAAGGAGTAAAACAACTCAAGTTCATCTAGGGGATAACTGATGAAGAGGAAGATATGACCACCAGAGTGACCGTGGTTCCTGAAAACGGTCAATAAATGGCAGCAAAGGCCATGGAGAAACTCACCTCCTGAATACGTAATTAGTTCTAAGAAAGGTGGACTTATGCTAATCATATCACAGAAAAACTATGATTATGCAAAACTTTTGTAAATATAAGCCTGTTGAAATCGTGGCTGAATGGGAGCACCTTGAGGAAAAATCCCGGTGCGACCCCAGCGTTGCAATAAAGAATACTGCTTGATCGTCACATTGGCTATTGAGTCTAGCTTCTTTGTTTCAGAGGACACTGCCTAGAAAACACTATTCTTCCCATCTTTCTTCAAATATTGTATAAAAGTCTGGGAAGGGAAACAGCATACATCATCTGGCAATTTGTTTATTTGTTTGCATTGCTTATTCTCTTGCAGAACTTGTGATAACTCAGTTTGTAGAACAAGGGAGTTCCAATGGAGTTAGTATGCTGCAGCCTTTGAAAGTGCATTGTAAGCTACTTTTCCTCCAGTGTAAACTTGAAGCTCTAATGTTTTTGAAATTAATATTGTTTAATGTTACATTATATAAATTCAGTAATGTATAAGAATGTCATTCCGGTAAAATTATATTTTCTATCATTTTATTCCTGATAACTTTAGTGCAACCAGTCCCTCTCCACTTAAGGAAAGTACAATTAGTTCTTATTAGTGTTATTGATCATTACAGACCAAGCTCTATTCATATTCTTGACTAAGAAGGTAAGAAAAAAGTCAAATAGAAAAATAGAATGCACCAGTTTTCTCTGAGTCCAATCTCTGACAGTGACACACAGCTTCATTCCATCTTCTATTTAATTTAATTTCTTTCATAATGACTTCGTTTAGAAGCTCCTTCAAAAATATGCATGGCCACCCTAACACACCTGTATCTTTCTCGAGCTCTTGTTTTTTAATACAGTTGCTGTATTGACTAGTGATAATTACTCATTCCACTCCTAAATCAATACAATTATTGAACATTCTTGTTACCTGTATTGTGATTTCAGTTACTAATATGTGTATAAATGTAACATTACATTATGGATGGGGCTTTGAGCAACCTGGACTAGTGGGAATTGTCCTTGACCGTGGCAGAGGGTTTGCAACTAGATGATTTTTAAGGTCCCTTCCAACCCAAACCATTCTATGATTCTATGATTATGTGAGGTGCTTCACGTGAGTGAATCTGTAAGAGTTCTTTCACCGAGTTGGAAACAGGATCAAGCTATTAACAGAGGAGAAGAGACAGAGGAATACAAATCAATATATAATCAAATGCTCTACATTTTTGCACTCATTTTCAAGCTGTGCTATGGCTCTGGCATTAATAAAAGACTTCATCATACAATTATGCAAGAAGTTTCTCATGCTCTAGCTCTAAAGGTCAGATTACTCCCTCAGGCTAGTGGAAGTGATGTTGTCATCTTTGCAGAGGCTTCCCTTGTTTCCTAGTTTCAGACTAATACTTAGATCTGAGGCCTTTTTCTCAGCAATATATATATATTCAGTATCTTCTAACTAACTTACTAATTCATAGCACAGGAATACAGACCTTCTTTTCAATAATGATAAAAGAGTAACAAGTAATGGTCGCAGACAATGATTTCTTTGTAAAAATCACCACATAAAAAAAATACCGTTTTCACCACTGAAATTTCTTAATACCGTAGACCTTAGACAGCATCCTCATTTTTATTTTCTAATACTCTGCTGACACCTTCTGGAATACAACACTATTTTGTAACTTTATAGCAGACTTGTGTAGTGATAATGATGGAGTCAATAAAGAAAAACCTCTGATGCTGCCACATGTACCAAAACACGAATATGGTATAGCTTTTATATGCTTAGTGCCAGTTTTCACTGATTTTAAAGTATCAAAATCATAGAACAATTAGGAAAATATAATAAAAAGAACCTACCTACATCAAGAGGATCAAGTTTCAGGAAAACAACTATATTACTGCTACTGCTAACATCTATGATATTTGATGATGTTCATAAAAGCTTAGTTATTGAAGTCAAGAGATTAAGGCAAAATCTCTGATTTCTTTTTAAAAATGAGTAGAGGTTAAAATCAGGAACAGGACGTCCTTTCAACCCCTCTCTCATCTTCCCTATTTAATTCCTCTATATTCTTTATGCGCCATCAGTGTATCTGAATGTGAAAGTATTGAAGCACATAAAGTTTCACACCACTTGAGTGTGAGAGTGACCCAGTTATCCATGACCTCTACATGAAGCTGTTAGGTACAACATAAGATTTATGAAAGACTTTCATCCTTCTGCAGCTGCAGCTGGAGGCCAGGCATCCGATGCCTAAAATGACAACAAATACTTGTATTTAGGCTACCAAATCCCCTTGTTGCCATATTCAAAGACAATTTCACAGACACCTACTTGACTTTCATCCTCAATGACTGAAAAAAAAAAGAAGCAAGCTATTGTTCCTTCTTTAAAAATATTAAATAGTAAAAAAGAACATGGGATTCATAAAGATAGCATCTCGGGTTCCTGCCTTTAATGCAGTCACAACAATAATGCAATGCAACAATGATGAGAACTCTTTTTTGGTTTTTTGGTTTTTGGTTTGGTTTTTGGTGTGTTGTTTTTTTTTTAACAAAGAGTTGTTAGATTCTAGCAGCTTTATTCTATGGGGTTTTTTTAAATATCTTTATATAAAATGTCTTTACCTGCACTGTTTAAAATTTTGACAGAACAGATTCCCATTTGAAAACAATGATTCAATTGAATAATAATATTTTTTAAAAAATAGTTGTGGGTTAATTCACACAAATACACAGGAAAGATTTAAATTATTTGCTTTGTGTAATAAATATGTGTTCTTCATTATAATTACATTGGATACAGTTACCTATTGAACAAAACACACCTACATAATCAAACAGGACTGCAGAGACCTAGAAACTTCCTCAGGTTATTTTCTACTCAGTGTTGCCAGTCAGAAGGAAGGGCAGGCACAAGCAGACATATCACAGAGGCCATCTCCAACCTAGATTTCTGTATGACTCCACTGTGACATGCTATTATTAGTGGAAAGACAACAGTCCTTGAAAGGAAAATTTCACAGTGGGACAGACTGGGAATGTCCCTCACTGGGAAATTATATCATGAGTGATGCAGGATTGTTCATGCAAGTAACTCCTTCAACTAGATTCATGAATCTGGCTCTTACTGACATAGATAAAGTGCAGTGATATAAAACAGCCTTGTCTCCTTTAATACTTGAAAGAAATAAAAAAATTTGTTCAGAGGAAACTGAGGACTCAATTTGTATTGACTTCCGACGTTTGTTAAAAGAACTGGTGACATAGGAAGTCAAGCAATTCTATGCGTGTTTGTGGTGGTTTTTTTTCTTAAACAGAGTGAAACTAATATCCATGAAGCTCACTTTGTTATTTAGCATTTTGACAAGATAATTTCACAGGAACCAGGAAATTATATGCTTAAATCTTTAAAACTGCCACTAGAAACTGGGTGTATGGACTCCAATATTGCTCCATCCATTTAAGATTATTTCTACTTTTCAGAGTTGTTATTTAAACTATGAGATAGCCTAGAATGGATTTTGCATTTGGTGTTGCAGTGATTAAATGTTTTGAAGAATGTTTTGTCACTTTTATGTTTCTGAGGGAAGACTTGTTAGTTACTAAGAAAATTTCTTTCTGAATTTAGTGAAAAAAATTCACATGAAACAGACCATAGTCAACAGGTTCTAAAAGTATATAAAATCTCTAATATTGATAAAAACCTTATTGATAAAGATTGCCAATGAACCAACCAGGCATATGAGGCATAGGTAGTTCCACATATACAACAGTAGTAAAATTTGCATCAAAAGTGCTAGCAATAAGAGAGACCACAGAAATCTGAGTTCTTTTATCAAGGATCATAAAGTCATAGAACAGTTTGGGTTGGAAGAGATTTTTAAAGGTCATCTAGTCCAACCTGCCCTTGTTGCAGGGAGCAGGGAGGTCTTCAACTACATCAGGTTGCTCAGAGCCCTGTCCAACCTGATCTTGAATGTTTCCACAAATGGGGCATCTACAAGCTCCCAGGGCAACCTGTTCCAGTGTTTCACCACTATTGTCATAAAAAAATTCTTCTTTATTTCAGAGATAATGTTGTCTGGCTCATTACTGCTGTTATCCTCAGAAAAACCTTATGGCTGTGCTCTTGCAAACATTAGACCAAACCTGGCCAGACTAGATTGCTCCTGCATGTCCTACTGAGACTAGGACAAATTGCAACCAGCGCTGTTTTTTCTGGATGCAGAACAAGGGAGCAAAGGTTCTCTCCCACATTTATGTAAGATGTGAAGGTGCTGCATAAAGGGTAGAGAAGATGTAGAAGCAAACACAAGAATCCATATCTATACATATTGGAGTAAATGGAACAAGAGTGGGACAAGGACTCTCTCCCTTATCGCCAGTCCCAGTACTAGTTCATTGCCAAAACACTCCCTAGCATGGCTTTGGCCCCTTCCAACTTTCAGACTCTCAAAAAACACCAAAGCAGTGCCTGAGTACATGTGTGTGCCTGTTCCCTGTCATAGTGAACTGAGAAAAATAAAAAATTTTCTTTAAGTGAAAAGAGGAAGAAAGATTTTTAGGTCAAGCCTATTTATAACTGCAGGTGGAGCCAATGTCACATCAGACAAGGACATCTACAAAAATCCTAGTACACAATCTTCCACATAATGCCAAGAAGAAAATAGGAAAAAACCCCAAGGTTAAAACTGACTCTCACAACTAATCTGAGCATATTTGAATATGGACAGAAATTAATAGTAAGATGTGAAACTGCAGACAATTGCAAATTAAACTAATGCAAAATCAATCATTTCTGATTGTCCTTATCATCAGATATGGTTAATAAATACCCAGAAGACTATTTTTTTTAACTAGATACTCCTTTTACTTTTATCATCGCTTTGTTTTGGTTTGATTTGGTTTGTTATTTTTTTTCCTCAAATAAGGTAGGATGCAATGTAAACATAGCAGGTACGCTATCCCTTCAGTAGAACTTTCTTGCTGGTTCAGTAATAGTTCACATCCCTCAACATATTTGCCTGCAGAGCTAATAATGCCCTGAAGTTCTGTAAGCCAAAGTCTGAAAATCCTAGTTTTCTATGACTATTTGACTATATCTACCCATCAGATGCAGAACAATATTTCCTTTTCATGGTAAGCATTTAATTAATAAAGTATTTTGAAAACACTGTGTAAGTTAACCAAGTAACATACCCACTATATTCAGTTATATATAGTTATTATAGCTGCAGAAAAAAAAGGGCAAAAAGTCTTTAAGGTCCCTTCCTGAGTAACTTAAAGGCATTTTTTACCTATAATACCTAATATTTCATTGTTTCTTCAATTTTTAGCCTAAAGAGATCTTTTGAAGTTAATCATCCAATATCCAATACTAACATAAACCTGAACTTTCTCTAGGCCTCTTGGAAAAATAATAAGAGGAGAGAGGGTTAGTGAACATTGATCACTTATCTAACCTCTGAGCTTTTTCTCTGGGGAATCTGAGACCCTCTCGCACTCACAAATCACTTGCATTTAGAACATAAATGTTGGCCTTTTTAGAGTTTCATAAACTTTCATCTTATGAAAGCTGTTAGCAGAGTTCATTGTTCACAAGATGAGGCAGATATATCTCCAAGCCAAAATTAAGAAGCCAACTTTTTTCTTACTGGGTGGTACCAAAAATATGCAATGAAATGGTTGTGCCACTTGATGGAGCCATTATCAAGTTGCCAGCTAAAATGCTGGTCTTGAAAATTAATGAGTGCATCTGAAGCTGTCAAGAGAAGACTGAATCTATTCCATTTTCTAGAAATTCAATGACTAGTGAGCCTGGTCTACTTAACAGTAGGTTACATCAACCTGTCAACCTTGGAATAAATCTTTATACTATTATCATGATAAACTACAATTTAGTTTGCTATGTGAGAATGCTCTGGGAGCAGCCCCACACCGTTGATGTTTTTGTGGTGTTTTTTTTTCTCTCCTTCCTCCTCAACAGCAACATTTTTCCTATAATTAACAGTGTTTTATTTTAAAATATTCAACAGAACTGGAGGTGTTTCAGCTGCTTACCTTCTTTACTGAATATTTTGCCACTTCTTTGTTCTTTCCAGGGAGGAAAACAAACAAAGTTCTTAATCTAAAATCAAAACAACTGTTTGAAGAACTCTGTCAATAGTCTAGGGAAATACTATTATCTCTGAATGCCCTTGTCAAAATTCTTATCTTTTTTTTGCAAGCCACTTCTCCCCCTTAGGACCTGTGAATATCTCATGTTTAAAGTTGGAATGTAAGTAGGTATGCGTGGAGTTCTACTCCTTTCTGAAAGAGGCATTCTTAAAATATCAGAACATGTTGTGGATGTTTGATTAATATGGTCTACATGCCAATAAATTACTGGTAGCCATTTTCAGGCTTCATGGAAGGTGGCCTAATGAATATAAAGAGAATATGAGTAATTCAAAAATAATGGGAAAATTTTCCATCAGCTTCAGGCTCTTCACGTACTAAATTAGCAAGAAAAACATTGAAAGACTCATTTGAATTTGTTGTATGCTTATAAAACCAATTTTCCACCTTCTCTGCTCTAAGGGAATCGCTGATTGGAAGAGCTTCCTATTTTCAATTGAAAGTTAGTGCAAAACTCCATCCAACCCTAATGTTAACTGACACTTTAGACCATGCATGGCTTTTCAGAACAGAACCACAGTGTGTTCACATTTGTTTCCTCATTCAGGGATAAGAAATGGGGTAGGGGCATGCTTTCCACTTCCAGAAAGTACTTTGGGAGGATGGTGATGAAAGGATGGAATTCACCAGAGCAGAATAATTGTCTTTCACGTACATATTGTCATTTCTCTGCTCAAAGGAAAACATAACCATGAAAAGAGAGATTTTATATTTAAAGGTCCACATAGATTAAATAAAAATCACTGATTCCAAGATTAGACTGCTTCCTCATGTTGTATAAAACTGTAGACTGAGTTGAGCTGCACAGTGATTTACACCAAAATAATCTGACAACAATGGAGGTGAAAGACTGATGGATGGACTATATATAGTTCATGCTATAAAAAGCTTTCTCATACTTCTAATTTTTTTTCCCATTTACTCATGTTTTTTTCTCACCTTCTGAGGAATCTTTTTTTAAGAATTCTGGGTTTTAAAAGATTATGGGCAGCTATCTGAACTCCCATTTCTTGTCTTTAATAGGAATTGTGAACATTCAATACTTCTGATATTGAAGTTTTCCTATTTCAGCTGCCAGATTGGCAACTCCCAAAACCCTGGCCAAGGGCTTCATTGTGTGCTCTATTTTGGCTGCAGCATTTTGATCTCTCACACTGGACTTGCATGCTTTTAAAAATCTTTTAATACAAGTAGACTACAGTAGTGTCTCTTTCTTTTGATATATTTTTGGACAACAGTGTGTAGTATTAAACATTAAATAATATATTTACATAAAAGATGGACCATTTAGTCCTCCTAACTACCCATATCCTTGCTGACACACTGATGTGTTCATTCACACTCTCAAACATCTAAATTAGTGAGCATGATGATTTTTTCTGCAGAATTAGGGATAATACACTGATTTGATGAGAGTTTACAGGCTTTACAAAAGAAACTTATTCTGTTGTACTGCCCAAGAAATACATATATCCAGCCACAATGATATGACACTCATATCTTTCCTGCCTTAGGTTTCTCTCCGGCCTTGAGCATCTCCTCTTCTTCTCTCCATCTATCTTCTTCCCTGGAACATGAATTTTCTTCTTCTTCTCTTTAAAATCACAGAATCACAGAATCGCAGAATCTTCTAGGTTGGAAGGGACCTTAAAGATCATCTTGTCCAACCGTCAATCTAACTGACAAAAATAGACACCCACACAACAAACAAGGAGCATCATCACTAAACCATACCTCCCAGCACTACAGCAACCCGTCTTTTGAACACCTCCAGGGATGGTGCCTCAACCAC
>JAOXNO010000001.1:173170181-173190827 GCA_028565335.1 Limnodromus scolopaceus
CAACCTGGTCTAGTGGGAGGTGTCCCTGCCCATGGCAGGGGGGTTGGAACTCAATGATCTCTAAGGTCCCTTCCAACCCAAACCTTTCTATGATTCTATGATTACGGAGATCTCAGAGCAGAGATCCTTCTCTGAAATACGTTTATCAATTTACCAAATCAAGCAAAAGAATAGCTACCATAAGGGAACCTTGAGCTTGCATTTTTAACCAGTCAAAAAAACTTTGATACACTGAACCATGTTTGTATACAAAACATTAATTCTATCCTTTGCATATGTTTGATTAGAATATTGTGCTTGTTTTTTCTTTCCTTATAACACCATATTATGGGGGCTTTGTAGAACTTTTGAGCTTTTCAAATCCTTAAATGAATTTTTAAAACATTTTAAAACAGCTGCAGGTAGTTTTTAAGAATCTATTTTTGTTTATTTTGTTAAAATACCTGTACATGAATATGCTTCTGTATGCGGTATTTCATAAGGTAAAATCTAGGGTGGATAAAATTTGGTTACATTTTTTGGCCAAAATTATTTTCATTGCAAAAATTAAAATAATTTCCCCTAAAAAATATAAAATATTTGAAAAAATATATAAATTGGCTTAATGCCTTCTTTTTTTTCTCATTTACTCAGTACCTTGTAATAGAGCAGTTCATATAGGATAAAGTCAAAAGCTCTTGAAAGTGATGTTATGTTCATCCTTTGAAATTAGGACACTCCTTACTGAAAGTACGTTAACAGTAATTGGTTACTCAAATACTCTCTGTATTTTTGAACATCTTCGCATATATGAACAGATTCAGTTCCCAAGCTGGCTACAGGATGACTGAGTCTGTCTTTACCTTCCCCTCCTTGCTTGTTATCTTTTGCTGGGCAACACCCTTTGTACCACCTCTAAGAGGCTGCAGGGCCAGGTTTAATGAAGGCTAAAAAGTAAATGATGCATTCTCACTCCCCACTTAACTTGAGTAATTGGCTGCCACTGCTTATTTTGCAGATTTCTGAGTGAAGCCAGGCTCAAAAAAGGTAAATGATCTTGAACAAAAGATAGCTCAGCTTTTCTTGCCATTGACTGGCAAGTAACCTACATAATATTAACCTTCTGAAGCTAATTACTCTCCCAAAATAGAATCAGAGATGAGGCATAATTATAATCGGAGTTGTGGATCTGCAACACTACTGAACAAAAGCCTCTTACTGAGAGACTGAAATGTATACTCTGTTTTAATAGAGAATGTTGTTTCTTTTCACACGAATTCTTTGATTAACAGAAGGTAGCATAAGCTTTTCGCATTTTCCCAGCAAGTAAAGCTGTGAAGAAATCACACTGAAACCATTTTCAAGAGGTTTGAGACCCCAACTTTCATATTTTATCTAAGAAAGACAAAACAAAATGAGTCTGTACAGTGTTAGTAAAAGTATTAATAGACAGGTAATTAATACACAAGTACTCTAAATCTAACATAAATAAATGTTAAGGGTAGATCCACAAAGAAAGTTTAGAATTATAATCCTGAATATTTCCACACATAAGTATAAAAGTGTTTAGTTCCTTAAATGAAATTTACAGCACTCTTATGTGCCTAAGAGACCTGTGTCATAGGACAAGAGAAGGAAAAAAAAGAATGAGATTTGTAGCCATCACCGCAGTGAGCAGTAAGACATCTAAGACAGACTGCTGAAAACAATGAATATAAGGATGCACTGAAGGTTTTCTTTTTTTCTTGTCTTCCCACTTCTTAGTTGCAATCAAGTAGTCAGTTTTAGGCAGGTCAAAGCACGATCAAACTGAGGGTTTACAAAAATAGCTTTAGCACCAGGAATGCACAAAGAAAGTAAACCATTCCTAAAAAGAGTTGAGATTGCTCCCAGTTTCTCTCCAAGGTCCTGTGCCCTGGATGGCTCAGGGTGCACCCATTTGCTATTGCTGTTAGCATCCCACCTGGTCTGGGACAGTGAATTCATTCTTTCCGGAATAAACACCTATGAGCAGTGCAAGAAATGGTCCTGATGCTACAGTTTAGATGCACCCATGCCAGGTCTCATTCCCTTCCCTTTGAAAATAACACTGATTTTTACTTCCCTTGGGAGTTAGGAAGGAAAGGGAGTTGAAGAGACACAACCTAAGAACTTTCAATTTTTATTAAAATTAATTTTTTTATTGAAGGCTATATATAAAGATGGTGTATATGAGGCAAAGGAAAGGAAAATCTAGACCATACAGTCCTCCTCCTATTTCCTGATTTTCTCACACTATGGAGCCACCAAGCAACATTTTCCAAAGAGAAAGTGTTAATTTTCTGTAGTGTCATAAAGATATTTTTTCTTTATGTAGATATACATATATTTTAGGAAAACCTCTGTAAATACTTAAATGCTCTGTAAAAACTGTACCTGAATCACTTTGGAGCTCTCACAAAATTCCAGTTTTGCAGCCAATCTTCAGCCATAACCTTTCTAATAAAATATGCATTCCTAGACATGCCCCTCACAGAAACTGTCATCAAGAGTTCACTGAGTTGCTTCACTACGAGTAACAGTGAATTTTATGTTACTTGAAGTATCAAAATGGGAACGTAAAGAATATTTTTGTAAGAGTGTGTTATGTGTAAATTGGTCGTGTAACTTGGTAGTGTATCAAAGGTCATTAAAACTAATGATCCTCTGAAATGCTTAAACAAAGAAAAGTTAACAAAACACTTTCCTAACTTAGGACCAGTTATTCAAAATTACTGATACAAATTATGAGAAGAAATTAAAAAATATGGTATTACTGTTATTACTGTTCTTATATTTAGAGTTACTGTTATTATCATAACATGATCTTTACATCTATATTTTGGTGTATTTATCTTCTATTAGGAGAATAGAAATTATTTTCTATAAAACTTGAGATCCTCACCTGATCAAAAATCTGTGACAATATGAGGCTTTGAGGAAAACATTAATTGTTGCAGTACTTTCTAACAGTTGACAGCACTGTCCTGTCATTCATTTAGTTGGCTCGGTGTTTTGCAATATTAAGTGTTCTTATCTGACTTTACAATTAAAGTGGTAATAAGGCAATCAACTAATCAATTGGAACAGGTAAACACAGTATCAACCACACTGTGCCAGACAGCTGTGCCACTCTAGCCTGGTCTCATGTCTCTACAGTGACAGGTAAATGATGTGTAAAGACAAATATAAACTCAGGCAAGCCAATGACATAAGTAATCATGCCAATGTCCCACATGTAATGCCTGAATAATCTCCTAGACTTTGGAGATAAGAGGATCAAATATTCTCTGTAGTAATCATTGGTGAATTTTTGCTCCAGTAACTTGTTCAATCACACCTAAAATTTAAAATTTAAACAACCACAACTTCTTTTGCAGCCTGAGTATGCATTATGCAAAGAAAGACCTCTATTTTGGTTTTTTTTTCCTTTCAGTCAGACACTCTTTTCACTTAGTGTTCCAGATATTAAGAAATCCTCCTCCATTTTCACCTTTCCCACTCCATTCACATTTTTATAAATCTGTTACACTGTATCTCCTCATTTTACTTTTTCCAGACTGAAAAGCCTTATTGTCTCATAACATAAAGACAGTTTTGATCATCTTTGTTGTTCTTCCCCATACTTTTTCCAATTCAAATATAGCTTTACTAGGTTCGGAATACTTCCTGTTTGCCCATTTCTTTTTTTGACTGCTATCAAGAAATTATGTTTTCATTGAACTATCCATTATAAATCCCAGATCTCATTCCTGTGTTGTAATGGCTAGGTCAGAGCACATCACTATGTGTGTAAGTTTTGGACCATTCATTTTTGAGTGCATGACATTACTTTTATCTAAGCTGAACTTAATATGGTATTTTCTTGAAGAATGTTGCAGTTCTCCGGACTTTACTTTTATTGCCTTGAAGTAGTCAAGAAATTTTGTTGTCTTACTCAGCCTCCTTACGGTACCTGATACAAACAGTTTGAAGAGGACAGGCCACAATGTGTTCCTGGCCGCAGTCCTCTGTTGCTGTGACCTCCCTCCCCTATGAAAAATGAGCATTTATTTTTGCTCCCTATTTATCCTCTTCTCAACAGTTTTCCCTTAATTTGAGGACCTTTCATTGTGTCTCATGACTGATTCATGCTTTTAAGAGCCTTTTATGAGGAACCTTGAAACATTTTCACCTTGAAAACGTTTTCGAAGTACAGATTGGAACAGGCAGAACAAGCAACAAAATGGAGAAATTTGAAGCACTGGCGTACTCTGGGAGACTTCTACTGAGGGGGGACATGGCTGTAACATGTCATGATGCCTTTTTGCTGCTTATGACTGTCTTTTTTTCCTGCAGACCCTAACACATAAATCAATCCGGTGTACATCCATGTCTCAGAGTAGTATATTGTTGGGGGATATATCCAGACATAGGTGCTAATCAGGACTTTACAGTTCAACAACTTGGAAGGTGCCTAAGAAGTGAGAGACCTGCCAGCAGGACTATAAATCAAACCTTAGATGGCTTCGCTTAAGTTGTTCCAGCCAC
Organism: Limnodromus scolopaceus; assembly: GCA_028565335.1. Taxonomy (NCBI): domain Eukaryota; kingdom Metazoa; phylum Chordata; class Aves; order Charadriiformes; family Scolopacidae; genus Limnodromus; species Limnodromus scolopaceus. Next base: position 173,174,709 of record JAOXNO010000001.1, read on the forward strand.
AGAAACCTCTGACAGTGCCTGGTCTGGAAAGAACGATTTCAGAGGAGAGGGCAACACAGTGGGAAAAAGAGAGATTTACTTTAAAGATTTGTATTTCAGCTATTTCATCCAGGAATTCTGGATTCCTTTCTTTAAAGTGCTCTAGATTTGTGTGCACATGTGTTTAAGTTCTCTGAAGAACTTAATTCCAGAGACTCTCAATTGTCATAGAACATATGTTCAGAGGCTTATGAATTGTCTATTTTCTTCAGAGAATTTCAAGAAAAAGGGAGGAAATATTCTGCGTCAAGCTCTTAGGAGACTCAGGGAACTGTGACAGCCATTAACCATTTCAGCAGGATCTGAAAGAATTATCACCAGCAACAATCTTGAATGAGATATTTGCAATTATAGTATTCATTCACTTCACAATAATTTCCCAGAGTTCTGCTTTTATTTCACAATAGAAGAATGTCAATATTACATTGTTAATTAATTGACACTTTCTAATTTAGGTCTACCTTATTAGAAGAGACACGAAAGCAAGTCCTAATGATTTTCTTGAATTTTACCAGACAAATATATATAAGGTAATTGATGCTCTTTTATCATGACTCAGCTTGATCCTTAACTGATTACAATTGAGACTAATTTGTTTTCCTAATTGAACAGCCTTTATTCCTAATAAAATAACCTGTTTCAATGAATTATACCGAGCACTTGAAATGTTGCCTTTGAAAATTGCAAACAACGTAACTCAAATTAAATGGACTTCAAGTCTGAATTGATTTTCTTCGTATGTCACTCAGAATAAATATTTTTCTGCAAACTCAAGTTTCCAAGTTGAAAGTTATTTTTTGTTTCTTCCTCTTTTTTTCTTCTTTCTTGTTTGTGTGTTTTCAGAAGCTATTGCAGAAATGAAGTTGCTGTTACAGAAACATCCTTTCTGGGTTGTTGATTTTTTTTTTTTCTTTTAGTGTCCCTTGCCTTCTATTGGCTTGAGTTTTTTAAAGCCAACTGCTGTTGTGACAATGTATTTAACTAATTTGTGAGTATGATGACTACTTAGAAGACCCAGCAGTGTAAGTTAAAACTATATGGATTCACATAGTTGTTCCAAACAAGAAATACATACAAAATTTTCCCAGTTTGGAAACCTCAACAAAAGCATTCTATATTTATTAACCAATATATTTCATCTATACTTTTACTTAAGATTACAGAGTAATACATAGTATTGTAATAGCTACAATTTAAATACTGCTATTACTTTTTATTTTATTTAATTTTTTAATTAAATTTAATTTAATTTTTTTTTTTAAAAATTAAAAATTTTAATTAAATTTAATTATTTAATATTGCTTTTATGAGCAAATATGCAGGTGTAGCCATAAATGGGGTGAGTAATCAATTAGTTGAAAGCATAAGGTCTCAGGTCTATACACCTGAATGAGTATGAAAAATGTAGCTATAAATAGTGTTATCATAATGGTAGGGAAGATACAGAAATATACACATTTCTGTCCCTGATCAAATAAAACATTTAAGTGTGTGTGACTCTGTAAATTGATTTCAATGGGACTGCTCATGCATCAGGGTTAAATGCAGTACAGGACTGGGACCTGATGAGGCAAGTCACCAAATTTCAGGCAGCATCTCATTACAGCGGCAAAGTTTAGAGGCAAATTGCTAAATGCATTCAGGTCCCTAAAGAGCAGATATATGGGATTTTCAAAAAGTACTATAGGATGTATTTGAAAAAAGATACAGGGATTGCCTAAGTGAAACATTAAGGTTAATTTGCCAACTTAAATGCAAAATTACAAACCTAGAGTCTTACTTATTTGAAATGTTATCCTTATGGGTTCCTAAAAAAAAATTGGCACCTAAAAGTTCATCAAGAATTTAGAAATTTAATGACACTTTGGATTCTACATCCTTTTCTGTTTTGTTAGAACCTTACTTGGAGATAGAGTATGTTTAAATAAAATAATAAAAACAATTACAGTAGAAATATCCTTACTTGGACCATGAATAATAAAAAGACATATAACAGAACTAACTTGTAAAGTACATCTGTCCAATTAAAGCAGTCAAGATAGTTTTAATTTCCTAAACAGAAAAAAAGTTCAATAGTCATTTATTATAGCACTTGTTCCCCTTTGGACCTGCCACTATATAACAATCTGTGCCTATATACTCCTATACGGAGCTTTTATTCCAGATAACAAAAGGAGTATCCTTAGATTTTCAGAGTGGGTGATATACTTGTGCAAAGGAACAACTAAGAGATTAAAATTTACTGTAATCAGCTCTTAATAAAATCAAGCTCAAAATGCCTTCCCAGCTATATTATAACTTTCTTTCTTATGACTGAGAGCAATTCTGAATATTTTTTATGTAGTTGTGTGACTAGAAAATAAATAAAGCAAAAGAACCAGTAGGACAAATTCCACTGGCCCTAAACCAAGAATATTTAACATGAGCCCCTGAAGGTTACTGAAAATCTGTGCACCACACTGATTTATTCTCATAGAGGTCTGTCTCTACTTACCATCATGATCAACATTCAATCTGCGGCTTGTATATCAGGAAATGACAGCTCTCTAACAGAAGCCGGAGAGCAGTAATGTCAGTAATGAGTTCCTGTGTTCTGGACTGAATAGTGGTTTTCTCAGTCCTTTGTTTTCCTCTGCTTTAGAGAAGACAGTATTTGTTATGATCCCAGAAGCAAGGGAGGAAGAGATCTGGGAAAAGAAAAATGTGTAATTAGAACAATATAGCAAAATGACTACAGAGACTTTCTCCTTTCCATTCTTGCTCCACAGAGGACTCCTCTCTGGTTGAGCTTCATTTTGTAATGACTCCAGAATATGCAGTTGTTTTCTGTATGTTCTTCCTTAATAAGGGGGGTGGGGAGGAATGTATGATATTTGTGTTAAAAATTCTGACATAATCCGGTTGATTGATGTAATCTGAGGGGTAGCAGTTTTAAACTGAAAGAGGGGAGATTTAGATTAGATATTAGGAAGAAATGCCTTACTGTGAAAATGGTGAGACACTGGAACAGGCTGCCCAGAGAAGCTGAGGATGCCCCATCCCTGGAGGTGTTCAAGACCAGGCAGGATGGGGCTTTAAGCAACCTGGTTTAGTGGAAGGCATCCCTGCCCATGGCAGGGGCATTGGAACTACACAATCTTTAATGTTTCTTCCATTCCAAACCATTCTATGATTCTCTGATAAAAGTTCAGATTGGCAAATTCTTCTCTTCAACAACATAGACCAATAAACATTCATTAAAATTCCAAAACAAGCAATCAAACCAGCTAGACAAGAAAAATAGGTTTTTATACAAATCATGGAACCAAACTTGATGTCTCAAATTTTTTTGGAAGAAAAGGTAATATAGACTCTTGGTAGCACCTGCCATTTAAGAAAGAATTCCCACAGAAGTATGAGAGAGAAAGAAGACAAAGAGTACAACAACAACAACAACAAAATTTAATAATGTCTTAGAATTATCTGAAGAAAAAAAAAAAAAAGAATGAAGGGAAATAGCTGAGCAGATACAGCAAGGAATTAAATGAATAGACAAATTGAGAAAACAGAAATTATTTTGTTTATTGCAAACATATTCCATTTCATCCTAGGTTGTAATCTTAAAATATCCCTTTTCTGCATGTTAGTTCTTTGGAAACTATTACTCTTACAATATACTGGATAAGTTAGAAAAACTGAGATACTCCTGAATCCTGATGTAGGTACTGCTGTGCTGAAGCACCAACTTAATACAGTGAGGCTCTAAAAACAAGGTTCTTGACAAGTTCATGAGAGTTTCCAAAGTTTCCGAAAGCCCAGACTCTCAGCTGTATCTCTGGTGTTCATTGAAGATGCTTGGATGATCTGACGTGCACCACAAGATAAGGCACATACATGAAATGGGAAAGCATAACGTTCACTCCCAACTGGGTAAAAACCCCGTACAACTCTTCACCACTTTGGATACCTAAAAGGAAGGAAGGAAACACTGACTGATTTTAGGTAGATAACTCTATGAAATATTGACAAGTCAGAGGGACAAAAAATAATCCCATTCATTACACAAACCACTCGCTGCTCTAGCATTTATACTTAGCTTTACTGCACATTGTTGTCAGCATAACTTTGAAGAGGAGCAGAAAGTCATAAAAAGGCAGGATACAGGGACTGAAATTCTACATGTAACTTCATCTGAAAGGCATCTGCCTAACTTTAGACACTTTTCCTTCATGAGATTAGAGACCTTTGGTGGAGAAACACTTTTAGTGCAGTAGAACCTAAAAGAGAGAGGTTAGTTTTCATAAAAGTGACTTCAGATTCAGCCTAGCTGAATCTGAAATGGTGATTGCAAAACATGGTGCTTTCAAAGTTGAGGCATAATCTACAGTGTATGAGCAGAGTGTGTTGTCATTTACCATGTTACTTTTCCTAGCTTCCTAGTCAAACTCTGATACAACCGCAGGATTTGCTTATATAAACTGAAGACTTATTCCAGTAAATAATGTCTTTATAAGTATACACTGAAAACATTTTTGAGTAGTTTATTGTGTGTTTCTCCATTTGAAATGTCACTGTATTTTGAATTTTGTATTTATTGAAAAAAATTGAAAATACCAGAGTTTCTGAGCTTCATCACTCTTCAGTGGATGATGAGGTCAAATCAAACATCACAGATGCCAATGGTAAAAGTTTTCTCTAAGTTTAAGCAGTAAATTCCATTGCATATTTTTCTTTCTCAGATTCTTGAGGAAAGTACAATGGACACAAGGTGGAGCCAAAGACCCTTGAAACAAACTATTTATTAATTACTTTGTTTTCTAACTGAGAGCTTTTTTGAAAGAGGGAAGTGACAAAAAACTCAAAATCCAACATTTGAACACATTTGCTAAAAATAACCTGAGTAGATAGTGGAACCTACATATTACTGTCTATAATTTTAAATTAAATATACTTTTGAGTCCTTATCTTGTTTTTAAAAGACACATCCATATTCAATAAGATTATTTTTCATTAAACCTCGCAGTCAAAGAAAAATGTACTTTCCCAAGAGGTTTTGGATGTTTTTCTGAAACACAAAACCAGCCAAACAAAAAACCCCACCAAAACCAAAACCCAGTATGTCCTTTATTGTTATTTCACTAGGTCTTTGACTGATTGAATATTTTATTGTTTGGATTTTTGTTTTATTTTATGTTAACTTTAATTATGCTATGAAAGGAATAGTAGTCTACACTAAATATATTATTTTTGTTGACACTAAGATACTTTGGAAAACCAAGAGTAAAGTGAAAGGGAAATTAAAGCTCCTCTCATTCTAATGTGAAATGATTAATGTTTAATCCTCTGAATTGGGTTGATAAGGATTTTCATTACTGCATGGAGTAAGCATATTTTATATCAACTCCTCTATGGTTTCAACGGCATGGATCACATCAAACTGTATTTCATGTCCCCTGAAAATTGAGAATATTTATTTTCTCTTATTTTCTTGACAGTACACTTGAAGGATCAGATGACTGATAATATTTCACAGCTGTCATCATCATCTAGTTCCACCCACATACACATGCCTTCATAAAACAAATGAAAGAGACTTTGGAAATTAGGGTCACACTCCTACTCATGTTAGTAGCTCCAGAATTTAGTTGATAAAAAGGACTGAGGCTTCAAAATTATCCATGCTAGAACTGAAACTGATGAATTTAATATATGAATTGTCTGTATTTTCCTTTTAGTTTTGCAACAAAAACATTCAAATGTTTATGTTAAAAGAACTTTCCAAGAGACGAGGTATTCCTTGAGCTACAGCCTCAATTAACACTTTTGCTGTTGGCAGCTCACCACGCAGCAGCTGAAAAGAGAGGTAAGAAGATCTTGAAACACACAAAACCAAATTAACTTAATTAATGGCAAAAAAATTCTCAGAATTATTAGTAACTATGTTTAGCTGTTAATATATGAATGGCCCATATTAAAAATTTTGTCTTGAAAATTATATGCAGATTTAACTATACAGAAATATTAACGCTCATATAGATTCAGTGTAAAACCAGCTGTGAATGAAATATTTACTGTTCTTTGATTTGAGTAAAAAAAAAAAACAGAAGGAAAAAAAAAAAGGATCCTCACGGCTGATGTTGTGATAGAACAGAATAGGGAATACTTTCTTCCCCATAACTGCTATCACATGTTTGTACAGTGACGAATGAAGGTGTCTATCTTATCTCCTAGCTGTTTAAGAAAAATCATGTATAAACAACAAGCACCTTCACAATCATTACAAAAAATGCAAGGAACAGATATCTTAAAAACTATTAAAAAAATGCTTGCTGCATGCTACTGCTTTTCTACTGCGTCCAGTTTTGGACCCTTCACTACAAAAAGACATTGAGGTGCTGGACGATGTTCAGAGAAGGACAATGAAGCTGGTGAGGGGTCTGGAGCACAAGTCTTATGAGGAGCAGCTGAGAGAACTGGGGTTGTTTAGTCTGGAGAAAAATAGGCTGAGGGGAGACCTTAGTGCTCTCGACAGCTACATGAAATGACAGTGTAGAGAGGTGGAGGCCAGTCTCTTCTCCCAAATAACAGCTGATAGGACAGGAGGAAACAGCCTCAAGTTGTGCCAGCGAAGGTTCAGACTGATATTAGGAAAAAGTCACCATCCCTGGACGTATTTAAAAGACAGATAGACATAGTGCTTAGTGATATGTTTTAGTGATGGCTTTTTTCCGTGTTAGGTTGGTGGTTGGTCTAGATGATCTGAAAGGTCCCTGCCAGCCTAGGCAATTCTATAATTCTATGATTCTCTGTTTCTCTGCTTTTCTGTTAACAGTCCAATTCCTCTGTAATCAGCTTTCAGAACTAAAAAAATAATTAAAAAAAATCTTTATGAGTTTTTTTTTATTGTTTTTTTTGTGGTTTTTTTTTTTTTGGTCTTAAAAATGACTATACTCAAATAAGAGACCTAGCTCCGTACGGTAATATGAAACTAATAGTAGAAGTGATAGAAGAAAGTGGAAATCTACATTTCTCCCTCACTCTTTCTGGTCTGCTTGGTTTTAATTTTTATCTCCTGAAAATGGAGCTCACTGACTGCTACAGCTTACATTTAGATCTGGGCAGTAGTTCTAAGCATAAAAGAGAATATGCTGAAATATAACCAGCTTAAATATCCTGAACTGGAACATTGAATTTCAGGACTGCAAACTGCCAGTTGTCTTCAAAGCCATTCCTTTAAGGGAGGGCGGGGGAAACATGAAAGCTGTATACTTAGAGGAAGAAAAACATACATGAAATGCTGTGGAAGATTGTTGCAGTGAAAATAAATCTGACTTCTCGGCCACATTCAAAGTCAAGCTGCCAAAAAAATTCTGAAGCCAAGAGCTGTATTAAGCACAAGAGCATAAAATAGTTCAAGTATTGCTAGTCAAGTGAAATCGTTATATTCAGTCTCTACTTCAGCTTTGTAAGTGAAGGAAAGGACAATATATTGCTACAAGATATTACTACTGTGTTTTATAAAGTAAAAAGAAAGTAAACACAAATACTAAAGCATTTATTGTCAGACTAACTGGCAAATCTACTGAACACAGAACAAGCATCTGAAAACAAGCTTTTACAGGATGTGTATCAAAGCAAGGAAAGGAAAGCTAGAAATATATTCAGTTTGGGGCCCCTCACTACAAGACAGACATTGAGGTGCTGGAGCATGTCCAGAGAAAGGCAAAGAAGCTGGTAAGGGCTCTGGAGAACAAGCCTATGAGGAGTGACTGAGGGAACTGGAATTGTTTAAGCTGGAGAAAAGGAGGCTGAGGGGAGACCTCATCGCTCTCTACAACTACTTGAAAGGAGGTTGTAGTGAGGTAGGAGTCAATTTCTTCTCTCAAGTAACAAGTGATACGACAAGAGGAGATGGTCTTAAGTAATGCCAGGTGAAATTTAGATTGGATATTAGGAAAAAATTCTTCACTGAAAGGGTTGTCAAGCATTAGAACAGGCTGCCCAGGGAAATTATTGAATCACCAACTCTGGAGCTACTTAAAAGACAAGTATACATGTTGCTTACGGACAGGGTTTAGTGGTGTTTTTGGCAGTGATGGTTGGACTCGATGATCTTAAAGGTCTTCTCCGAGCTAAATGAACCTATGATTCTATATAGATGAAATCTGAATTGCTTTTTTCCATATACTTAGGTCAACTGGGAGCTACGAACCCGCCAGCCTCACCTCTGTGCCTGGGAAGATCATGGAGCAGATCCTCCTAAAAGCTACACTAAGGTACATACACATAGAGGACAGGGACATGATTTGGGACAGCCAACATGGCTTCACCAAGAGCAAGTCCTGTCTGACAAACCTAATGACCTTTTATGATGGAGTGACTACATTGGTGGAAAAGGGAAGAGATATGGATGTCATATATCTGGACTTCTGTAAGGCCTTTGACAGTTCCCTACAACATCCTTCTCTCTAAATTAGAGAGATATGGATCCGATAGACGGACTGTCCAGTGGATAAGGAATCAGCTAGACGGTCACCTCCAGAGGGTAGTGGTCAATATCTATATGGAGGTCAGCGGCAAGTGGTGTCCCTTAGGGGTCTGTATTGGGACCAGTACTGTTTTAATATCTTCATCAGTGACATGGGCAGTGGGATTGAGTGTACCCTCAGCAAGTTTGGAGATGACAGGCTGAGTGGTGTGGTTGACACACCTGAGAGATGGGATGCCACCCTGAAGGACCTGGACAAGCTTGAGAAGTAGGCCCCTGTGAACCTCATGAGGTTCAACAAGGTCAAGTGCAGGGTCCTGCACGTGGGTCAGGGCAAGCCCCATTATCAATACAGGCTGAAGGATGAAAGGAATGAGAGCAGCCCTGCCAAGGACTTGGTGGATGAAAAGCTGGATATGAGCCAGCAATGTGCACTTGCAGCCCAGAAAGTCAAGTGTATCTTGGGCTGCATCAAAAGAAGTGTGGCCAGCAGGTCAAGTGAGGTGATTCTGTCCCTCTACTCTGCTCTCGTGAGACCCCACCTGGACTACTGTATCGAGCTCTGGAGTCCTCAGTACAAGGCAGACGTGAACCTGTTGGAGTGTGTCCAGAGGAGGGCCAGAATCAGAGGGATGGAGCACCTCATCTACGAGGAAAGGCTGAGAGAACTTGGGTTCTTCAGCCTGGAGAAAAAAAGGCTGCAGGGAGACGTTATTGCCACTTTCAGTACTTAAAGGAAGCTTATAAGAAAGACGGGGACAGACTTTTTAATAAGGTCTGTATCAAAAGGACAAGGGATAATGGTTTTAACCTAGAAAGAAGTAGATTTAGACTAGATATAAGGAAGAAATTTTTTCTGATGGGGGTGGTGAAATACTGGAAAAGGTTGCCCAGGAGGTTGTAGATACCTCATCCCTGAAGACATTCCAGGTCAGGTTTCACAGAGCTCTGAGCAAGCTGATCTAGTTGAAGATGTCCTAGCTCATTGTAGGGACTTCAGACTAGACAACCTGTAAAAGTGCCTTCCAACACAAACCATTCTATGAGTCTGTAATTCTATGAGTTGTTTTCATATAAACGTGGAGTAAATCTCATGATGTCTTTACTTTTGATCATGTATGATCTTAAATGTACTCAGAAATTTGAGTTATCTGTCTAAAACAGCTTTTGCTACATTATATTATGGTGTGGTTGAACTCCCCTTTGTTTTGGATGCTTGCTAAGCTCTTGTGCTCATCTCACCCATTGTTTATGCTTTTTTGATTTATGCACCATCTATAGCCAGCAGTATGAAAATTTTTTTAAGAAAGTTTTTCTCAGAAAACTGGTGGTCCTCAGGATGATGTGTAGCTAAGTAGGTTTTTGTATTTACCTGCAGTTCCCAAATTCGGAAGGAAAAGTAGCTAGGGTTCGTAGTGGAGGTAGTTTATTTACACTAGAATGCACTGGAGAATGAAAAATAAATCTGCAAACTTAAAATTCATTTTTGTTAAGTAACTTATTAAGGATTCAAATAAAAATATCGCTTTGGAAAAACATCAAAATGCATACTAAAAAAGAAAAAGAAATTTAATGGAAACCAAATATTTCAAGATGAAAATTAAATAAACAGCTATATATTGCAGCTAAAAATTAAAATATCCATTTGGGGAATGATAAAACAATATTTTCTTTTATTGAAACAGTTAAATGAATTTAATAAATATCTCAATCCAAACTTATGTTATTTTCATAAATATTTTAATGAGATATTTTAGAGGTATTTTGTCACAAATTTTGCCCAGTTCTAGTTTGAATTGCAGAGTTTTTTTCTTACTTTTTGCTAGTTTCAATAAAATACAGAAGAAAGCAATTCCTGGAAAAAATATGGATTTCAGTTTGCTCCCTCAATAATTTTTCTTGAATTAAGAACCAAACAAAATTGGGTAAGAATGCAAAATTCTCTTCATTGACTATGTTGTAAGACACATCTGCTTACCAGCCCTCAGGACACTATTAACACAACCTTTTTAAAAACATTGCTTGAAAAATAGAGACTGTGAGGCTTTTATGTTCATAAGCAAAATCATAGCTGACTATGGATATAAAGTCTGAATTCCACAGAGATTAGAAATGTTTGAAACACCTTATACAATAAAGGAAAGAGTTTTAGCTTAAGAATGTTGTCTTGATGTGATACAAGTAAACTTGACAGTTATGGAGGTAGGAAATAAATAATGAAAATTCTTGCTTTGTTGATAAATCAGTTCCAGTTTCTGAGGGTAGTGATCTAATATTCAGGTTTTATAACTCTAACGGTTTTAAAGACGCTCCCTAAGCGTCCTCATCTGTGCCTCCACTCCTTCTTGCCCCTGCAGGTATTCATTTTAAGCTATACCTTGCTGAATTGTCCAATTCCTATTTCTGACACCGAGCAAGAGATGAAAAAGGGAAAAAAAAAAAAAAAAGAAAAGTAAAAGGAAGAAGAAAAAGAAGGAAAAGGTTTACATAAGGACAAATAAAAGAAATAATAGACTTCTGTCTGAGGAGCCCTAAAACTCCTCCTTTCTTTCAAAACATTTCTTACTGCAAAGGACAAATTATAGTGAATAAACTTCAGTTCCTATTACACAAAATATTCCCTCTCTATGGAAAGGGTTAGAATACGAAGACTCTGAGATCTGTATGCACAAATGTGTCTGTATTCATAGCTGCAAATACAGATGTAGAACTATGACTAACAATTCACTAACTTGAATCTTGACAAAATAGCATTCAGATTTAAACTTACAAAACGCCTCCTTTTGAAATAATACTCATGTCAGTAGAACCTGTGGCCTGGGAAGACCCAAATATTTTAATTATTTGCCTTGAAAGATCTGGGGAATATATATCAGACATGAAATCTATTTAGCAACAATGCCTACCTGATCCTATTTCAGTCGGGTAAAAGAGGCTACTATTAATATTCTAAGTTCTTGATCTCCTTAGGTCTTATGACAAGGAATTACAAGGGCTGTTAATGTATTCTGTAAAAATATCTTTCTGTTTTATACATTTTAAAAATTGCTATGTCTGTTTTCAGTTAAAATTATGGTTTTATATTTGAAGATAACAAGCAAAAATAAGTTCTTGTGGTCATTCACTGTCTCTGTTCATTCCATTAATATTAATTCTTTTGGTAAATAAATATTAAAAAAAACCAAACCAAACCAAAATCTTTTTAAAAGCTTTGTAATTTTAATAGCTTTTTTATATGTCCAGAAGTTACTAAATTCCAGAATAAATTATTACTATTGCTGAGTCACACAAAATTCCGGTAAGAATTGGTCTTTTAAGACACCCAGTTTTAGAAATAGGTGGGATTCATATGCCCTTACTGTAGATGTTTGAAAGACAGAACTTTTAATCCTACCCTCCTTTTCAGTTAATGGATAAAAATCCTCTCTAGAGCACCTTTTAACTCTTCCTAAAAGGGTAAGGATTCAAGTTAAATGAGTCCTTGTTTAGAAACATCTGTACTTTGCCACTTGAGAATAGAGGGATCCTTAGGTGACCATCTCACTTCAGATATCGAAGTTTAATATATATGCATATAAAACAACAGAATCCCACCTAGAATTGTACAGCCAATATTCAATACACATTCAGTATATTCAACAAAATACTGAAAGACCTGAAAGATGAAAAAAAACCCAACCATATTCAAGAATGCATGTATGATACAGTGTTTTTATATAGAAAGATTCTTCTTTCTCATTAATTGGAGTATCTAATACTTGTTTGGATTCTTCAGTATGAGCGAACTGAGCATATTTCTAATCACTGCTAAACACTTGCTTATGTGATGCATTTTACTCCATGCATTTACTGCTGTCATTGATAACTATCTATTCTGTGAGGCAGCAGTTCACAATGCATTCTGACAAAAAAATAAATATTTACAACATTCAGTTGTAAAATGTTATTTCATATAACACAGCTTTCACTACCTGACTTCAAGAATCCTTCTAACAGCAGCTGTGGAGCAGACATGGAAGAAAAAATTACTGCGTAAACAGCAAATTCTACTAGTCGCCTGTCAATGAACTACACAGAGAATGCAGTTAAAAAAGAATAATTGACTAGATGTTTGTGAGATTTATTATTAAGCCCACCCTCCAGTCCCTGGCACATGGTATCTTTTCAGGTTGCTGATAAGTTATGACAAATTAGAAACACTGTCTTCAAAAAGCTGTCCTCATGCAGTAGGATTGGTCATGAACGGTAAAAGAGCATATCCCCACCTCCGGTACACCATCCTGTGCCACTGTAGCAATAACTTCCAACTCTATATTTTAAGTTGAGTCACGTACACTATTTTTACCTTTCAGAAGTAATAGATTAGTTTTCATTTAAAGTAATGACACTTAACAGAATAGAGGGGAAATGTACTGGCTGTTGACTTCAGAAACTAAATTTCATTTTATGCATTTTTATAGAAAAACTTGGGAGTTAAGTGGACCAGTGAATTGCTAAAAACTTTTTTTTTTTATTGCTTAAATATATTTATATCTTTTTTCTGTGGAAGAAAAACAAAATAATTATAAAACAATAATAAAAAAATTTATGACAAGACATCACAATTATTTTATATTTTGCCAACATGATAATGCTAGATAGGATTTTATTCAAAGGAGCTTAAGGAAGTTAGACATCTAATTTCCATTAAAATTCAGTAATAAATTCTCATTTGCTTGTTTGAATGTCTCTGCTAGTGTATGTGTCTGTGTGTAAATACCTACAAAAACATAAATATAGATACGTATGTGTGTGTAACTTTCAGTATCTATGTGCTTGTAATACAAAGGGAAATGGGATGAATAGTAGGGACTGTGTTATCAGATATCTCATCAACACCTTCTGCTGAAAAGAATTCCTAAGACATCTCTGCTTTACTGAGGGACATCTCCAGTGGAATGTACTAACACTGTTCTACAGCTTCCATCTTTTGCAAATATTTCCCATTATGACTGACAAGAAGATGGATACTTCCTTCTGTTGTACTCACTATTACCCTGACATATTTATCAAGGGCTCTATTTTTTTCATTTTAACCTTTCCTACTCGTATTCCATTTTTCCCCAAATTGTTTTTTTTTTTTTTCTTGTTCTTTGACTTGCCCTTCTCCCACTCTTAGAATGGACTTCATGTTGTTTGTTTGACAGTTTAAAAGAATCCTCATTGAGGACAACATAAACGAAATTAATTAAGGCTGATTTCATATACGTATGTGAGCAAACCGAATGATTATTTGACTTATGGTTGGATGCTGTTGGTGTTGGAGTTTTTGAAATCTTGAAGGAACCAAAGGACTATATTAACAGTCAGCCTGCAACAATCTCAGATCCTATAGTTTTTACCATTAGAACTCTATTGTCTTCTGAAGTTTAGATATTTTCAGTGCAGTACTTGGAAGGGAACTTGTCTCCTGAATGGGTTTAATAGTCAAATATTGTTGACTTTCCTACAATGAGCCCGATGTCTTCCTTGGTCTATTCTTCAAAGGGGTGATAATACCAGTTGATATGTGATATAACTACAGGTGAAAGTGAGTGCAAATACTAAATTAAACAAAAGGATTTGTATACCGTTATAGGGACTTTTTGCTGATTTTTTTTTTTTTGGGTTGTTTGATTCTGGGGTTTGGGTTGTGGGTTTTTTTATGTTTCCAGTGACTGGAGATTAAGTTAAACTGAATTGTATCACTTATCTGTCCAGGAAGAAAGGGCAGCACTGCATCTTCCACGATTATTTGTTTTCCAGAGTGAATGGTGGCACATTATTGCTACCAGCCTTTTTCTGCAAGATGCTACAACTATTTTTATAGACTATAACTCATGTTTGCTGAGCTACACTTAAAGATAGGCAGGTAGCTGACAAAGAATGTGGTGGGTTTTTTCTGTCAATCTTTTCACAGTCTGTGAAGCATATAGTTTTCTCTGTGAACAGTATTATTTGGTGTAAAGGAAAAGGAAGAAAAGACTAGGTTCAGACTTTCTGTGAATGTGAAGTGACTTATATTAGATCAAATAATAATGTTTACAAAGGCAGGTGGTATCCTAAAACCATCCCTGATGTTGTCCCATCTGCTGCATTAAAACAGGCTTTCATCCTCCCCAAAGATGATTATTAAAGGAAGTAGAAATATTCCGTATCATGTTGAAGAAATTAAAAGATGCGTGAAGGATTAATTCATCTATTTTTAATATCTTCCTTCTGAACCTCCAATGTCCAGAACAAAGTTCTTTGTTGCTGTAGATGATCTTTTTGATATCTTTGCTTTGTATATTCCCAAGAGCATCTGCATTGAAAGGGAGAAGTAACACTGTTTTTAATGCTATGCGAAGTACAGTCAAAGGCCTGAGGAACCTTTCACCAGATATAACCTCACCAAAAAAAATAAAAATGACTGTTATATTGTACACAGAGCTCTACAGGGAGATTTTGTGAGTCTATGGTTACAGAATTTAGTTACAGAATTTGCTTTTAAATTTACTTCTTGTCACAGAGCTGTGCTTCAGGATGCTTACATTAAAACGATAGTTTGAGGTACATGGAGATAAATCTGAAATCCTGATGCAAACAAGAAAGATAGTAGACAGAGTGTGTACGTATCTGACAGATCATGCTGTTACTCCAAAAAAAAATCATCAAAGAAACATGAGCAATGTAATGTAGGCTAGTCTATTACTGAATGTGAAAACTCTCTCAGAGAACTGAAGCTATGGAAAGATCACAAAATTGAATTAATTTGGTACTCAACAAATGAAGTAAGGGTACAATGTTGACTTTTTCTCATCTAAATCAATAATATCTTTTAATTCCAAAAAGTATCTGGAGATAATGCACAATTCAAGTACGTTTTGGAAGTAGGCAGCACAACATAAAAAAATCACCCTGTCAGATAATTCCAGCACACTGCAGCTTCAAAAGGCAGGATTCCAAGTAACAAGGGATGGGATGAGAAGAAACATCCTCAAGTTGCACTAGGGGAGGCTTAGATTGACTATTAGGAAAAATTTATTCACTGACGGGGTTATGAAGCATTGGAACAGGCTGCCCAGGGAAGTAGTTGAAGCTATCCTTGGAGGTATTTAAAAGAAATTTAGATGTGCCACTAAGGAACATGGTTGAGTGGTGGACTTGTCAGTGCTAGGTTTGCAGTTGGACTAGATGATCTTAAAGGTCACTTCCAACGTAGACAATTCTATGTTTCTATGATTCTGTGATTCTATGAGCAGGGTATCCTCCAAAAAGACAGGTTATGGTTGGATGAAATGTGGCACACTTGCCCAGCTGCACCATTAACTCTCAGTCACTCCTGGATATGTTCACCCTTTTAGCCATCCTGTAATGTTTTCACCAAACCGGCTCATCTAGGAGAGCTGGCAAGTCCTGGTTGTTTCAATGTGGTGCCATGTAAATGTGGATAAGACATTTGTGGTCACCAGCTGGTGCAGCTGCACAGCCCTTCATTTGTCTACATGGACTTTTCAGCTCAGTGAATTTTCACTCAATTTCACTGAATATTTAGAGTTGGAAGGGACCATAGAGATCATCTAGTCCAACTCCCCTGCTGAAGCAGGATTGCC
>JAOXNO010000001.1:173193065-173248006 GCA_028565335.1 Limnodromus scolopaceus
ATTAGTCCCTAGTACATACAATTGCAATCATAAACAAAAATTACCAAAGAGATGATATAAGATTTGTTGTCTCTGCTGTGAAACAAGCAGGCTCGGGCTGGTATGAGCAATCACTGCAGTCTGATTAGTATGTGGTGTTCCAGCCCCACTATTTCTTGCTGTGAAATAATGTTTTACTATAAGGATGAATTATATTCACAAATACAGTGATAATATGCAGAGAACCATGTATATGGAAATTCATTTAACAACATGCCTTTGCTGATGCTTATATCCTTGCCAGTTTATCCATTACAGGAAGGAATATACAACCGGGACATTATAAAAATCTTGGAGGCTTTTCCAAGACTGTCAGAAAACACTGTTCATAAACAACAAATATGAGCTGAAAAATGCCTCATTTGCCAAACAACCATAGTGTTTTATTCAGTGTAGCACAATGCAGTACTATATTGACAATTTAGCTGTGGTTTTGCGTTGAATTCTTATTGGTTGATGTGGCTCACAACCTTATTAAGGTTGCATCATTTATTAATCTAGAATTACAGGAAAATACAGTCACCTAAGCTAAAATGACATTTTTTGCAATTGCAGGCATTTCTGACTGTGTTCCCAGAGTACAATAGATTGTCTCTACATCACTGCCTTGTTCACTTCTAGTGTCCATGCCAATTTCCAATGGAAATAAATAGATATGTCATCCATAGGTCAGTAGGTAGATAATGTGAAAAATTATGAAAGTTGTATTTCATACAAATCTAAACACTGCAATTTGGAGGCATCAGTTCTGGTTTTACTATATTTTCCTGCAATTTAGTAAATGCTTAAATAATTTCACTTTATTTCTGCTAGTATAGCTGTTTGTGTTTCTGACTCAAATTTCACTTTAGTAATTAATTGCTCATATTCCTCAAGTCTCAAAAATCTAGCTTCAGGGAAAGAAGATAAGAATTAGAGAAAAGACAGAAAAGACAGAATATCCAACAATTCTGAACTAAGCCTAAAATCCATTTATGTCTCTTTTCCTTTGGTCTGTGAGAGCTGTAAATAAAGTTTTCTAGTCTTGTTACCTCAGGAATGACCAAGTATGCCCACGCTCAATTGTTAGTAGTACATATTTTTAAAAATCACACATCTTCAGCAAGAATACTGAATCAGATTCTTAGATGACACATAAATCAACTGTTACTGTCTTCAGCTACCTAATGTGCAATTATTGAGAAGAGACAGACACTGCTCAGAGGTGTACAACAAAGGGACAAGAGGCAAACAAGCATGAATTGCAGCCAAAGAAATCTCAATTGGATATGAAGCAGAAGTTTTCACAGTAAGGGTGTTCAAACATTGAAACAGGTTGCCCTGGGAGGGTAAGAACCTCTCTGGAGATATTTAAAATTTGACTGGACAATGTTCTGAGAAACCTAGTGTAATTTTAAAGTTAGTCCTGTTTTGAGATGGGAACCAGAATAACTCCAGAGACTGTTTCCGATTTGAATTATTCTAGGACTCACATCATTTTATTTGCTTTATTATTTCACTTGAAGAGATGGCTTAACTTACTTAGCAACATAAATACTGTAGCATAAAAAAAGAAGACTCATCATTTAAGAGGCATTTTTACCAATAATTACTTTAAAGTATACTATGGGAATTACAAGCAATTATTTCTTCTTTTAAATAAGGGTACTGATAGGTAACTAACTTAAAATGCAGTATCAGGCAAAAAGGGAAAAAGCACTAAACTACTATGTTCCCTATATGAGAGGGAAGGAGTGTGCACTTTGAAGACCGCTGTAGAATCATAGAATAATAGAACTAGAACTATAGAATAGTTTGCATTGGGAGAGACTTTGAAAACTCATTTAGTCCAACCTCCCTGCAATGAGCAGGTTTTGTCCATTGAGGTTTAAACATGTGTTGTGCAGACAAGATGCCCTTTTCACAGGCATATGCTCTGCTTTGGGCCTTGATTTTCCCCGAGAATGTACAGTCCTTAAAGGGAAGTTTTTGTATTTGATTTCAATTAGTTTGGTTCTTGGGGAGCTGTATAACAACAAAACATCTTGTACTGATAGCTTTGGGCTCTTTCTCCAACAGTTTATTCAGCACAGTAATTAATAAGGTGTATAAACAACTTGTAATTTTGTTAAACAGAATGTTGACTGAAATAAATATTTAAAGTTGGTTGCTTATTTCTTGGAGAACTTTTAGCTATTTTGTTGGGGTTTTTTTGTTTTGTTTTGTTTTGTTTTTTAAAGATACATATTATGAGCTTGAACTGACCTGGTGGACTTTGTGACTTGTTTCAGAAAACAGTAACAGTAAAGTCTTCCCAATATATATCTAATAAATAGCAATATAGTTCTTCAGAGGATTGTAAACTTAAAGGCATCAGCTTCATAAGAGACCCTGTTCCATTATCACATCACTAGCATCTGTAACTCTTGTCATAACTGACAAGTTTCATTGTAAAGGCAGCTGAGTGACATTTCTGTGGGTATTCTTTGGTTTTAAATACGATTGGAAAGGCAATCTAAGGGTCTTCTAATTCATTACCTAAATTAATTTTTAACAATTTTATGAGCATTTTCTCCTCTTTATGTAAGGCTACACAGTTGTTCAACATTGTAACACAGCCAGTGGATTTTGGTGAGATGACCTAATGACTCTGAGTGTTTTAACAAAACTCCCATGTTAACTTGCCAAGATCTACTTTCCCACTAAGTCAGAAGACAATATATAGTGATAAAGTAACTACATTGGCAAACTAGAAGGAAACACATTTCAACAATGATAGAAAAGGAGATGAAAAACACCCAAAGTGAACAGAAAAAGAAACCAGATTGAAGATTCAACAGACTCGCCATTGGCTTTATTTGTACTGGATCAATGCCAAAAAATAGCAGGTTTACAGAAACAAAAACAAGAAGTGACTTGAGCCAGAAATATCAGAAATAATGGTGTCAGACTGCTTTCAGCAGTATAATTCTGACCATTTCCCCCCCCTACTTTTGTTACTGATCTTCAGCTCTCTTCCCTTGACATTTTCATAATCTTCTTTTCATCCACTTTACAGATGTTACAATGCTTATCTCTGTACTTGTTCTCCTTTATTCCCTTTTCAAAACTACCAGCATCACATAGTAATTCCCCCCACAGAACAATTCATATCGGCTTTTTCATTTTTTTATAGGCAACAGAAACTGAGCAGCCACCTCCACACACACAGAGTAAGGATTGAGAGGGAAAATGATGGTGCTATCATGATTCTAACAAATTATTAATATACTTGCTTTATTGTATATTATATCCCTTTCTCTGACATGCTATTTGTCTTGTCTATTAATTTTATATTTTTATAGTGGTATCATTTTTATTTCTATAGTACTTACATCAAAAAAGGGAAGAGGTGAAGAATTATAGTAATAATTCATGACTATACATTGATTTGAAATATAATGATAATGTTGATGAAGAAGAAAAAGAAGATAAAGCTAATGTTCTAAGATGGCTGAAGGTAAGTATAAATGGACACGACAAAGTTTCTAGTCTTCTGTAATGCAAAGACTCCAAAAGAACTAACTTCAGGCAGGAGAACAATAATGTTATTGTAATCAATACAAAAAACCTGAAAAAAGCAGGAATATAAAAATAGGATCAATTTTTTCAAAATTTACCTTTCATGAAATGTGTGTTTAAAATACAAACATGGCTGATGTAAAAAAGGAAGTGGGAGAATACTTCAAGGGAAGATTATTCTTTCCTCCGATATAGGAATGCTTTGCTCAGAAATCCTGGAAAAGAGTAATAGAAGTCATAGGTAAGATAGGAGTTTAAGAAAATATGGGTCAAGAAAAATATAAGCATAATACTGTTGTCCATAGGGTTTTAATGATGGAAATGTCACAAAAGAAATGCTTACTTTAAAAACTGACCATATCTTAAGAACACAAATATTTTGCACACTGACAGTGATGCTCACCTCTAAAATACCAAGAACGGCAACAACATCATTGATGACTCACTCCAAGTTATATTCTCCTCAGTAATCATTTCTACTTTTGACCTTAACTTGGGGCTAATAAGTAAGGCAAACCGAACTGCAACTAGTTGATAAATGTATTTAAATTCTGACTCATGGTTTAATCAATGTATTTAGGGAAAGACAGGACAGATCTTCTCCACAATCAGTGCTCTAAATGGAGTGACATGTGTCACTAGATTTCATTTAGCTATGCTTTCTAAGATTCTCATAACAACTTTTCTTAGGTCAAATGGCTGGAATGCTTGCAAGAATGCATGAAGATTCACCATCTTGTACAAATACAAGTTATTGTTTTTTACTAATGACTATTACAGAATAATTGAAGTTGGGAGGGACCTCTGGACATTGTCTAGTTGAACCTACCTGCTCAAAGCAGAGTTGACTACAGCAGTTAACTCAAGGCAATGTACAGTTGGGCTTTGAATATCACCAGACAGGAACTTTGCAACATCTCTGTGAAACGTATTCTAGTGTTTAACCACCCTCACAGTAAAAACATGTTTTCTGATGTTCAAATAGAATTCCCTCTGTTTTAACTTGCACTCCTTGCCTCTTGTGCTGTCAGCGGGCCCTACCGAGAGGACACAAGGTAGCATGGCTTGGGAGTTGCTGACTTTTACAGAATCACAAAATTTCAGTCAGGAGAAATATTTTCTTAATATTCACTAAATTTTAAACTCCTTAGGAAACAACCGTTCCCCTAGAAAGAGATGGGGTTTACTGTTTCACAGTTGCAGTTGAGTTTTCTTACACAGAGAGTTTGTCTTGCACAGAAACCAAGCTATTGTCTTCTGCAAGACAGAGACTGTGAGCCTATGCTGAAATCAGAACCCTAACCTCCAATTTCATAAATGTGCAAAGTCTTTCTTTTTCTTCTTGTAATATGAAAGTAGGTCTACCCATTTGGGAGCAACAAAAATAGTTCATTTGTTAATGTGAATTAGCTTGACTAGACCGAGTTTGGAAAGCAGTGTAAAACAATGAAGATGCAGTAGAATGGATGTCAGCATAGGTTTCATACCTAATGAATACCTACAGTCCAAGGCACAGCTTTATGGCCTGCTCAGAAGTTGATGTTACCCCATCTCCACTGTATCACTACCCCAGCTAGTCACATTATTTCAGATATGCCCATCATGCTTCCTAAATGTAGTATAGACATGGACTGCATTGCATTTATTAAATGATGTGATCCTAAAATAGACTATCAGGCAGTGTTTCCATTGTTTACCCCTCTCAAAGTCATAAAAACAGTAAAGCATTTATCTTGGAAAAAACCCAGTAAAAATCAGTTGAGATTCCAAACACATAGACTTCAGAAATGCGGTATGCTCTGTCTGTGATAAGTTAATGAATCAAGACATATGAAGATTCACATTCGTGATGGAGGTTAATACTCTACTAAGGCAGAAGAAGCTGTTGCTTCAGCATAACTGTATTTCCCTATTTTTGTAGTTTGTTTGTTGGGGTTTTTTTTAGCAGTAGTAGCTGGGAAGTATTAGCAAAATTCAACAATTCAGCATTTCTAAGTGAAATCATGAAATGAGTTACTTTTTCACTGATTTCTGAAACATCTTTGTAACTAGTCAATAGTTTTACTTGCTTCCTAAGTATTAGAACCTACCCCGTGAGCACAGGGACTTCATTAAAAGTACCAGGAAAACAAAGTAGCTAGAGTAAACAAATGACCTCTAATCTAAAATATCTTTGGCATTTAGTTTTGTTGTTTCTGACCACAGGACTCTCTTTAAAGAATGAGAACTGCCTGAGGAGAGACAGACTCCATCTGACAAAGCAAGGGAACAATGTCTTTGCAAAGTGGTTTGCTAATTCAGTGAGGAGGGCTTTAAAAAGGTCTGGTGGGGAACACTGACAATACCTGAAGAGAAGTAGAGGCCTGAAGGGAAATGAAGAGCTCCCTGGAGGAATACAGGATGATGGAGGCCCTTATGGAAACTGCGTGACTAGGGACTGATCTCAAGTGTCTGTACAAACTGGAGAAATTAGAAACTGTCTATGAATAGTTCCAGACCTGTGGTTTCATTAGGGTCACAGATACATAATAGGGTATGACTCATAAACGGAGTGCTGTAACAGATGGATACAGGCTCTTTAGCAAGGATGGAACAGGAAGGCAAGCAGGAGGGTTTGAACTTTGTGCAATGGAGCAGTTAACATGCATGGAACTTTACCTTGGAGCAAAAGCAAGCTGGTTAAGGACAGACCAACATGCGTTATGTCATGGTGGGCATCTGCTACAGACCACCCGATCAACAAGCCTTCTTAAGCCTCATGAAGACTTCTTTAAAAAAATAAACAGCAAAGACAAATATCAGAACTACAAATCCAGACTAAAAGAAATCAATTTTCAGATTCTTCAGGAATCTGATCAGTGGGACCACGTGGAACACTGCCCTATGTAGCCCAGGAGAGCTTTAAGGACAACAGTCCTTTCCAACATGCAGTCGGCCAGCATAGATGAACTGGGAACACATGACTGAGCTCAAATGCGAAGAAGAAGTCCACAGAAGGTGAAAGAGGGGAGCACTTACCTGGGGGAAATACAGAGACATAGCTCAAGCATACACGTTTGAAATGAAAGCCAGAGGCTGAAACTAGAAAAGAGTGTGAAAGGGAAAAAGCAGGATTTCTGTAAGTACACAGGCAGCAAAAGGAAGACAGAGAAAAATTTAATCTCACTTTCCAATGGGCAAAGGATATTGTGACAAATGATGCAGAAAAGACTTAGAGCCACTTCTGTCTCAATTTTACCGACAAGGTCTGCTCTCAGGCTTACCAGACCCCTGAGCCTGTCAGACATCTGTGGGTGTGAAACCATTCGCAACAGTAGAGGGAGACTGCATTACAAATCATGAAAACAAGTTGGACAAACACATGTCTATGATGACACGGGAAGCATTTGAGTGTACTGAGGGAGTTTGACAATATAATTACAAGACTGTTTTCTGTATTCAAAAAGCCATAGTTATTCAGAAATGTTCCTAATGACTGAAAAAAGGCAAAAAAGACACACATCTTAAAAAAAAAAAAAACAAAAAAAAAAAACAGCAAAGGGGAGGATCCTGGTAACTGTAGGCCAATTAGCCTAATCTCGGTCCCCAGAAAGATTACAGGACAGAGGATAAATTTATAGACAAAGGTAACTCAGCAAAGGAAGTGTTACAGTGTCATGTATCATATGAAATGAGCTTGAGGCCTGCATACAGGGTCTTATCTAAAGCTTGTTAAGCTCAGTAAATCTGTGAGTCTGGAAAAATAATCTCAGGATCTGAAAATAAGACCTGGATTCACACCCATTCTGTTTAGAAGAATGAAACTCAAACAAAATCCATCTCCACCCCTTGCCTCAGATCTGAGTTTCCCCACCTGGGAACCAGATGGTTTGTTCAGCATCAAACCACAGTACAAATCAATGCATGAACAACTAAGTTTTGAACTCAAATTGGATTCAAATCCAAACTGACATCACAGCACAGACATAATCACAATTTAAGACATTTTCTTTCTCTTCACTGGCAGAGTCTCCAGCTCTCTTGCTATATGCTGTTATTGGGATCTGTGCCACAGATGTGCATACCCATCATTGATTGAATTCTACAGTGACAGAATTAATGCTTGGCTAGATAAATTCCACATAAAATTTCCTTACTCTGACATTTCTTTGTACTCCATGAAGAATCATAGTGAAATACTAATCCTCAGCATTATTCCCCCTGCACACAGATTTTGGATGGTATCACAACGATCATGTGATGGACATGGATTTCCCCATATACAAGACATTCCTCCTTTACATAGCTTTCAGTCTACTTGAAAGTTTCTTTCCTTCATGCTTAGAAGGTTTTGCATTGCTCCTTGCCTACCTGAACTCCTGGGCTGATTTTAGCCCAGTAGGTCTATGTAGTATGGGTTAGGTAAATTAGTTAATTAAATCCTCTTGAAAATTAAATAGGATGCAAATCCCAATGGTTTTCTTCTACCAGTAACACAAAAAGAAAGGTTATGCAGGGTAACTAAAAATGTACATGTCTGTTATTTGAAAAAAGTTACAAAAGAAAGTGCTACTTATATATGTAAATAAAATTTCAAATATTTACTATCACGTCATAAAGGGAGAAATACTAGGTTGTTCTTGCCATCCAAATATTATCTTACAATTATGTACATGAGTCTATTCCTTTATTAGTTTTTTTAAGTTAAGGTTACCATCTGCTACACTTTCTTGAATGGAATAGAGATTATCTTGTATTCCCAGGGGGAAAAAATGTTTGCTGCTTTGTGTGTAGTTTCCTTAAACAGCATGATAATTTCTTTCCCTGTGATCATATGTAAAGGTTTTCTGAGAAAATGTTTGGACCTCTCTTCAGGTTTGAGCATAGTACTACAGATCCCTCAGATCCCACTTGAGATATAAATGTTCATGTACAGCTGTGCTCAAACAAGCTTGTTCACATTTTATTTCTGAAATACAAAAGGGACAGGACTTTCAAAAATCAAGAATCATCTTTCAAAACCCTTAGAAATTAATCTCTGTATCCTGAAGGGAGTAATAATATGCCTCATATCAGCTTCAGAACTAATAACACCAATGACTCTTTTTTTCATGTTACAACATCATGAAAGTGATAACATAATTTCAGTGACCTCTGAGTCCAGTGCTAGCTTTGTCAAGAAAGAATGGATCCAATAACGTATCTTTCTTAGATATTTCCTAATGCCAGTTTACTGCAGAAACACTAAATCAGCGTTCTGGCATTATTTATGGTGTAAAGGGCAGGATTTGTTATTCAGTAGTTCAACCAGACTTCAAGCCTGCCAACCTAAAGCTACTTTTCACAGTCAAGCTCAGATTAGCCTGTATGAGGAAAAGAAAACATTAATAAAATGTGACAAATAAATTAGTGTGATTTGTCTTTAAAATATTGATCTTTTTTTCTTTCTTCCCTCAAAGAAAATTATTGTCTCCAAGATTTTGGCAACAAAAATAAATTGCCTGTGTAATACAATGATAGCTAATGAGCTTTTCAGTTCAGGAACAATGGCTTTTCAAATATGTATTATAAAAAAAATTATTTCTTGACATTGACTCTACATGGAGAACTTCTACATGCTTGGTCAGAAGACTCTTGCCTTCCTCCAAGAGTGAGTTCCTGGCCCTGGGAACACTGTATGTGATGAATACCACTACTCACTATTCCTTTCTCCATCACTGCTTATAGGCTATCTCACCTTAAGAAAGGTTAAACTTTGATTCCTCATGTCACAGATCAAGCATTTGAAGAAAGATGAGCAGCAATCATGTTGTGAAATGTACTCCCAATTCAACATGCAAAGCTCCAGACACAGGCTGGTTCAGTGAGGGGACATCCCTCCATGCTGGCATGTTTTCCTCCAGCGTAGTTAGGGAAGAATAGCAACTCACCCGACCTTTAACCCCCACAGAGATCCTGTGGAGATAGAGCAGTGCAGCACAAAAGTTGTTGCAAGGTGAGTGAAGAGTTAAGTTTCTCTTTAAAACTGGCTGCTCTCATGTATTTTGGACAATGGGGACAGAGAATGAAGGGGGATTTCTCTTAAACGTAAAGCTGTTTCTTTGAGCTGCCAAATGGTCCATCATGCCAATCAATTTCTCTGTCAAACCACATGCTGCATCTTCACCTCTGTGTCAAGGTTTGGAGACAGGGGATTTAGCAAGTACTAGCTCACCGGTTGTTTTCCAGAACGGATGCTGTACCCGGGGAATTTCTTTCAGCCTCTTGCAAGTCTTCACTCCAGAGTGAAACATAAAGGTGAGGGAATGAGAATTTAACCCTTAACATATAGTCACAAGTTTAAGATACAGTTTCACCTCAGCATATAATAACAACCATTTTGATCACAACAGACTTGCTTCAATTCAGGTAAATTCTTGAACTCAGTTTGTTAATCATGAGCTTTTTTTTTTTATTACATCAGCTCACTTTTTGCATAGACTCTTGTTTAGATTTGTATGTGGTCATGTTTCAATAACTACACTATCCATGGCAATGTCACATGGGAAGTAGTAAAATAATCCTGCAAAGTAAAAAACCAGAATTTCACTTATGGGGAGGGACTCTTTATCAGGAAATGTAGTGATAGGATGAAGGGTAATGGTTTTAAACTAAAAGAGGGGGGATTTAGACTAGATACTAGAAAGAAATTCTTTACTGTGAGGGTGGTGAGACACTGGAACAGGTTGCCCAGAGAAGTTGTGGATGCCCCATCCCTGGAAGTGTTCAAGACCAGGCTGGATGGGGCTTTGAAAGGGGTTGGAACAAGATGATCTTTAACATCCATCCCAACTCTAACCATTTTATGATTCTATGCATTCCTGGGAATATAAGATGGAATTTAGCTGGTATGTCTCTTTAAATAAAATCTATTTGTAGTCTAACATAATTTTACAATTTAGAGCTGGCAGAATCAGAAAAGATTTCATATTAAATTATACAGATATCAAACAGAAGACACAAAGTTTCATAAACTAGGAGTTCTTTGAACTGTAACAAAATCTCAAACTAAAATGTAAGACATCAGTTCAGCATGGGAGTAGCAGAAGCTTCCTAGTTCGGTGTGGGAATTTGCATGATACCCATGGGTCCCTAGAACCAGTCCAATCAAAGCATCTACTTCCAGAAATTAAAAAAAGTGATAACTACATTCTCCAGTGGATCTAGTGCAAGAGATGTAGCCATACACACCCTTTGTAACTACTGCAGATAATGGCACTCAAAACAATTGCGTGAAAATTAAGTATTTGTTCATGAAGTGAGGAACCAGCTCAAGATCCCACATTTCAACGTTTTCTGTCTCACCAGCTACATCTACTGTAAGGCCACCAACCAATCAAACTATGGAGAACTTTCCACTGCTTCCATTGAAGTTGGTCTCCTGTACAGTAAGAAGTACAAGGTTTAAGGATTCAGGAGAAAAGCATAAAATCAAGCACCTCAATTGCATATTCAAGTGTGAGTGGGCTTTTTTCTGTCTAGAGGGCTTTGAGAGAACAAGTCTCAATTTCATAAAAACACTACAAAATACCTACTTCTGCTTTGCAGCACAGATTTAGATGTCTGACTTTTCAACCCCCATTTTGAAAACATTAACCATAAACCTTCGCTTAAACCCTTACTACAGCAGCTAAAACCTACCTGTGGCTTTGCATTATAATGTATTTCAGTGTCTCCTAGGAGCAGAATACAATATTATAGACTTTGATAGCTTGACAGGTAACGTGACATAAGGACTAAACCAGAAAGTGAACGTTTCTTAGTCAAGATCTTAATTCAGAGTTCTGTACTTCTTTTTTTTTTTTATCAATTCCATTGATTTAGGACTGTTACAGGAGTGTTCCTAACTCAGTTTAAAGCAGTAGTAATATTTCATTATCAGCTGCAGCAAAGGAATCCAGAAAATCTGGAAAATAATTCATGAAAATATTTTTCCATTCTATTATTTTAAAGCAATATTTTTATGACAGTTATAAATAAGCCCAATAATTCTGTAAGTCTCTTTGATTCAAGTGTGGCTATCTTGGTAAGATCTTAAGCATCATGATTCAAAGGATTATGTATTTTTGACCAAATAGACAATAAAATTTACTTTAATTTTATAATAATCAAACTGATATGAGACTTTATCATACTACTTGAAGCTTCTGTAATGAGAAGATATCTAATTTCCTGCTGCTGACCTTGAACAAGGTAAAATGAGAACTGACTACCAAAAACCTTACTCAAATCATGGTAAATATCAGTGCTTAGTGGAACAGGCATTACTTTGGATAAACTTTTGTCAGCATCAGCTTCAGAGTCCCTACTAGCAGTGCTATTATATGAGAAAAGAAGCAAACTTTTTTTTTTTTGAGAAAAAAAAAAGTCTTTGTGATCTCTTATTTCTGTTTTAAAGCAATCCATACACTCTTTTGTGGCTGACACAGATATATAGAGACATATATATTTTTCAGATGGATACAGATGCATTCAGAGGAACACTGTACACAATTTAAATATTTATATTTTGCCACAAATACGAATAGGACGTGTCTATGTTTAAGCCATCTTTCTTACTTTATCCTTTAGAAACAGCTGCAATTATCAAATGTATCAACACAGGAAAGCTCTTAAACATGTAGTCGAGCCTTTAAAATATTTACAATAAAGAATAAATACATTTTCATGGCCTAATTCTCAATTTCTATTACCAGAAAGCATCACTGTGACTCCATTATACTATCCAGACACAAAACTGGTAGAGAAGAATCAAGCTATAAAATTGTGACATAAAAACACAACATTACAGAACACTTTCCTTAAAAGCATTCTCTACATTTACATCCATTAAAATATAACAAAACAAAAAGTGGTTTGGTCAAGTTGACCTTTTTTCCTCCATGAAACATTTATT
The DNA here is from genome assembly GCA_028565335.1 of Limnodromus scolopaceus. Classification (NCBI taxonomy): domain Eukaryota; kingdom Metazoa; phylum Chordata; class Aves; order Charadriiformes; family Scolopacidae; genus Limnodromus; species Limnodromus scolopaceus. Next base: position 173,205,559 of record JAOXNO010000001.1, read on the forward strand.
ACTTCATTCTACTTGCAGAATATGAACATACTTAGCAATTCTTTGTACATACCAGTCTCTGGAAGAAAAATAACAATTTCTGCCTGTTTGGAAAGCAAATCTATATTGAATTAAAATATGCTGAATCTTCATAATATCAAAAAGTGATGAAAGAAATTTAATAACTTTAACACCGGCTTTCATAAAGCAGAACTACAACATGAATTACCTTGAATCCAATTCAGGAAAAATACATCTAAGTAGTTTACATAGTAACCCTGAAATGACCATAGTTAACAAAGTGTGTTAATAAAAGAGAAACACATCCTGAAATCACAATGGGATGAGATCCAGATGTGCAACATCCTTCCTCTCTGTAGTCCCTTCCCCAAATCAACTTGAGTCTACATCCAAGGAAAGACAGAATTTTATGCATTACTGATGCTAACTCACTTTATCCAGTAGAGAGATATAGGTTTTATGATCCCTTCCTTGAACACAAGAGTTTCTGTTCTTCTGGTTCACAACAAAATGTCCCATCAGAGGTTAAAGCAGAGAGAAAGAAGGAAATATCTTCTTCACCATCCTTATAACCACTCCATTGTTCAGCTAAGAACAGAGGATTCACAAGAAGTGAAAGCAAAACAGGGCATATAGGCTGCTTCAATCCACAATGAAGTATTCCTCTGATTGAAGGGAGAATTCTGTCTATACAGCAGAAATATGTTTTTGAAACATTGAAATGCTATAGGGAAAAAAAAAAAAACACTGAAGGAAGAACCATGACTCAGTATTTGCAAGTGAAGACTGAAATCACTAGATTACAAAATCCTCCTTCATTGCTGCACTGATCAATCAATATTTTGTCTCTGGACTTAAGACTTGCATTCTTGTCTACATAACAGTAAAGGTAGGATACAAAGCACTATTAGTTTTTAAAGGTTTTGACAAAATTTCAGAGACCTCCAAAAGGTAATTTTTTGTCAGTTGAGAGTCATGAAGACATTGAACCGAGGCTGTCCTCATCCTAACTGCTTCTCCAATTTTTAGGTCTTTCCAAGCAGGAAGACATCATTAATATCTCCACTGCATCCATTTTCTAGTACAACTTTTCATCTTCGTCACTACAGATTATTTTGCTACTTAAACTGAAAGGGATCATAGATTTAAGTGCCAAATTATTACCTTATTCAGGGCTATTCAGGAACCCTTTAGCTTCAGAAATTAGGTGGATTTTCAAACACATCTATTGGTTTATTTTGTCCTCTTCACTGATTCACTGATTTGGGCAGAGTTATGAACAGAAGAAGAAAGCATTGAGCTATCTTCTTTCATGGAATACCTTAAGTTTATTGACTTCCTTCCCAAAACCAGGGACTAAAATTTAAGCAGTGAAATGCTGACCACTACATCCTGTGGTTCATGAGTTTCATTCCTAATGCCCAACCACATACTCATATTAATGGAACTGATTATTGTAACTTTACCATTCTTCTCCATTTCCAAGTGGACCTTTTCTCTTATGTTTTGTAGTTTATATATATTTTTTCCCCTTTCTTTATCTTGTCTTCCAATCCCTACCATTCTGTGATTCTGTGATTACCTTACCATGAATTCTTCATTCTTCACCTAGAACAGATGGTTTTTGTTTTTGTTTGGTTTTTTTTTCCTGGCAACCCAGCAAAGGAGATGAACACCTGTTATTCTCATTTTACAAATGGAAAAATTAAAGAACTTGACTGAAACCACAAGGTAAGCTAGTATCATTGTATGGATGGCCTCCTAGCTGTGTGATATAGCCCCCAGTGCCTTGGTGATATTAGCTTGATTTGAATGGTCACTGCCAAGCAACACTCCTGAGAGTGGGAAATGGTGACCCGTCAGCCGTGACCACCAGAGAAACCCAAAGGGCATCAGAGCACTAGAAAAAGACCAGTCACATTGTTATAAATTGAGACCATCATGAAATGAATGCTTGTGCATTCCAAATCACACAGCTGTACAGGTTGGGACATCCAAAATTTTAAATATGTGTGGACTTGGTAGTTTCCAGCTAACTTTAATAAAATTCATGAGTGCAGCTGACCCAGTATTTTGCAGTCCCTGTTGATGATTTTTCCCAATTTTGTAATTTTGGTGGTACAATTTCAGGTGTACTCGAGGGTTACAGTACAAAAATCCCAGTCAGGAACCTGTGACGTAGCCAATTCTAAAGACGTTTTGTAATACTTATATATTAAAAGGTCTGAAAGAGTGTGGTTGTGATTGCTCTACCGTAGAGTTTGAATTGCAAGCTACCTTAATTTTCTATGGTGGATATGTCTTATCTACACCGGTAGCACTGAAAAACAATAAAGTGCAGAAACTCGACAAATGCTATTTATAAGATCTTTTGCAGTTTGTTTCATCTTTGTGCTTCATCTTCAAGCACTGCAAATGTCGAGATGGAGTCGAAGTTATGGATTTTTTGTTTGTTTGTCTGTTTGTTAAGCGTAAATTATAATAGTTCAGGAATTACTTCTAAGTAATCTCCAAAATTTGCTCAAACAAGGAAAACAACATGACAGAGTATTCAGAGTCTTGAAGAATTAATAATCTTGGGAGTTTAGGGTTGCATTTGGTTTGGTTTTTTGGGGGTTTCTTTTTTTTCTGTGTGGTTGGTTGTTGATTTTTCTGGAGGGAGCTGGACAAACATTATTTTTAAAACATCGCTGGTAAATATGGATCTTAGAAAATATTCTCTCTGTAAGAAACTCAAGGACTTAAAATTGTGCTGCAGTGGAACTAGTTGGTGTTTTTAAATGATTTCAGATGCACCAGGATTTTATCCCAGGAACTAAAAATCCTTCTAAAACACATTGACATTAATTCTATTTAACTATAAAAAAAGCCCATACAGCTTCCTGGGTGGAAACAGAAAGAGAGATTAGAGATTTCTCTTTATTTCCCAGTACATTTTTAGAAGGATATTGGGCTGACTAGGTTCTTAAGTACTTCAGCTAAAGGCCTGAGGATACCTTGTCATGAAAGTGACTCAATTAACCCATGGTGACAGAAAGGAAAAAGGAGACTTGCAGATTATTTGAAGGGAGGAAAATATTTCAGATGTTTGTTTGAAGTTTATCTTGGAATCCTTGGAGTATTTTTGCTACTTCAAAAAATATCAACTTGAAAAATTAAATTTTTTGGATGTGTTTGTTTTGTAGTTAACATTTTGTTCACATGCCAGCTGATGGCTAGGCATGTAAATATGGAACAGTAGATGAATGGTGGAATGCCAGCTGATAAAAGTGTGCTTTAAAGAGAGATTGGAATGAAAAATTCCTTACTTGGCCAAGAGGAGAGAGGATACTATGCCAACTGTGGTGGGATGCTTGGGTAAACAGACTGAGTGGCAACTTGGAGAAGGCATTCTGGATTGAAAAACACATTTGTTGGGATAAATTTGGCAGAATATCTAACGTTTACCTCTCTGTGTAACAGTAGACAATGTATTTCCCTTCATGAATCTTCAAGTCTCAAATAGACTATGGACCAAATTGTGTGACAGCTTGTCCAATTTTGCTTTGTAAGGACAAATAATTCCTATTTTCAGTCTTTGTTCAAGAATTTGTATGTGAGGGGTATTTCTATGTTTGTTTTTCACAAATATATTTCTGAAATATATTTCAGTTCATTAGACAAGACTCTCTATGGCAACCTGTATACCACAGGTTATGATGGTATATGCCACAGATAATGTCTATAGCTGAAACTGAACAGATCTCAAAATACTGAATATTTTCTTGCAGTGGCTGAGGAGGGTCTTGGGCTGCAAAAGCAAATCGTGTCATAACAATTTCCTTTAGATTGTGCTGGTTTCAGTTAGAATCGCAGTTAGATTCTCATTTAGAATCTTCTGGTGATTTGAATAGCAGTGCAGCATCTGTAGCCTTACCTGTGGAGATCTTCAGTGAAAAAGGAAGGAGTTAATCCAAGACATTATTTACCCTCATCCTTCTCTAGAGATGTCTTTTTTCTCCATCTACAGACAAACATATTGACTTATTTCTGTTTCTTTTACTTTGTATGATAAAGAGCAAATATAGATTCTCATGGGTAAGTGGAAATCACTTAAGTTTAGATATCTGAAAAATTAGACATAAATTTTATTTTAATTGTTGAAAGAGGAACAAGCATATCAAAACAGAAATTTATCTGACCTTCCTTGGGCACATATTTTAGGATAAAATGTATTGTCCTCCAGAAATTTTCTTTTCATTGAATAAAGATGGACCAAGATACTAAAGACAATTTTTAAATTATTATATAAGGAAAAATTAATCTCCCCCAGTAACTTCTATACTAGCCGACATTGATTTTCTGCCCCCTAACACATAGCTAATAGAGCCTTCAGGTCTTTGTTTGTGTCATTTGCCCTTGGAGCTGTTATCTTTAAAACTATTCTTTTAGTAGAATTGAAGAAAATGTGAGAATCAGAGGAATCTGTAAATTGCACACAGATTGAACCACCAAACTGATTGTGAATTGTGACCTTAGGATGATCAGGTAGTCATTTCAGAAGAAAATCTGGTCACCTGTGTTACTAATAGACTACATAAGTGGAAATACAACATAGTAATCCAGCTTGTGAAAATAAAACTTGCTAGATACATAATACTTCCTTATATAAAAAAAAAAAAAAACAGGGTATGAACTTCTTTGAAGTGAAAAATTTTCTATGACAAATCTTTCTGTCTGTGGTAATAGCATTCAAAGAAATCACAATACATACAGTACAACTGATTTCATAATCAGGAAGGTAAACCTAGCAGAAGAATTAATTACAATAATGTCGGTACATATGTTTTTCAGTTTCAGATAAGTTTCAGCAGTCCTTCACTTCTATTCTCAGAAAAGATAATGAAAAATTAAAACTAAAACCTTATCTTAAATTAATTAAAACTAAAGGTCCTAAGAGATATGCTGAAGATTATTGCATTCTGATAATACAGCTAAGATTTCAACATAACTAGAATAGGAGTCACAGAAAAAAAGTGTTCTTTTTGGAAAACAGTACAGTCAGGACAAGATACAGCTGAGTAGCTTTGGAAGATGAGCTATCTCAGGGCATTCTAAAATGACAAGTAGTAAAGAGATTAGTTTTACATCTCAGAGAAATCTTCTGATTTTAATGGATTAAGACTGTATTTTCTGATTTCTTTTTAACCTTATTTCCAATGCTATAATCAATAAGTTAACTTTGTATACTGTTGTACAGCTGAATATATTATTTTTTCTTTTTAAACTTGTCTGGTTTTTAAAGTGAACTCAGGGGTAGCTAATAACTCTGATGTCTTTTTTGCATCTGTTTAGGATGTCTACATAAATAAAATTTAATGTAAAAAATTTATTCTGGGTACTTGAAAATCAAGAAAACTAGCTGCGTTATATTTCCTACCAAAACTTATTTTGCTTCAGAGAGCTGATAATATTTGTGTAAGGTAGAAAAGAGAAGTTCCTCCCAGTGAGCATATTCTGACAAACATCTGGCTATGGAGAGAAAACCTGTGTTGTCCAGAAAAACCCATAGTTTCACAGATTCATTAGATTTACTAGGAAGGTAAAAAACCCAGTAAAATTGAAAGCTGGCTAAAAGATTAAAGGGTTGAGAAAGATAGAATTTCAGATCGTACATCTGAAAAGGACGAAGGGTATTAGAAAAAGAGGGTTGAAGCCAGGGTGAAAAATGTACTTTAAGAAACAACAAAGCATAAATTTTATAAAGTTAAAATATATGGAACAAACAGTAGGACAATAAATGTGAGCCAAACAAATAAGAAGGGGGAGCAATTGTAGAACCTGATTATTTAAAAATATTATATGAAACAGATTTACTGCAAGCAGCTTTGCAAAAATAGTTTCCCTATTCCTCAGTCCTTGGGAACACGAGTCCCTGGGAAATGTCTTGTTTTCAAAACTTACCAACATTTCCTAAAATGTAAAGAAACAGATTGAAGCAGGAAATGGTTATTTCATTAAATATTATATCTTTTGAAAACTAGCTTCCAGTACTAGACAACATTAAGATTTAAAGAATTGTAGATCAAGCCTTTTAAAATAAATAAATAAATAAAAACAAACAGGTAGAGAAGACATTTTTTCCAGTTATTCCAGGCAGTAGTCGTAAACACAGGACTGATAGCTCTATTGTTATTGGTAAGTGTCCCTAGTTTTGACCACCAATTACATCATTCTCAGAATCATAAAATCATAGAATAATTTAGGTTAGAAAAAAACTTTTGGAGGCTACTTCGCACACTCCCTGCTCAAAACACATCTAATTAGATCAAGATTCTCAGGCCTATGGTAGTTGCGTCTTGAACATCTTTAAGAACAGACATCCTACAACCTCTCTGAGCAGCTTGTTCCCATATTTAAGCATACTCATGATTTTTTTTTTCTGAATATATAATCAGTATTTCCCATGTTCCAAGTTCTTTCTTTCTCATCTTACTGATGCACAATTAGAAGAGCAGAAGTCTGAGAAGTTACCTCCATCCTCCCATATGTTTAATTACTTTAATATAGCAACATATAAGGGTGAAGGACCTATTTTGTTGGGGGTTTTTTGCTTGTGTGCTTGTTTGTTTGCTTAGCCATAAGCTTTTAACATTACTGAGGAAATGTTTACTATTGAAAAATCAATAATTTTTAGGGCAAAAAAAAGTTTTTATTGATAAACTGATGACTGAATCTTATCAGCGTTCAGTATATCTTATTTTGATTAACACTTGAAGAAGAAATCATCTGAATGGCTGAATAAAACTGATGATTTGATGTTTTAAAAATCCCCTAAACTCTTTGTGTTGCTTATTTCTTTTTAATTGAGTTCTAAAACACAAACAGCTGCACAGGGACAATGAACTGCTAGCAACTCATTCAGATTCAGGCTGCTAGCAAGAGCATTTTAGTCACATAGTTTGGGTTTTTTCACCAAATACTGGCAATTCTTACCATATACCTCTTTCAGTCAAAATGGAGCTTGAACAATGATGCATTTATATTCATTTGTTGAAAAAAGTTTCTCCTTTCTCATCAAGGAAAGTATCTGGACTCACTGATTGCTCTTTCTTTATGTTAACTTGAGTGAGTAGCATGTTTTCTTTGATGGCTTAGTTAGTGTAACTAATCATGCTAGACAGGCGTCCAGCTATTCTACAGCTCTACTACCTATAATATTCCTTTTATTCTGACCTAAAAAATGTCTTTTTTAAAAAAGTTTTTTTTTTTTTCATTTTTACTGCATTTACAATTTCTCAATGTCAATCTGTCGCTGACCTGGACTTTAATGGAGTTCCAATTTTACTATGAAGGACTGAAGTAATTCTTCCCCTCTCCACTTGTGTGTTACTCTTCACATGCAAAATTTTTACTGACATCAGATTAGCAAGAGTTATTGGATATTTCCATATGTTTTAAATAATTATAGATATAACTAGAAGGGATATAATTGGCTGTAGCTGAATATACCAAGGACTGAAAGATATAAGAAGTCTTAGACTCAAACTAAATCTTTTTACAAGCTCCATAACATTTGGTTTGTTACTATTTTTCATTTTGCTTTCCTCTACACTTTTTAATCTGTCCAGGAAAACTAGTCCTAAAATAAGATAAGAAAAGCTATTTTCACTGCTTCCAAAAACAGCTGCCACTAAGAGAAAAGTCTGTTCTCTCACTCAAGTTTTCCAGACTCAATTTTTTGCGGACCTTTGGGATTTAGACATCTCATATAGCTCAGCAAAGTCCTTTATATGTATGTGAAATTAAATAAAGCTCTTGAACCTTTTAAAATTTTGCCCATCACAAAATCATATTTATATATATTTATGTTTATGTTTATGTTTATTTCCTTTTTATATGTACAATCAAGCAAATGTTGCTTTTCTTTTAGCTAAATGCTTTTCTAACAAGTTACAAATGTTAATAAGTTTTGCTAAAAAAGTCAGTGTATATACCAATTTTAAACTCATATAACATTAGCAATAAAGAAAAGAGAAAACTTCTGATAAAGAGCTTTTATTGTTCAATTTACAGACAGAGAAAAAGAAAATTACTTTTATACAAAGGTAAGCACAAATTAATTAGTGAATTATGCTAAAAGAGCACAGACTGTTTTTTTCAAAGCAGTTTATAAACAAACCCTCATCACAGCCATTGTCATATTTTATTTTTCAGTAGAATATATAAAAAAACATTGTTCATAAACCTTTGGTTGATTTTTTTAAAAGTAATTCAGAAATTGCATGAACATTTGTAGAAGTTGATGTCAGGAATTTCATTATCGTGCTGTCCTTTAACACTTTTGAACTGCTGACTATGTGACTAAAAATGGTCATTCAGGCAGTTCTTTTTGTAGGTAGAAACACAATGATAAAACATGTAAAAGGACAGTCAGAAAGCCAGTGATTACAATCTGACTTTAATCAATTCTCCATGCAAGTGTCTACTTGTGGATAACGAGATATAATGGTCTGCAATGCCCTGGATGAACCTCTTCTGGTCATGTCTGACTGACAGCTATTTTAGTAAGAAAGCAATTAGAGAAATGTTCAGAAATCCAGACACTACTAGTTGGCTGGGTTAAGTTTGATTTTTTAAAAAAATCAAGTTATTCTTAAAAATGAGAACACAGAGGCACCTCCTTTTTAGTCTCTGTGTTTCAGTCTGGAACTCTTGAGTCAAATGACAACTGTGTATCATCTTTTGTCTTGGAAAACAAACAATACAGGAATCCATGCCATAAAATCAGTTCAGAAGAGGAGAGATATAAGGATGTTCTTTTGGTTTGGTTTGTTTTCATAAATCCTAGATCTACATATTTTGATATAAAAATGTTATTAATTTTAAATTATAATTTTAATAACTTACAATTTCATTCTCACTTCTGTTCTTCTTTAATAGATACTCAGTGATAAACATTCATATACAAAATACTTAAACATTTATAATTGGGTGCAGCTGGATTCGGTTGCTTTTTCATTAAATAAGACATCCAAGTTAATTAAAGAAATGTTGAAGAAACTTTTGCTTTCTCAAAATAAGTGACAAGCTTGAAAACCTTCAGGGATAATATCTCTCTTTCATCCGTAAATCTGCACTAAACACTTCCATCTCTTCCTCCATCTTACTTCATTTAAAAAGATTAGTATGAATTATCCAAATTTGTTAGGTTTTCTAGATTTACATGAAAGAATATTTTAGTTTTTTAAAGACTTCTTAAAGCCAAAAATGTACCCTGAAAATGTACTGAAGTGTAACACTGAGTGTGATTTATCAGACTAAAAGTCAGTCTAGACATCTGAGTTCTCATTTATGATTTTTCTTTAGTCTTTTGTCATTCCTTTGTAAGCATCTTGGCTTTCTTCCTGACACAAAACACATGAAACTCACAGCTCCTAGGTAGCTGTAACCAGGTGTCCAGACGCAGACACTCAGCCTTGTGTCTCTCATGTATGCACTGTGTATTTAGTCGGAACAACCTATGTGTCTCCTGTCACAGGATTCATCTACTCATTCTAGATAGTTAGAATGCACATTTATACAGTCAGAGTCATGTTTAACAAACAGAGTACACTTTACCAGCTGTAGATCAGTCTCTATAACGCATTAGAAGGGATATTTGTTGTGGTCTTTCTGTCTGCTTGATCAACCTAGCACATGGCCTGATTGTAAATACCACCAGCTTGTGTCCAAGATCTTTGGAAATTTCCTGAAGGCTCTGGGAGCGAGCACAGTGCATTTTTTTCATTTCCCCATATATCTTCAAGGTAATTTCATAGAAGATGGTAGTGGTAGATATGATAAAGAAATAAGATTGTATAGAAAAGACTGGAGCTATGGAGGGCAAGTATGACCAAATTGACGTCTGTTTTCCCTAACAGTGCTGTTTCTTTGTAATGGAGTGTAGACATCTTAACGAGTGGCCTACTATCTGACCAAACACTAAGCTGAGTGTAATTTTTCTCTGTGTATAAGTAAATGGAGAAATAAGGAATTCAGTCCAGTTCTCCAGACAGGAAAATAGTGTAACTTGAGATGCACTAGGGTGATTCTGCTGTATTTCAGCTGATATTGCAGAAGAGCACACATCTGTCTTAGTTGTCTATGATATCTGCCAGCCTTGTAGCGATGATATCTTGGACTATAAAGGCATCTCAATGGTATGAGATGCCTATGTGTGGGTGACTGACCCAAATTAAAAATCTCTGCTCCGGGGCAAGAACTTAATGTGGAAGAAATGACCATGTGCTGCCTAGGTATGTGTCGTGGTTTAACCCCAGCTGGCAGCTAGGACCATGCAGCCACTCGCTCGCTCACTCGCTCACTCCCCTACTTGGCATGGGGAAGAGAATTGGAAGGTAAAAGTGAGAAAACTCATGGGTTGAGAGTAAAGACAGTTTAAGAAGTAAGGCAAAAGCCACACATGCAAGCAAAGCAAGAAAAGGAATTCATTCGCTACTTCACTTTAATGGTTGGACTCGATGTTCTCAAAGGTCCCTTCCAACCATGAAGATTCTGTGATTCACATCAACAGGCAGGTGTTCAGCCATCTACAGGAAAGCAGGGCTCTATCAGACATAATGGTTACTTCATGCTCCCTTCCTTCTTCTTCCCCCAACTTTATATGCTGAGCCAGCTGTCCTGGTTGTGTCTCCTCCCAGCTTCTTGTACACTCCCAGCCTACTCACTGGTGGTGTGGTGTGAGGAGCAGAAAAGGCCTTGACTGGTTAGCAACAACCGAAAACATCAGTGTGCTATCAGCATTACTTTCATCCCAAATCCAAAACATAGCACTATACCAGCTGCTAGTAAGAAAGATAACTCTATCCCAACTGAAACTATGACAATATGCTTTTGGCCAGTCTGCAATGACTTAAGAAATAGTCACCAAAAACTGGTGAAAACCTTCATAAAAGGCCTTCCAGGCATCTAAATTAAGGTATCAAAGTTAAACCTACAGTTATCTAGCCGCTACTTGTTCCCCAGTTCAGGCACCTGAGCTATTCATACCCTTTCATCTCCGAGTCAGGTTTCACTTTTCATATAGAGAACCAACAGTTTTGGTCTTTATTAACCTTGAAAGAATATAAGGAGCTAGAACACCTTCAAATATAGAATATAAGGACCCATCAGTAGGCACAGTCGGGAGTGTCTCCGTCCTCCCTGAACACAATACGTAAGAAAATAGTAAGCTGAATCCACAGAAAGGATGCCCATTGAGTATTGGAATCTGCCATAAGACTGCCCTTCTCCATTTCCTTGCAGTTTTGACTATCCATCCTATGTCCTCCTTCTACCTGTGGATTCTCAACACATCTACAACATGAGGCAGCATTTCTCCCAAAACTGACTATTCCAGCCTGTGCTACTTGCACGGTACATCAGCTCCCTTCACTGCTTCACCATCCTGAGTATAACTAGTGGCATCTGTTCTGTTATGTCAGAGCACAGAAACAAGTAGTGCAGCTTAAGATATAGGCCAATGCACTCCATAGCATTTTTTCTGTCCAGGGAATTGGAAAAAAATAGGATTAGTTAAACTGTCTCAGTAGATGCACTAACATGGTTCCATTTATTCCACTGATTTCCTGCCAAAGGACTGCACCCTGCTAAATGGGAAGTGAATGATGATAGAACCCTTGCTAAAGTGGCAGAGAGATGGGGCATGTGGATGATAAGAAGATCGTTATCCTGAAGGTAACTCGAAAAAGAGTAAGAATGACTGCTCTAAAAATCTGCACATAACTTTCTATGTGGTACTGCCTCACAAAGCACTGATCTGACAATGAGAAACCATTACTGAATTGCTTGTTTCTCTGGACTATGAATATTTAGTAAAACTGGGAATCAAATTACTGATGCTAGGCATTTAATACACCTGATTCTTTTCCACAGCAACAATTGTTCAAAGAACCTAAAAATATTCCCTTTTCTCAAATGAACTTTGTGAGGATATATTTATTAATATATATGAGACGCTCAACATCTACACAGTTGGGAACCATAAAAATAGCTTGTAGGAAAAACAACGTTTGTTTTACTTCTCTGCTTTGATAGTGTAGTTGTAAAGATTATGACTCCGATTCTGATCTCACTTATGTGCTTGTAAATCAGGCCTATCTTCACAGTCATGCAGTTACTGGTGTAAATGAAGATCAGAATTAGGTGTTACCAGATAAATCCTCAGCTACTCTAAGCTGTTGTGGATCAATTACACAACAGTTTATAGCAAATGAAATATGTCCTTATTCATTTCCTCTTAAATCACAGACAGTAAAAACTCCTGTTGATACGCTCCCCTTTCTCATCTTTCACCTCAGTTTTACTGTATGATGCACAGCCTGTGTTGTGTGGTCAGCAGAACCTGTGCCACCACACAGTTTTCCTTTCCATATTGACACCAAGGTCACATACACAGGTAACAGACTTCTTTTTCATCACAGATATAAGATAATCTGAGGCACATCACTAAGGTGACAAGTCTTGATCCAATTTTAAGTCAGTGGGAGTATTGCATTGATTTCAGGTGAATTTGACATCTTACCATAAAATGACAAATATGAGACCTCAATCTGATTGCATACAGTTTGAATAGTCAATAAAGTGTAGAATAATATTTATCATGAAGGGAGAGGGTTTATTATGCATCTGGCAGCTACTGTCAATATCTTTGATGGAATCTTGGAATCTTGGAACAAGAATTATTGTTTTCTGTAATCTTCCCTTTGAATAATACCTCTGTATTGATTACTTGTTGCTTCATAGTAAACACAGCACTTAGACTTGAAAACTATAGTCAATTGATTTTAGGTAAGTATCGTACTTTTGTCTTGAATTTTCTTATTCTACAACAATCTGGGCAGTCACTTGTAAAAATTATAGTTTCCATTGATTATGTTCTTCATACTACATTCTCTGGCACTATTTTTTTTTCTAGTTAGATCTTGTCTGTAAAGAGCACTTTGGTGGTACTTTAGAAAACAAAAAACTAAATAAATCAGTGAACTAACAACAACCTATCAATGGGAAATAATGATAATATAGTCAGACTGGTACCAATATTGCTGGCTAATACATAACATGTTTCAGTATATTATTCAATGATAATAATAATAACAACATTAAATTTATTAAGATGGAATGCCTTAAGAATGAAAAACTTCAAGGGTTCAGGAAGCTAACAATTTTTTTAACTGTTCTTTTCCTTTAAATGGCTATCTGGTCAAAGTGAAATACGTAGGTAATGAGCTTCAAGATTGCCCTTCAAGTAAAACTATTCTTGACATTTCTTTCTGTTCAATGCATGGAAAAAATAGACTACACCTCCCTTTTCCCTATCCCATTCCTTTACTGCTTTCTCTGAAACATGCAACTAGAATTGAAGTAATTTATTTGAGTTCTTTCAAGCAAGGAAGTAAATTGAATCCACATCTGTGTGTAAAGTAGAAAGAAGAGTGTGTTGCAATCACCAGACAACTTTACTAAAATAAAGTTCATCTTTCATCCATGTTTTGAAAATGTGAGACTTTTTCAGATGTCTGAAAGAAAGGATGAAAATGCCAATGGTTCAGGATTGTATCCCTTCAGACATAAATATGTTCTCTCAGTCTGTATGTCTTTCCAGTATGAAGTTTTTGAGCCCCATCTGTATCCAAACTTTCTGTATTGGCCAATGTCTTATGACTTCTTTCATGTTGTATTCAATTTTGTATCTTTTTGTATTACTTAATTACTTGTTTTGACCTGCTTTGGCAGGGGGATTGGACTAGATGATCTCCAGAGGTTCCTTCCAACCCCATGTCATTCTGTGATTCTGTGTTTCTGTGGAGCCTAGACACTCAAGACATGGTTCTGGATTTCACATTGCATGTCAATTATAAGATATCATGTCACTTTCTGTTGTTCAAATAATTTATGTGATATTGTTTTCTCTCTTTACTTGATTTTCTTAAATATTCAACCTTCACGATAATTTTCAGTCTTTCAATACGAAATAGTCAAAGTCAATAAATAAATAATTTGTTTTATTATTTGAATGTTGCCTGATCTATACCTTCTGAATTTTTAGGCATCAGTATCTTAAATGGCAACATTTAAAAAAAATAATTCTATCATCTATATATGAAATTTTCTGTGTATTGGCATTTTAGACGTTCTGTAACTGTTAACCCAGAAATGCACATATCTCCTTTAAGTCCTGTATCATATCTGCCAGACTCAAGTAGATATATGAGATGTCCTACAGAATCTTGCAACTGTATTAGATACATGCATTCAGGCAATTGAATCAAGCTCCTAGTGGCTGGTTAACTGACTCTCTCTTTAGATTTCACTTAATGCATTGACTTATCGGTGTTTTTTTCATCTGGACACGGTGATGTTTGAGGCACCCTTGAGAATGAGAGACATCTGCATAGACCTACATAACTTGTAGACTTCTGAAGAAGTGGTTAGAAACCAGGTGAACTATAACAGGACATCTCAAATGAACTGGAGGCATGGATCAAGGGAAATAAATTGAGCTCCACCGACTGGAGAGAAAGCATAGGTGCTTATGTTGTGTATGGGTATGTGTGTACCTGGGTATGTAGGTATGTGAACTTGAATCCGAATTCCACATCAATCATGAAACATAAATTATTAACTCACACACTTGTGTTTCTCAAAGCCTGAATTATGGGGAATTATTCTAAAACAAAGCAATCAATAAAACCAGGGAACCAAAGTAAGGTAACTGCAAAAATGAAACTAAAGAAATGCTGAAATTGATACCTATCCGGGATAAATTAGCCTCCATTCTTTCCATAGGGGGAATTTGACATCTTCTTTGGAATTGTCAATTTTGGAAGATAGTATGTCCAGTAACAGATAATTAATAGGAAAATAAACTATATTTGTACGTATAATCCATCAGTCCTACAGGTGGTTATGTCCAAGGCAGCACCAGTTCCCACCAGTTAACGCAAGCAACAGGCAGGTAAAATAAAAATTGCTGGTCTGTGGTCCCTGTTGAAAGACTGATCTTTCACAGGGACATTTTCAGTGAATGTAAAGTCAGAATAAACAGGTACAAAATGATGAAAAAGGAGATGAAATATATGACAGCATCATTAGATAGAGAGTATATGATGAAATGAAGAGACAAACAAAAACCTCAAAAACAACTTTAGAAAGAGGGAAAGTACAAAAACACAGGCTTAAGATTATATGCATCTGAAAGAAGGCATGTTTGCGTGGAGAAAGTTTGTATATAAGCTGTCAATTCCTACAAAGATTGTTCAATTATACTTTTGACAGGTAAATCATGAAAACAGGCATATTCAGCTATATTCACAGTATTATGTAAAGTCTAAAGGTGATCAATAGTTTTAATTGACTTATCTGTCTACAGAAAAACAAAAAGAAGATAAAAACCATACTACAAAATCTTCTCAGTTGAGATAGATGGCTCTTTTCAAAAGTGCCTCAGCTCAGAAATTTTAAAACTTTATTACTAAATGTAGAGCTGAGAGGAGTATGTTGTTCAAACAACAAGAAAAGCAGTGATTGTTTAGTGATGTTTTGAATTCATAAAGGCTAAAAAAGCCTTTTAAAGTGATTTTTAAGAACAAGTTAGAATTAATGCATTTGGGAAAGACAGAGACTTATAAGCAATGCGTGGTTGTTCCATGTCTGTTTCTCACTGTTGGTCCCATTCACAAAGAAGAGAGCCTTCAGGCATTCAAGTGCTTTGCAGTAATTATCCCCAAATGTTTGGTATTTATGAAAAATGCAATTTACTGTAGGGGATACTTCACTAACTTCACTACAAAGGCATGTCACAACAGTACATTCTAACATTGCTATAATTATCAGCCTATCACTGATTCTCATTTTTTCATAGACAAGTCTTTTCTTATAGAAACTTGCTCAAGGCTGAATTTTAGCATCAGGACCAAACAGGGAAATTTTTCCCACATCTAAGAAAGCCGATCTTATTTGAAAATTCAAGGATCAGATCAGAGCTGCCCTTTTGAATAAGAACACTAGATCCAGCCCATGCCGTCTTTTAATGACAACACTTCAATATGCCAACTCTGAAATAATACCCAGTAGTTAAGAGGCAAAGTGCTAGTGTAGCTGCTTCAGAAAACACCATAGAAAATGGGTTTCATCATTAATAATACAAGTCTAGACTGTAGGCAGCCTTCATGAAAGAAGCCTGAAGCGTGCTCAAGAATTGCATAAGCTGTCATTGTTGCTACAAAGAGACTGAGGGAAGCAGACAGACCCATGGCTGAACACAGCAAACGTACCAGCTTCAGGTCCACATGCCTTTGGGTGGGTATTCTTCCTTGATCTCCATGGAGAAGCTCCGTGGGGACAGCTAGGTATCACATGCCTCTGTAGATCACAGTACAACACTAAGTTAAATGCCAGGTTCCCAAATGTTTTACTTGAGAGGTTATTTTCACAAACAAATTTTTGTCTAAGGACTCTCTTAAGAAAGTTGTTAAGCTGGCCCTGCTTCTAAACCATAAGGCTTCTCTCACCCAACTGAGAATAAAGCAAGTTGATAAAATATGCTTCTTGTATGATATAATTAACATCGGGCAGTAGTTACTTTGAAGATATTTTTTTCCCTTTCTTTAGTAACACTGGGGAAATAAAATATTGATTTGGGGAGGCTGGGGTGAGTGGGCTATTAAGTATAGCAATTACTTCACACAGTAGTTTAGTTTAACAGCTGGAAGTAGTTCAGTCACACATGCCAAAATCTAAAGCCTTAGGAACAGAGAGGAAATGAGAGAAAATGCTTTTTAGTAGGAATATTTTGTTAATTCCTATGAAGTTAGGGGTTGGAGGTAGAACCTGAGTCTCTTGTTGGTCTTGTGTGGTTTGCCCTTTTGAAGTTTGTGTCCTGGAACTTTAAAGCTCAAATGTTCACAACTACCTGAACTAACTGGTAGGACTTTAGCTAAAGGAACTATCTTTAGAAGATAATTCTATAAGATCATTCAGATTGCAAGAGATGACCTAAATTTAGCCAGAGAATCTGGGCCTAGAGGTACTTCATATTCAGTGGAGCGCATGCCAATACATACCCCACAAGAAAATAATTTGCAATTGAGAGAGACAAATTTTTGATAACTGAAGTTTAAATATTCATAAGGCACTGAAAGACCTAATTTTGGTCACAATATCAAACAATGTAGGTAAAAAATATAATCTTCAAGAAAGAAGGTGAATCCAAGTGACTCAAACTCCTGAGCTCCATTCTGTAAGCACAGAATTGAAGTCAGGAAAACTGATTTTCTTCCTTCCTCTGTCACTAGGCTCAATAGGTGGTAGCAACCGATTAACACTAGGTTAAATACCAAAAAAACAGGTGAAGACCATGGCATATCATACTTGGATATGCACATCTCAGCACACACATCAGAATAGAGGCAATAATAAAGCAGTAAATGAAGGTTTGAGAGGTATTAAGTGCTCCAAGTCAATTTGAATTGAGCATGATGTGTAGGGAATGAATCTGACTAACAGTTACATACCTAATTTTAGTGACTGAAAGTTTTTTTTTATTTTCAGTCTATTTCTAAGACAATAATAAGTACTTCACTCATAGATATCTTTAGAGGCTTAACATTTAAACAGTTAAAAAGCTCTTTTGCCCTTGAATGGAAAAAATCACAGGAGTGTGATTTTTTTAAAGACTCCCAAAATGGAGAGGTGTGAAAGGAGTCTGTGTCAACTTTGCTTTTAACCTGCTTTCTAGAACAGGACTCCTTCCTCCTCACTGCTGTTAGACATCCAAAAGACTGTTCTGCAGTGTCAATAGGGTGAATTAAGGACAGAGTGTTAACTTAGTCTTTCAGCTAATTCTGCTTGTTGGCTTTCTTTATACTTCATTCAAGCCCCTTGGGGGCTATTTTCTAGGCAACCATGCACAGAATTATAGACAGCCAGTATACATTAGTTTTAATGGACATGTTCTCCTTTTATACACAGCTGTTAAACCTCTTGTTTGCAATCGCCTGTTAGAAGCTCAAAAGTAAAATAGTTTTATGATTTTCCTCTTGTTAAACTGAGAAAAAAAATTGCCAAGCATGCACAACTTATACAACTGTATTGATGTAAATAAATTCTATTATTTATATAGAGCTAGATGTGTAAAATCTGCTGAAGTATAGCCCTGAAATATTTCTTAATTATTTATCATTATTTAACCAAAGTTTCCCCAGTTACTGTACTGGGTCTGAAAAAGACGGAGTTAACTTTCTTCATTGCAGCTTACATGGTGCTGTGTTTTGACTTTGTGACTAAACCACTGTTGAAAATACAACAGCGTTTTGGCTATCACTAAGCAGTATTCACACAGTGTTGAGATTTTCTTTTCCCTGCTCTGCCCCTACAATTAATAGGCTGGGTGTGCACAAGAAGCTGGGAGAAGACAGAGAAACGACAGCTGACCCCAACTGACCAAAGGGATATTATATACCATGTCATGGCATGATCAGCAATAGGGGAAAGGAGGAGGAAGGAGGGATGTTCAGAGTAATGGCATATGTCTTCCAGAGTAGCCATTACATGTACTGAGGCCCTGCTTTCTAGGAAGCAGTTAAACATCTGCCAGTGGGTGGGAGGTATTTAATTAATTCCTTATTTTACTTTGCTTGTGCATGCAGCCTTACTTCACTTTTTAAAATATCTTTATCTTGACCCATGAGTTGTCTCAGTTTTGCTCTTCTGATTCTCCCCCATCCTGCTAGAGAGGAGTGAGACAGTGACTGGGTCACCTTATTTCCTGGCTAAGGTCACCCCACCACAGTTACTTTGTACAATCTACGTCATTTTGATTAGCCATGGAAAGTTGATGTTGAAGTACACTGTTTCAGTGAGGTACTGCTGCCTGAAAACAAATATAGTGATCAGAACATCCAGTCCTTTCATTGTATCTTACCCTTACCCAGACAGTTTCCAAATTCTGACCTGGCATTTATTTCAGTAATATATTGATAGTGCATTACAGCAGCTCAGTAAGTTTTAAAAATTAGTAGACATAAAACCAAACAATATAATGATTCATATGATCAATATTATTTCTCATGTAATTTAGTATATGTACAAATTTAGATCTGTCTTCTTTAAACATTCATTTAATATTTTGTCAAACAATTTCCATTGCTTTGATGCTAACAAGCAATAGCCAGTTGCTCACATATTTTGTAGGTGTCTGGATACTCCCATATCCTTCAGCTGTAAATCATGTGTTTAAATGAGCCTTGTCCTCAGGCTGTTTCCATCTAAAATAAAAAGCACAATATTTGCAACTGTAGTAGATTTAGATGTGGGCAAGAATTTGCTGCTCCTAATTTGGAAGTTAGAAGTTGTCAAAACAATACATTTCAACAGCCTGCTATTTTGTCTTTCAAAATAAGAGATGAATTAGCCTTTTCCCTTCCCCCTTTTTGTTCCCTCCCTCAAAAAACAATTTTTGTTAATTTTTATTTTCAACAAAACAAAGGTGTGTCAAAAATGTCTGAAGCACTGTATGCATCATTCCTCTTGCCCCAGTCTTCCAGTTCAGGGCTGAATACTTTTCAACTCTCATGATGAATACAGTATGTGCACTTATTTGCAAACCTGCCATAAGGTCTCTTTAGTTGAGGTTCAGTCATCCAAAGCTGTCTTTTGCCTGGAGGTACTAACTTTTAAACCACTCGATTAACTGACATTTTGTGTGTTTCCCTCTGCATCCATAATCATCTGAACAGCAGAATGATCCAACATTTTAGACCAGTGTCACAAAAGCCTAAGAAACTCACAAAACAAATGGTTTTGTGTTGATGTTATGAACTTAATTACAGGCAGAATCATTGTCCCGAAGCCACTGTTGCCTTTTATATCAGAGCCATAGAAAGTGGTCTTACTGCTTACTCCTAAATCAATGATAAAAACGGATGTCTTACATGGTCAAATAACGTCAGTTCTTTCCAGTTTCTGTGAACTCCAAATATGCAAAACATATCCCTCCTATGTCAATTGGTAAACGCAGAGGGGGAAGTGAACTTTTTTGTTCTTTCTACTGAAGCAAAAACCAGAAATTAAGAGGTTAATTGTAGAGTTATAAAGAAGTTACACCGCTTTAAGAAACAATGTATCCGTAGCATGCCAATAGGAACTTTATGGTCTGTTACCCTAGACAATAGGAACTCTGAAGCTGCAGTCAGTGGAACAAGTGGTACAAACCAGCCCTGCAGTCAGGAGATGAGCCAACTCATCAAAGGGAAAAAGTTAACGGGAGACTCCGGGCCTTCCTCCCAGAGACCCTCAAAGGACACCACCAGGAGGCAGTGCGCATGCGCCTAGAGGAGGAGACTTCTTATAATGAGTTCCTGGAAACAATTAGAATAATCTTGCCTATTCCTAGAAGTAATTGTACATAGTCCATCCTATAGCCTTGCATATGTACGACTTGTATTATAAATAATCGTTTGTTTTGTAATGAGGTGTGCAAGTTAGGAGGAGATATCCTCCTTGCACCCGGCGCCATAATAAGCATACCTGCTTTATAACTCTTCTCGAGTTGCAAGGTTTGTTTCCATGTGTCACTACAAGTAATGTTTGATAACACATTTTAAAATAGTAAGACACGGGACCCATGGTAAGTGGCAAGGGTCATGCCAGCTAGTTCTAGACATCAGTCATAAATGCCCACATTTGAGACAAACACTTGAGGCTTCGTTTTATTCAGTGTGGAGAATTAGGCATACTAAAAAAAATTCTGAGCAGGATTATAAAGAAATAGATGACAGCCCAAAAGTTGTTATTTTTCTTTTTTGACCACACAGGGAGTTGGGCTGACTAGCTCAGACGCATACATCATTAACATCTTCAGGCAGTCAGAGGCAACTCAAATTTAGTAACTTTTGCATCACCTGGGAAGTAGCTATCCATGCTGCAGCTAAATCATGCCAGAGTTGCTAAAAGATCTGAGTTGACCTAGGTGGGCTAGTTCAAATGCTGCACAGATTGCTGCACCAAGTGTAGAGCCACGAGAGCAATGACACCCATTTTTTCTCCAGAAGCGTTATAACTGCCTCCCTGCTGTGCTGAGCCCTTGCCAGTGATCACAAGCTGTCCCAGCTGTTCTTCACTCCACTCTCTCTGGCATATCTGGAGGGCTCATTGGTTTAGATGCTGGACACCAGGAGCACACCTTCAGACCCAAAGTGGCTCCATGCATTTGAACAACATAGCATCTTTCATGAAGCCAAATGGGCTGTGCATGGGGCTGATCCTGAGCACATTAGTTCAGTGTGGAAACCATAACACCACCTCTGTTTTCCAAACTCTGCCAAGCTCCAATTAGCATCAACAATGGAGAGTTGACTGCATTGTGATTACATTAGTAGAAGGAATAAGAATGTGCAGAACTCAGTAGTGTTGGGACTACACTGCTTCTGGCATGTGTACTGGTTCAGGTGTCTCTTCACTCCACTGCAGGCTATGCTGTAAACAGATTTTAGTGGGATTATAGATGCTAGTAATTCTCAAAACAGTCTGTGAAATGGCTCTCCAAAATCTAGGTAAAAAGCATATAAAATAAAATATTTAATTCTCACTTGAATCTTATGCTGCTGTGAGTTTTCTTGTTTGCAGATTACATAAAATTATCTTTATACATAAAGTGAATTGTTAGTTTAAGAAAACAGTATATATATACATATCTGCTTGTCATCAGTTTTTTACCAGCCTTTATGCCTGATATATTTTAAACTGGTATGTCCCTTTAATATATCTTTCTCCTTTATTTCTCCTTCCACAGCTGATATGCTTGGATTGGTTAAGAGAAGGTGGATTTTTGCATCCATCCGTCTTTCACTGCATTTTAGTTTGTCTTAGTCAAAAAATAGAGATGTGGAGTTTATCACATAAAAAAAAAAGCAAATATTCACAGAAGTGATAAAGTGCTAATGAATACCATTTCAGTAAGTTATCCACTCAAGAAATGTAAATGTAATTCTATAGACAATTCATAAAGAAAAACCTAAAATTTCTGTGAATGCTTTTCTATTCTGAAAAATGGGTTGAGATTTTTTCTGATTTTTTTTTTTGTTGTTGTTGTTTAGCTTACTTTCCTTTTAATTTATTTGCAAATTGAAGAATATCTTACAGGTTATATCAGAACAATAGGAAAATTCCAATTTATTCTTTAAGATCCTACTAAAGATATTACCTTTAAGATACTACCAAAGTAGAAATAAAAATAAACAAAACTAATGGATCCTCCTAAAGAGAAAAAACAAATAGATTGAAGGAATGATTTTCAGATTGCCTAATTAAGATCTTAGAAGAAGAAAATAAGCTAACAAATGTATTAAATTATTTGCCAGCCTAAAATCAATTAGTTGTTTATCTAAATTCTAACATAATTGTTGAATATATCTAAAGAATGTATTAAATTATACAGGAAAAAAAAATTGTTTCCCTAAAAATGCAGAATTTTGCATGGAGGGTAAGCAAACTGGAGTTTAGAAAAAATACTCACAAATTGGAATAAGTCACAAAACTTTCTAGAAAATTAGCATCTTTTAGAAACAATGGTATTTTGTGATTGAATTCTATGTGTTAAAACCAAAAGTTTTAATTAAAATGTAACTATTAGTTTTATTTTACAACTTTTTTAGTAGTACAGTGCTACTCACATCTTATTAATACTCTCTACAGACCAGAGTGAGCACAGTGTAAGACATCATGACCCAGGGGTCTCCATCACAGGCTGATGGATGCAGTTGCTGCTTTCCCATTTCAGGTTCAGGGCACTGCCTTTAACAACACCAACATATGACACATAAACTGGGACTCTCATAAAATAGAAGTGCAGATGGCCAAGATGTGTTCCCCCTCTCTGATTGTGATTGACGTTCACTAGTGAAAACATGCATGCCCTCACTCTCCAGATTCCCAAGAACACCCATATTCTCAGGACCGTTGAATATCCACCTAACATCCAGCCGGGATCTCAGGCCTCTTTACCCTCTAAATGGCTCTCCTCCTACTCGCTGGCTTGTCAGTCTTGATGTTTACTAGCAAACAGGCGTATGAAATCACTCACCTGCTTCACCATCACCCCCACACTCATAGATCCCTTGAATCTTACAGAGCTTTTCAGCTTGGCTAATATCCAATTCCAGACCCTGGGCTCCATACCCACCACTGTCTCATATCTGGAATCCTCACAGATGTAGGTCTTCTACTCACCTTCTCATCTGGATTGAAATTTGCTAGTGAATTCTGCATACACACACATGCATACAGGATTAAATACTTGGGGAAACAATAAACACAGCTCTGTTCTTACCTTCTCCTCAGGTCTGTATATCCATAGTTTTAATTTATCACTTCCCTTGTTCCTTTTTATTTCCTTTATTCTAAATAGTCCTTAACCAGGTAGCTTAATGAATCAGACGATGTCATGTTCCACATACTCTTACTGAACCATTATTTCCAAAAAGCTCCTTCTGCAACATTAAGTGCATTTAACCTACGAAGGTAAAAATAACTTGAGCAAACAACAGGTTCCAGCCTCACCTTGACAGGAAAAACCTTTTTGGGTCTCTAGAGATCTGTTTTTTTCATAATCCCACTGAGAAAAAACTGTTCTGAATGACAGCCTGTGGAATGTATCTAAATACACAAATAAGGTTAAGTTCTCTCCTGATGGTGTTGTATCGTCACCAGACGCTGGAGTACTGTGAATGATCTCCAAAATGCTTTCTTTTAGAAGCTTGGCTATGACAATCAGAAAATCAGTCCATCTCTTTGCACCTCTTCCCAACTTTTGTTTGAAATAAGAATATAAATTCTTTCAAGCAGATCCTGTTTCCACTTTTACAAAGTCTTTGCGAAACAGTACCTCAGTCTCAGCTAGGACCATTGCAAATGCTACAAATAATAACACTTGTAGCATTAATTAACTATTGTTTCTTTTCTCAAAAAAACTCACCTGGAAATTCTGGCGCTTTGTAATACAGTGCTACTTCGGTTTAGAAAGCTTGTGATAAAACTCGCATCGTTCTGCAAAATATAGCAGTATGTTAGTCAGCCCAACAGATTAGAGCTGAATATTTGTGTTGATGTGCATCTTGTACCCACAGGTCTTTTCCTTATAAATCTTTTAAGCTCAGACACTCAGAGAACAGAATCGCTTGGCTACTATGATGAAAAAAATCTTCCTTTTCTGTGATGGAACCTTTATTCCATTTTACAATATCTTTTTATTTGGGGTAGACAAACTGATTTAGAAAAGGCACTACTGGCACATACATCTAATCCTAAATTAAAGAATATTGTCAAAGCAGATATAACCCTGAAATACTGTTTTGAAGCATGAGAGGTGATGCAGAGACACATGAAGGTATCAATAATTTATCTCAGGTACTGGAATCATTCCACCTGTGTTACTGTGAAGAACCTCGATGAACCCTGTGTGTTGTTGCAGGTATGTTACGGCTAATATCCATGCTGGTTTAGTTCCATGGATATCTACTCTATGCTGCAAGGCAGACTGACACGGAAATTTCAGCTTCAGTTCCAGTTTCCTCCTTGAAAATGGAAAGAGAATCAGCCACTTAAAAAAATAAAAAAAAAATATAAAAGTCACTCCTCGTTTTCAGTCAAACCTGAATTAAAGTTTGGGGTTTTTTTTTGCGTTTGAAAATTATTTACACGGCCTGTTTTTCAACAGCTTTTTCTCTCTTTTCATGCATTTCTGCAGCTTTGCGCTCTACTGAGACAAGAACTAGAAGTTCTGAAATATAAAAACAAAATCTGTTCACACAAGATTTCCAGTGGAATGTTACACATCAGAGAGGGAGTTGACAGTTAACAAATGAACCTCAATATAGAATCTTTTGAAGTGTCTCCATCCTTATTGGTGGTGCTATAGTGACTCTGTTGTTTCTGGTGTTATGTCTTCTCTTTCTAAATTCCGTTTCCGTTTATTTTTTCCTTTGGGACATTTAATGTAATCTACAGCTTGCTGTTCTGACTCATCCTCAGTCTTCTGGTTCTGAGAACTGAAAAGTATCATTATATTCAAATAGATTCGATAACTGAAAGAAGTATCCTTCCAAACACTGTAATAACATAGGCTGTTAACATACTTTTTCAGACTCTTCTTCAGCAGTAGAATTCTACACAGTTCTGCATGCTGTATATTAGCTGAAGTTTTATTCTTGAACTTTCTTTCTATTTTCACAACTCCTCATTATCTAATAACCAAATAGAAGTGTTAATAGACATGTGACTAGACAGGTCAATATTCAAAAACCCTCTATATCTTTTATATCTTTTTTTTTTCTTTTTTTTTTTTTTTTAACTGTGGTGAAATGATGTAGTGGAAATTTAATACATTACATAAGATTTAAATGAGAAGAGTTGTCCCACTTCATGTAAAAGTTAAATTCCTAAAGTTCTTTTATTTCTGGAATGAGAAAAAATCATCTTAGACTAATCTACAATGATATAGCCCTAAAGCAGTACATCCTATCAGTGCCGTGATCCAAATCTTCATTCTAAGTTAAAGAACTTATCCTGAGGTTTTCTTCTTCCACATAAATGTCACAGCCTCTATACATAGAGTTATTTTTGCATTCTCTGTTCCTATAAATATTTAAGTAGTTACACAAAGTGAAACTATTCCAGCAAGAATGATAAATTCACATTTACTGTAGCATTCAACTGAGAGCTTTTCTATATACTGCAAAAGAAAGAGTTTGAAACAATTTTTTCTGTATTTTAAGTGAAATTTGTGACACTTTACCTACTTAATTATTAAGGGAAGGGCTACGATTTGTCTAGAAGCTAACTCCATTGATGGTGGTTTCTTTGAAGTTTGCACATTACTGCCCAGAAGTGATACCCTCGATGTCTGATATTTTATCAGAAAGTCTCATTACTTGCCCATTCTTTGCTGACCTAGCCTCACATGGCTGCTAGAAATAAGATTTATCAGGCCAGATGAATATGCAAGATCACCCTAAGTAATATAAGAACACACAGTGAATCTGTTTCTTTACTTTTGTCTGTTTTGGATTTACAGGAGACATTATGAATATAGGAACTGGTGAAAAAAAAGCCCAGGATACTACTATCTGACACTTAAAAGTCATCTTTAAGAACATTCAGTCCTCTGTTACAGTCCAACTGCTTCTCCTATTAGCCAGGTCAACTTCTTGGAATACAGATTTGTGCCTTATCTTCTCCATGTGGTTTGTTCAAAATTTTCAGGCACAGAGAATAATCACATACTTCAAGCCTGAATTACCTGCTTGAAAAGCAAAAAAGGATAACAGAGACTGTGCAAAAGAGTCTTGTGGCTTCTCCTTTCATTCTGAAGACACGTGCTGCAACGTTAAAGGATGATAGTGAATAAATATAAGTATTAAAACTATAAAAAGTTGCATAACCTGCTTCTCTATAACTTACAACATTAATGTAGGTTAAAACTCTCTCAAATTTGCCCCTTTAATGTGAAACATTTGCTTATCTGGCTTACTTCTATGACATGACCCCTTGTTAGATTGTATAAAAAATTGCAGTGGACTTCACTGAATTAACACACCTACCATGGGTTTGAGTATATCCAGGATGGGGGATTTTAAGCTAATCAACATCATATGCCTAGATAATTTGTTTTTAACACCATCTACCTTGCAGTGATCATGATAGATTGCTTAGTACTTTAATACATGTAAGGAGATTAATGGAGTATTTTGATGTAGTAGATTAATATTTACAATATAGGGGATATATAATGAAAGGACAAATATGATTCTTCCTTTAACATTTTTTTTTACCTCTAAGATTAGTTCCAAGCATTTCCTGTAGGGTTTGGTGTTAATTTTTTTTCAAGTAGCAGCTACACATAAATAATCATCACCACTGTGGTACCCTGAAATGTATAAGAGACAGTTTACGTTCGGCATATAAAGATGATAATCACAGATTTTGGGGCAGGATTTTTTTTTTCTCTAATCTTTTCTCCTATATAAATTAAAACAAAATTTTGACTGTCCCAGTAGACCACAATGCATAGTTATAAAAGCTAAAAACAACCATTGTGTTCTTTTCACAACGTGGTGTTACAGTGTCAATAAATATTACAGTATCAAATTTGAAACTTGATGCATTTATAGCACAGAGTAAGCAAGAAAAAATATTTAGTGTGATTAGACTTCAAGCTTTATCTTCTAGAGAGTTTTGTGTCTTCTGTCACTAAAACTATTTTATTTACCTTTACCCGTATCCAGTTGCTTAAGTTTATTTCTGTATTGAAATATGTCTTCACTAAAAAATAAATATTTCTATTCCATTGACTACTTTACACCAAGTAATGTTAGTCACATGGAAGTCTTTGAAGACTACAGAGATAATGAAAAGTCATAAACTTTTCCTTCAGATGTAGAGCTTTTTCTCAAATTAGGGAGTCTACTGTTCCACTGGTATATTCCTAACTCAGATGTACATTTATTCAGATCATTTCTAGAAAGTAGGCACTTTAAGGTAGCTATAAAACATCTGCCATTGTAATTGAGATTCAAACCAGAACTTTGACTACAGCTACAAAAAACATGGCCTTGTCATATACATTGTTAAGCATCCCTCCTAGGACAGGAAACATCATTTATATTCCCCATTTTAGTGCTAACACCATTCAGAAAAAGAATAACCGTGAGAAAAGGATATTTGAACTTGGTATAGGAAAAGAAAACCAACCAAATCAACAAACCAAAACCTGGCATGCATTCCTTGTATTTTGCTAAGATTGTACAGTTTTATGACTAAAAAGTCTTCTTTTTTTCCTTTTTTCTTTTTTTTTTTTTTTCTGATAACAACAGTCTGTGCAGCATATGCCTACATTCTATGGTAGTTACTATTAAAATTATTTATTAAAATTACCCAATTTGGATTAAAGTCTACGCACATTGCACTGAAAATTTACTCCATATAAAGCCATCCAACTTTTTATAGCTCTGAAAAGACTTTCTAACTGTTACTAATGGTTTTTCAATAATATTTAAATCCTTTTCTGCACAACAAAAGTGTAGGTTGTCTCCAAGGCTACAAAAGTCCAAATGGATTGGAAAACTGAATAGGTGAAAATACATTGTATCTATCCCTCTAAACTTTCTCTGTCCAGTTATATCTTCTTAGTTTTGAAATGAGGCTAATCTGAAATACTGAGGTAAAGTATTGAAATCTGCTGTCCAAAAAAAAAGAAAAAAAAAGGAAAAAAATCATCTCCTGTCAAGGTTTTCTATTTTATAACCAAAGGATTGAGCATCACAATTTCTAGAATTGACATTTGTTCTATTTAAAGGAGAATGTCTGTGTTGCTGAAGTAGACAAAGCAATAAATGGTCTTTGTGAAGCTGAGGCATTTAATCAACTGCAGAGGTTGTTTGCTGCAAGTATACTCCTGCACCACACACATTATTGCTATCAGGAGGACAGTTTCAGACATCAGCATCTTACAGAAGATGTAATTTTTCTTCCTTTTGTGAGGTTTGGAAGAAATGTGGTGTGTTTCTGTCACTTTCTTTCTGACACTTTGAAATGATGCTGACATCGGGAATGTGGCTAGCTCTGGATAAAGAAGTCACACAGTCGATAAACAACAGCAAGAGTAAATTTTTTGATATCAGGAGAGGAAAAGTCATCCTCTAGCAGTGCTATGCCCAATGCCTAGTACACTGGAATGGAAAAGGGGAAATATAGATTAGTTCTTCAGTATTTACCACTTGTTTAAATTCTGTGTTACTGTGTGACCCAAAGCTTAGACAGAAACACAGGATTTTTTTCTTTCCACTCTCCTACCATTTTTCCTTTTTCTCTCTTTAAGCTCTAAGACCTTACATATCTTAATGTACGGTGTCTAAAACCACTCTACTGAGTATCTCTGAGGATTACATTCTAAGTATACTAATATTCCTACAAATTAAACTCTAGTGGGGTCAAAGTAGAACCTCTTTATATGGAAGATCTTTTGAAGGTTAAAGCTGGTATCTGTACAAAGTGTTGTAGGAGGACAGAAGCCTGTTTGCTCTCCTCAATTGAAATTATAGATTCCTTTTACTGTGTAGCAAAATAAGTCAAGTTTACTTCTTTCTGTAGGATTTTTTTAAAAAAATATTTTTATTTCTAAAAAAATTGTCTTTATTTTCTTTAAATAAATAAAATATTCTTTCTTTTCTTTTTTTCTAAATAAAGTTTCTCTTATTTCTAAATACCTTGCACTAAGTGTTCCCAATCAGAACGTTTACAATAAATTTACTGTAGACCTTATTCCTAAAATAAACATTGATGGAAGCTGAAAAAAGGTCCCTTGAATTGTGTCATTCTGTGCTATACACCATGTTCAACATTCTTGAGAGCCTTCAGCCTGTTTCATCTAAGTTCCTCCTTAAACTAGCGATATTTTCATTGCATCTAGCCTTTGGCAGTTAACAGGAAAGGAAGTCCTAAGATAAAGAGCCTGCAGTGCAAACTTCCTTACACTTAAACTCAAGCATCTCTACTGTAGCATTACACTTTTAAATTAAAAATTGCTTTTATGTGTCATTCTACTGGAGGCAAAGATCAAGCATTGTAGTAATGTCTCACTCTAGACTTTTAACCAGCAAGTAAAAGTCAAAAAACACTTGAATAATACACAAATTTAATATGCAGAAGAAGGTCATCAAAGCAAAAGAAGTAATGAAGACAGTAGAACTGGCAGGCTGAAATACCTATTGGATTACCTAATTAAGTAGAAGCAACTCACAAGTGATTGCAAAGAAGTCTGTATGGTAACATGTTACACAAGGAAACTCTTATGACTTCCAGTAGAAATCTACACGAAACTGTTAGGAACACTCTGTACTAAAGCCTAGTTGCTTAAAGATCTGGCTATTACTGAATGAAGCAAGACAATATATATTCTTAATTTTACATTTCATATATTTCATTATGCATATATTTCATTTGCTCCCACAAATACTACCCGATATTCTTATGCAGCACCCTTGACCCAAACCTTCTGATACCCTACATTTTTGTCTATCAAGACACCCCTGTGGGTTGTGGGCTGTGCTGCAGTTATGTTACTTTAGATACTTTGTACTGCAAACACTATCCAGTGTGGACTTAACCTATCTACCTTCCCAGGAGCTAGTCCTATTAAGTGGACGTGAGCCTTTATGTAATTATTGGACTCAAATCCAGAGAGTCACTCCCCGAGCAATATAATGTATTTTGAAGAGCACAAAACAGCTCTTTTAGCTAATGCCATAGCAGAGCCAAACACCTATTTTATATCCCAAGATGTTCAGTTCTCAGGAGCAGGTCAGATCTTTACTTTGACATTGTTGGATCTTTGTACCATTCAGGAAAGCACTGGGACAAGCATAGTTGGAAAGCCAAAAAATCATTTGGGGATTTATCTGAATAAATATCTTCACAGCAGGTATCTTCTTCTGAGCTAGCCACCCTCAAAATCCTTTATTGTCAATAGATAGAAATAATTAATAATTAATCTTAAGAGGTGTACTTTATGATGTGATGAACCACTTTCTAGGAGAGCCTTTTCTTTCTCCACTGAGCATAAACAAATCCCATGCAGGCTAACTCATCTTTCAGCCAAAAAAATACTACTAGTGAAAATAGAATAGACTCAGGCACTGGTTTAGTGTTCAACAGAAAAATAGATTTTTTTCCTACATTAAGGTTTTTTTTTTTGTCTTTGTGCCTAAGTAATTCTGTTTACTTCATGACTTTCCTAAGTTTAAGAAAGTTGTAGCCACTACAGTGTCTTCAGGCTGAGTCTCATAAATTTTGTTCATTACAGTACGAGGTCAATAAGTTTGCTTAATTAGCATTTTGGGTATTTTGTCCTACTCTTTTAAGTATTTTTAAAATACGCATTTTATTAAGACAAGGTGTGTTTGTGCTCTTTTGTTTCATATTTCAGACCTAGTTTAAAATACTGCATTTTACTATTAATAGCGAATATTCTACTTCACAGGACATTTCTGAATCTCAAGTATCTTTTGAATGGGAGATTATCTTTTTTGGGGTGGGAACTATTGTAACTCTCAATATGTGGAGATGGCAGTGCTTTTTATTATTATTAAAGTTAGTCAGCATATCTATTTTCAGTTATTTTTAATTTTGCTGATCTTTATACTTTTTACTGAAATTTTCCATGCCAAGTATTTGCCTTTGGCTGGAATTTTTTTTGAGCAGTTGTACCAAAAGAGATCAGAGAGAATGGAGAAAACATATTGTTTCAAAAATCTCTTCCAACCATTTCATTAAGAAGCTCTCAGCCAAGAAACAGATGCAAAGAAGACCATGGGATGATACACAGAGCTCAGAAGGAGAAATTAGGACTGAATAGGCTGCCACATGAATACCAGGTCTACATTTCTGGGAGTCCAGGGAATAAGAAAACAGTTGCTTGATTTTTATGACTTCCTGAAATATGCTTTGGGATGTATTTAATGTTTATAGGGTTTTTTGCTTGCTTGCTTTGTTTGGGTTTGTTTGTTTGTTTATGAATTAATTTTCTGACTTGTAATTATAGGAGTATGAAATTGAGAGAATAGGATTGGTTATTTTAACTAGTTATACTTCCAATAAAATGCTCTGCTTTGTCAGTAGTACACATGAGTGAGCACTAATTTAACATTTTATATACCTAAATCAATAAATATACATAACTCAGAACAGCTGAACCTGGAATGTAAATGATTGTTATAGGCAGTGTGACCCACAGTTGGTTCAAACAGTTTAGCTACAAAAACGTAGCTAAGCACATTATATTTTACTATGTTAATGTTACCAATGTTATGTACTGATGTTATATTAGTATGCTGGAATTTATTGTTACTTAATACATCTCTGATGCAATCCTGACAATATTTAAATTCAGTAAAGGCCAAAGCAACAGTGATTTATAATTATAATTTTAATTTACAAAGATACAGTTCCAGGATAACTTTCCAAGGATCATGTACATATGTTATGTTTTCAGAGGCAGTGAAATCTATTTACACTAATTACTAGACCACAGTAAGCTCAAGGAACATGAAAGAATCCTTATCTGATAAAAGAAAGTGGTTAACGTGGTTTCACAAAACCACAATTCCGAGCATACTATCAAAATTGGATGGCAGGAACAGGATTTCAGCAAATGAAGTTATAATATCTCCTCAGCTTAGCGTTAAGATTCAAAGATATCTTCAGAGGATTTTTCACTGCTTCTGACAATGCCTCAATATGGGAAACTGATTATATTGCAGTATTTAGATTTCTCATATGAGAAACAGCAACTAAACACAAAAATCAAATCTCATTCTTATCAGATTTAGTACTAAAGTTACAATCTTTCATATTTTTATTACAGCTCATTGTTACAGCTGAAAGCATTCTCTACCTATTCTGTATTAGAACTACATGTGCTTCAAAATTAATGAGCCAGAATGAAGCTCAGACCTTACAAGGTTAATTTAAGCTTGTCCTACCCCGTGTTTTCCTGGAGTTTTACATTATATAAATTGCAGGTGATGATGTGAAGCTGACGGAAAACCCTTAAGTCATGAAGCCAGGTCACAGTTATGGAACAGAAATTAGAATAGCTGATGATCAGAGGAAATGACCCTACCTAGTGTTTCTCAGCAATTCATGCAACTTTTCTTCTATCTAATGCAGGCTTTTGCAGAGCTTCTGCTTTTATCTCTTCAATGAGATTATTTGAGGCATAAGCTCCTTTAGAGCTAAAGAGGAAAAAAAAAATATATCTCGGGGTTAAGATTTCTGCAGAAAGAGGGGAAAATGAAAAAAGAAAGAAGAAGAAAGAAAAAGAGAAAAGAGGAAACTTTATGGAGATTTAAACTCTCAATTGGATTCCTACTGACTGAAGTGCCTTAATGTACTTTATTGTCTGTATAGATGATTTATTACATAATCACATTCTATTTGAAAAAAAGATATTTTAACAGTAATTATTCTGTCATTCTGCATTACTACTGACTTCACGCACAAAAGACCCATAGGAAAAAAAAAAACCATCACAGGTCTCAAAGCCTAAGAGTTCAGGTAGAAGACCTTTCATTTCACTAGAACTGTTCCTACTTCTACCAGTAAAGAACTGACCCTCACTTTCCACTGCATTTCTCATACATTACAAAACACTTTGAAGATATATTTGCTTCGCCATGTACACATTTGATAGCTGTGACACAGTATCACAATAATGTGATTTTGGAAAAGTCTTTCTCAGATTTTAACTACTTTATGTAATGCATAAAATGCATAGATGTAGCTATAAATTCAGCCTATTTGAGAAAATGTTATATTTAAAATAGAATTATTAATTAATATTATATATTATTGGATTAGTATAATATTAAAATATTATTATAAATTATTCCTGAATTTTGTCGTGTCTGGAAATTCGATGTCTGAACATTCACAACAGCATTAAAAACAGTGGAGAAAATCTAATATAACTTGAACTAATAAACCATACAGAGCATAACAATAGTTGTTTGGCGGTATCTGCCATCATTAAACGTTACTTCTAAATCCTACACATTTGTGTGAAAAGTGCTATAGAGACTAGGACCTGTTGATGAACCTTTTTCATTCTTCATGCCAATATTTCTCTACTCCCATTTGGTCTTTATTTAATCTTATCTCTTTCTGCTCCTTAGACCCTCTAAGCTACAGCCTTATCTTTTAGCTTATGCTTTGAACTCCTCCTATAGCCAGCCACTGCTTGCTGGACAGTGTGAATAGCAAAAGCTCCACAGCAGCCAGAAGAAAGTGGATATCTCAAGCCCTACTTGCACATCATTTCCAGTAGCAATACGGGCCATGGGTTCACCGTCCCTGTCAGATGATCAGTTCTAGAAAATCTCTCCCACTGCAGGCCTAAAATCCCTAAGGGGCTTCCTTCTGTTTTACAGACACATAATCCCTTTCCTTCATCAGTATGGAACAAATGGTTACCCTTGCTTGCTGTGCTACTTCAGTTCCCCAGGCCAGCACAGGGGATGAGAGATGGTTTCGAAGTCCTCACAGTGTGCCGCTGCTGGATGTAGAAATGTGTAGTTTTGATCAAGTGCTGTCCTTCTCTGTGTGAAAGACAAAAGCTTCTAGTTTATGTTTGCCTTCCTATAACCATATTTAAACAACAGTTTTATAAGCAAGACTCATGCACTTAAACCATGTATAAGTAGGAATGCCTTAGGTGAAAATGTGGTGTGCAAGCCATATACTATACATTGCTTACAGCTCTTACACAGATACACTGCAAGTGCCTCTTACTCTTGGGACTGCCTATTTCAAACTCCAAAACCAGGTATTTCATTACCCGTTTTCATGGGTTTTTTGTTTGTAGTGTGTTATTCGGTTCACTGCATGCCAGTGCTGTCTAACACATCCCACTATGGGTCCATGTAGCAGGAGAGGCCAGCTTTCTGTTCAACGTAGATAAAATAATTTCCCAGTACAAACTAGGGTGCACTCATCAGACGTGCTCTAAAAGCTAGATCACTTTCTTCCTCTCTGGCTTTTCCACTCATATTGGAAAGTCTCATCATCAGAATGATACCAGGAACCAGAATCTTATTATTTGTTATTAATTATTGAAGCATAGGCTAGAAGCAATATTGTCTCACTTTCTTTCTTTCTCCCCTGAGAGTTTCTCGGTTGAGCAGTAGGCCTGCAAAAGTTTCTTTAGCTGCCCTGCCACAGGAGAGAGAAGAGAGGCCCACAGATCTGCAAAGAGGGGAGAACAGATGTGCCATGCCGCATCTTTGCCCAGCCACTGTGGATCTGCCATGAGTGGATCTTTGTGTTGTGATGTGCAGGGGGCTCACCTGTAAGAACCAGTCACTGGATATCACATAGCTACATCTCAGAAGGCTCTGTGTCATGTAGTCAGTCCTTAGGCACTATTTGGAGTTAAATTTATTTTCTATTCTATGAACTCACAAAGTATCTTTTCCTGCCAAGATTGGAGGAGCTCTTGGAAATGATCTCCCAAATGCCCGGCAGCTCTGCAACTCTAGTCTGTGAGCAAATGTTCTGTTGTGTGATCTTTCTATTTTAAAAACTGTTTTGCCTTGTTGTTGTTATTCCCAGGATTGTACAGACATCCCTTTTCACTGGTCATCTCATTTCATAATGAAAACACAAGGCTTCTATGTCCCTAAAGATTTCTTATAGTTGAGGCATGGCTTTTATTCAGTGCACCAATTTGTGTTTTGACATTGTACTTGATATTCCTTGTGCACAAAAAAGATTTTCTTACACAGCCCTCTGTGCAAAAGATTTAAGTGATTTTGTTGCTGCTGTTCTGGTTTTCATGCAGGGAGCTGGTTTTCATTTCAAAAACATCACACCAAGATCAAATTTATATACTTACACCAAAAGACATTGTATTTCCTGTGAGCAATTATGGAAGCAATAAAATTTAAGACAAAGAGCTGTGAGAGTTTGGGAGAACTCACATGGCAGCAAGATTGACTTTTAAAGCAGAAAAATAAAGTGCTAAGTATTTTGCTAGTATGTGATAGTGGAGTTTAATTAAAGCCAAAAGGGAAAAAAGTCTTTATATAAAAAGTAATGCATTTGTATTAAACCAATTGCAGTCTATGGAGAGGCAAAGAACAGATTCAGGCATGAAATAAGAGTGATTATATCACTTTCAACATCACCCTCGTGAAAAAAGTTAGCCTTAGTTCAACATAGAAGTCTACCTAATTATAAGGAAACTCTTCTACGATAAAGAACATATTTCCCATGTGCAAGTGATAAAGTAAAAAGCATTGCACAGAAAATGGCATATCAGGAGAATAGGCTGTAGAGTGGTCTATACTAGTGTATGAAAGTCCTGGAATGCCTCTCATGTTGCAGAAATCAATTATTAAATAAACATTTGTCCAATTTCTGACCTCACAAATATCTTCTATCATTTAAGGAGAAATAAAGGCCGAATGTTATTTTGCAGCAAAAATTTTCAGAGGTATAAATGAAAAACTACTCAGCCTTGTTATGCTTATTGACTTAATCTTATCTTATATCTGTTTTTGTACTGTTATGCACTTCATACAATTATTTCTCCTTAGTTGTATTATACCCCTCTTTTCACAGATGTAGATGATGTGCTGTTATGTCTTCAAGGTCAGATTTCACTGCTTTTCACTTTTCTAAAATCCCCTAGAAATGTTGCATCCTCACACATCCATTTACAGTAAAAAAAAATAGTGTATTCTCCCTTTCTAGGTCCCAGACACATTTATCACTTTTATCATTGAATCTAGCTATAGACTGACTCTGAATCTGGGTTTGCTCACCTGTCTTCAATGAATGTTAATCTTTTTTTTCGGTGTACCTTGAGAAGCAGAGGATGAAATACTGCAGTGTGCAAAATTCTTCAATACAAGATATGGTATCAAACTGATAATAAACATATTTACCTTCTTAATTAGAATCATTCATCTCTTCCTCAAACTCTCTCTTTCATTGAGATCAACATGGAGAAAATGAAATAAAATTGAAATTCATAATCAGAGAATATTTTAACGTGCTTTTGCCCCTCCACACTCCCCCGGCACTATGGCTTAAGAAGCACATTTCACTGAAATCTATTTGTGAAAAAAAAAAAAAAATCCTCTTCTTTGTAATACCCACCCCTAAATTTGTCATAATAAATAACCATCATCATCTGTAAACTTTTATTCTTCACTTTTTTACAGTAATTGAACTGCATTGATCAATAACTCACTATATTCAATCAATTTTATGAGGTTGTACTCTTCTCCACCATCAGGTTCCACTAACCAGAAAAATCATCACTTTATTTCATATTCCTTCTTCCATCTAAACTATTAGCTCAGTCTCATAGCTGGGAAAAATAAATAAATACTTACATATATATACACACACTAAAATAAAACAAACAAAAAAAAAAGAGAAAAGAGTAATTTGGATAATCTTACTGATTTAGCAAAGTGGCTTGGTGCCATAACTAAACACTTGACAACTAGAATTAAATAAAAGAGCGAAATACTATGTATGTCTGCACCAGCAAACATTAGGAGTAAAATCTTAGTATTTTCCCTCATTTCTAAGGCTTAAATGTGTTGGCACTGGCCATATTAGGTTTTAGTCAAAATCATTTGATATCATTTATGTGCAAAAACATCTGGAAATAAGTTCATCATCAGGTGACTGCAGCACCATGTCTGCACTCCCGTAGGAAAGAGGGAGAGGAAAAGTATCAAGGAACACATTGTACACTTCCTAACCCTTCTTTAAGAACATGCCACATTTAAATACTGTGGGACATACTGTCTTCAGAGAACAAAGGCATAATCACTAGCTTTCCTATTAACTCTCCCTTTTCCACATTGATTTTGCAAGAGACACAGAATTCTAAGTTAAATTCTGTTTTTAAACACAAGCTTTCTGAGTTAGTAACAATTTTTTCGTGACTTACATAGGTGTAAATTATGATACCACAAGGTATAATATACAGGAGAATGGGACTGCTAACTTAATTAAGTACAGATATGTATGGCTGCAAGTGAATTAATTTTTTTTTGTCCTTTCATTCCTGCTTTCAGCAACTAAAGCAGAACTGGCTTTAAACTGATATAACCTCATGGACTTCAATATAAGGGATGGAAATAAGCATCTGCAAAAGACAACAAATTCACATCCCAGGAGAAAAGCGGCAGTTAATTTCTCTGTGCTGATGAACTCTGGTAAATAAGCTGAAAAAAAGTCCTCAGAACTCATAAGCTGCTTGGATCTTGCCCCACAAACTCTCTTCACATTAAAAGTTTGATTGTGTTCACTAAGGCTTGCACAAAAACATCATCTAAATAAATTTGGAAACAGTGCACCAGAAACTGATGGAAAATTAAAATTTAGTGTCACCATGGGAGCTTTAAGAACTGCTGAAATGAAAGGAAATGTTATTTTTAGAGCTCCGTGTCCTTATCCCTTCTTGAACTGGTTTATACAGGGTGGCGGTGTCTGTGAGGTGTATCTCAGGAGGGCTAGAAGGCCACATGAGGGGGTGAGATGTACGAAGGGTTGGGAGGGAGAATTCATTGAACATAGAACTGAACACTTCATATAGTGGTCTGAGAAAATTTCTTTTGAAGAAAGTTGGATAGGGATAAAAGGCATATTCTTTATTGTTCCCTGGAAATACAGACAATCTTTCCTCCTTTTAACATGCTGTCATTTTAGTAGTGGTATAGAGAGTCACAAAAGGAAAGAATCAAATAAAGACAAATCCTGTTTTGTGATTCATCGATGAATACCATGTGGAAAGGAAGGTTTGTTTCTTTATAGAAAAGAGAAGCAGGAGCACCCCTTCCTCTTCTCCAGAGAACTTGCTCAGATTGAGGCGCTGGACATTTAGGCAAGCACTGGAACAAAAAAGCCCAAAACTTTTGGCCTCCTGAAAGGAAAAATCATTCTAAATCCAAGAAAGAACTAAAATGTCTTGTCAGCACAGACTGGAGGAGGAAAAATTACATTCTGTTGAAGGAAAGTCTGGTTTCTGCTTTTTATTGCCTGGCAGCAGTATAGTAGAAAAGGTTTTTCATAAACCACAAACTTCATGAAGGTTCCTGTGTTTATCTGGAAATTGGCAGAGGTGATTCCTATAGCTTTAGAGCCACATCATCATAACCTGAAGCTGAAGCCTGTAAGAATGAATGTTACAGTTTTTATCTCCCAGCAGCTTATCCTAAAGTTTTGGGGAGTGATGCTTAGCCAGCAAATGGTTTTCCACTTATGTGCTACAGCTAACAATTTCTAAGCTATGAGGAGGCTTCTGTTGGATTATACACAAGGCAGAGAATATACACATCCTTCTGGATGGTCAGTTGGAGACTGGGAGAGATACCCTTGAGCCTTTCAATATGCATTTTATGTTTATATGTAAACACTGAATCAACCATCTTATATTCATTAGGGACTCTATTCCATTAAACAACTAGCTGACATGTGACTGTCTATATTGTAGTTACCTGAAGTGAGATGTCTGCACCTAGACAGAATCCCAACTCATAATAAGACACTTGTGACAAATCACAGGATCTGACAATCTAAACCCAGGTGCTGCTCTAAACTTGTATTTTTGGTGATGTCTTCTGCCTATGCATGAGCTTCAGCAGACATAATACTACTATACCTGGCCATACTAAGCAGTCCTAATTACAAATTCCTAATTACTGACATAGCTCTGGTGAAGAATATGTCTGTGTGGAGTAAGGCCTACAAAACTATCAGAGGACATTTGGATGCTTCGTCTGAAATGAGACTCATTAATACTAGACATTTTCTTGAAAGGAGTTAAAAGGACAAGCAAGACCTTTTATGGTGATTCAGTTCAGGTAATTTGAATTATTAGTGAGATATCCTGAAAATCACCCCATATCATAAGCTCTTATGCAGACTACATCATCTAAATGTTGACTCAAGTGATTTGCACAAGATTTCTATCAATTTTCAAGTAGCTTAATACTTTACCAAACGAAAGAATAAATAACATGAGAGTTAAAAAACAACACGAGAGTTAGAAATATGAAAGTAATATTATTGTCACTTATTTTAATATCAGGGAAAGAAGGTATTTGTTTCACAAATGAAGAGATTTATAACAATAATTATAGGAAAATCTAAGGACAAGCCCTGTAGTTCCACTAATCAAACAAAACTCTGACAACATATGTCTATACTATTCAGGGGTAAATTGTCTCAAAGACCATTCTGAAACTAGACTGGATTTCCACTAGTGATCATGGTACCTAAATCTGAATGTCTGCATGTGAGCAAAGGGTGGAACTGAGATGCCTCACCACAGGCATCAGCTGCAGTTTTAAATACCTGCTCTAAGGTATCTGGTATTACCAGAAAGTCACAGGAGCTTAGACAGCATTTCAACTTGTAAGTAATACTCATCAGGTGTAGTATTTATGCCTAAATATAGATATCTAGTACTATTTGAGATCTCCTTGGGTATCTAAGACACTCACTTCAGCTGGAAGATACAACACAGGTTCTACAGGGTTCCCATGGTTTTCTGAAACACCACCTGGAAATTGGGCAAGATATACTGTGGCATCTCAAATATTCACAGAATCCCATCCATCACAGATGTCGGCCTAATCACTCTATGCTCCAGTGAGGGTATTGACTTCATTAACTGTAATGAGAGCTTTCACTTTTAGTTACCATAAACAACAACTTTCCAAAACCAAATTCTGATGCCCTTGGCTAACTTCAGCAACCTTAAAACAATAATCTATTGTCATTTTATCTTCTACAATGGTGTTCTAGGCTAGCTGCAGATCCCAAAAGATGCACATTTTCCGTACATCCTTTGTTATATCTCCTAGCCCAATGAAGGGCAACAAAATGGCACTAGACACCTGTGCTTAGATAACTGAATGAAACATTCAATCTCAAAATTAATCTAATATATTTTTTTTTCCTGTGGCTAAAAGCCATACCCAAACATCATGTCCAGATGTCTCTTGCAAATAGTTTGCAAGCTGTCTGGTGAGGAGTGAAACAAATGTGAGGCAGACAGGTATTCATGGCTGCTCTGGGATCAGTCTTTTACAGAAGTGTGGAGTAATACACTGACTTCATAATAGTTTGTCTGAACAGCTTAAGGTCAGTTCCCTTACTTGAAAAAGAATTATCAGGTCTGATGTGTGTCACAGAGAGCATAATATCATGAGAGTCTTATATAGAGCAGTCGACTTTAAAGTTCAATGATAAAACTTTGCTATCAGAATTTATAGGACATTCTAACTTTAAAAGGATTACTTGGTTTTTTCTTGGTTGTGGTTTTGTTGTATTTTTTTTTCTTTGCCGTGCTAAGTTTAAAATTGGGCAAGAAGAAGCTCTTGTTGTCTGACTAAAGGGCTTGATTTTCATCTGTGCAGAAGAAAGCTGTCATTAATAGAGAGCTTTCATTGTTTATTGTTTTCCATGGTATTGATTTCTATTATCCTCTCTACTCTGAATCCAACTCAGTGACTGAGTCATAACTACAGAATATGTAATGAAAAAGAACAAGTCATAAACCACTAGGCTGGGCAAAAAGCCACCAATCTCCCAAATGTCCTATCCCAACTTTTTTTTCAATCTTCATAGATTATTTTCATTCATGAAGCTAACCTTAGTTAAAAGAGCATAAAAACCATCTCAAATTGGCCTCTGCTGTAATTTCTGTTCTTACCAGGGACAGTACTTTCCAAAGAAAAAGAGCTAAAATAAAACTTATAGGAACAAAAGCCTATGCAGCCTCAAGTTCTGCTCAAGTCATTTTAAGAGAGTGGTGAGCCCATATCAAGTGCAGACACCTGGAAAGCTGCAAAACCTTCTCAAGCCTTTTAAAGATTCAATACTAAGAACTTTTAAAACAGCAGAAGTGGAGCCTTTTCTTTTTAAATTTAATATTTTGTATTTTCATAGAATCATAGAATGGTTAGAGTTGGAAGGGACCTTAGACATCATCTAGTTCCAATCCCCCTGCCACAGGCAGGGACACCTCCACTAGAGCAGGTTGATCAAAGCCCCATCCAGCCTGGCCTTGAACACTTCCTGAGATGGGGCATCCACAACCTCCCTGGGCAACCTGTTCCAGTGCTTCACAACCCTCACAGTAAAAAATTTCTTTCTGGTATCTTTCTGAATCTCCCCTCTTCCAATTTAAAACCATTACCCCTTGTCCTGTCACTACACTTCCTAACAAAGAGTCCCACTACGGCTCTCCTATAGGCTCCCTTCAGATATTGGTAGGCTGCTATGAGGTTTTGTTTCACTGTAGCCTAAAAAAGATTGTTTATGTATAAAAAAAATATTTAAAAAAAAAAAAAGATTTTATTTAAGACAGCATTATTCCCAAAACAGTACACTTCATGTCTTCTTATTAGTTACATATAGCACTCTTAGTAAAAGCTTCAGAGTTTCATGGCTAAATAGATTTCCATTTTAATTTTGATGAATTTCCAAAAACTACACCTTTCTAAAATTATCTATTCTTCATCAGTCTTACAAGGAATTCTAATTGAAAAAAAAAATATATTTGTCAACTGGATCCAATCTGAGGCTATTTAACTGTAATCCAGAACTAGCAACATTGAGCTAATGCTGTTGTATCACACGAAAATTATTGATATGAGATGGTGACAGTATTCTCTATTCTAGATAAATAAAACCTGCAGACTATGGTTGTTCTGCATTCCATTTAATAGCCTGGATAGTGTTCTTGGTTCTTGGACCCCACCTGGAGTACTGTGTCCAGCTTTGGAGTCCTCAACACAGGAAGGACATGGATCTGTTGGAACGGGTCCAG
>JAOXNO010000001.1:173273212-173284059 GCA_028565335.1 Limnodromus scolopaceus
ACCAGTGCCGAGTACAGAGGCACGATGACTTCCCTACTCCTGCTGGCCATGCTATTCCTGATACAAGCCAGGATGCTATTGGCCTTCTTGGCCACCTGGGCACACTGCTGGCTCATGTTAAGCCGGCTGTCCACTAACACTCCCAAGTCCTTTTCTGCCGGGCAGCTTTCCAGCCACTCTACCCCAAGCCTGTAGCGTTGCCCAGGGTTGTTGTGACCAAAATGCAAGACCCGGCACTTGGCCTTATTAAACCTCATCCCATTGGCCTCAACCAGGGAGAGCGAAATAAGGGACACTAGAGCGAATTTGCATCAGAGCCAAGGATAGGTCTCCTGAATTTACTGCTCTGTACTCAGCCTGCTAGGGTATATCTTTAAATTATGCTCTATGGTATCTCTTTAGATGCTCAGCACTTTTCAAGTGAAATTTG
Source organism: Limnodromus scolopaceus (assembly GCA_028565335.1). Classification (NCBI taxonomy): domain Eukaryota; kingdom Metazoa; phylum Chordata; class Aves; order Charadriiformes; family Scolopacidae; genus Limnodromus; species Limnodromus scolopaceus. The sequence goes on from JAOXNO010000001.1 coordinate 173,273,643, forward strand.
AAAATAATTCTATTTAATAATTTTACATAAATTTTACTCTTTTGTATTCTAAAGGCATCTCACATTTGTAATCAGAAAAGTGATTAGCAGCCAAGTGCTGACAGCAACAAAGTCAACAAGCTGTCTCAAGTCTTGATTCAAGCCAATGTGCATGTATGACGTCCTAATGTATACATGTGTGTTCAGTACTTCAGATGGGGAGATAAAGGCAAATTTAGTATGCCTGCAGGTGCCACAGCTCCCTCCTGTGACTGTGATACATATCTAGCATTACAGTGATTTATAAGAAGATTAATGAGGACAGTCAGTTATATTTCATTAGGGAACAGTTTATTTAAAAGAGAAAAAATATTAGAATAACTGAGAAATCGGGTACTATCCATCCCGAGTGTCCTGAAGTAGAAAGCCTTAAGGGTATCTTTGTATTAGTGAATTAAATGTCCCTCATGAAGACCATGGTGTGTCTTGTCTCTATTTGGCAAACTGTCTTCCCTTCCAAAATAGGTAGATCCTGTTATCCCTGTGTCATCACTGAACCAGGCTCAGGCAATATCTGGGATAATATTTGTTTTATAAGCCAAACTTGTATCAAGGAACTAATGGACAGTTGTTCTTGAGACAGTGCTTGAACCCACTGGCACTTTTTATTTAAATAGAACAGACATATTGTACAAGCCCTGGATTGCCAAGTCAACACCAGTTCCTCTGGTGGTATTCTCCAGGCACTAAATGACCAAGGCTTTTTGGTGCCCAGATCTACATCAGCCTAGGCAGGGGAAAGCAAGGTGCTGAGAAGCCAGGGGTAGTAAGCAGATCATATTTGCAAGCGGGGCAGCGAGGAGATGGGTAGAGACACTTGCAAACAATATGGCAGAGTTTGGGCAACGTTGGTTAAAAAAAACAACACCAAGGCATGTTGCAAACCTGGTAAATCATTGTCCTTCAGTGGAAAAGTGTTTAGAAGGGGAATTTCTGACCAGTTTTGTCACTGTATATATATTGAACAAAATCTCACTGCTTTCCCTCATCAGTCCCTTTCCCTTCTGCTTTTCTGCATCTCCACAGCAGGAAAGAGAAACAGAGCTGCCACTGTCCCATTGAAAAGACTGTCTTCTCATTCCACTACCTTTCTTACTAAAAATGTAGGAAGGAGAAAGCCAAATTTGATCCATGACCTATGAAGATTCCTGGACATGCAGCAACCCCCACTGCACAAGGAAGAGATTAGGGCAGCAGAACGGCTTTCAAACACCGTCTGACATGGGCAGAACTGAGCCCTTCTACCCATGGTGTAAGCTGTTCCTCACAAAACTCAAGGAGGACCAGGGATACTGATTTTCTGTCCTCAAGTTCTGTTGAAAAACGTGTTTCAAGTGCTTCCAAGCAGTAAATGCTAAAAACTCATTGTTTCAGCATTGTTATTAAACATTAGAATGTTTTTTTACTCTGATTGATCTTACGTGAGCTTTACTTAAGTAGGTCAAGGCTGCTCCATAGCAGATGTGATAAACAAATGTGTATGTGTTTCTTTCTCCTACAGTATAAATTTACAAATTATCTTCTGTTTACTTTTGGAAAAGGTATTTTCTGTTTGCTTGTTTGTTTTAAGTATGTTCTGTTCTCATTATAAATATGAGAAAAGTGATGATATATATATATACATTGATATATGCATATATCACTACTGTTCTCATTTCTCTCTTTACCTGCAACTGAATGATATGAGAATATGGAGAAAATGTTCCATCCTCCGTGTCTTTCCTGTCAATTAGTGGGTCAGGCTGGTTCTTTTATTTGGTACATTGATTATTTTGAGGTAATCTTTCTTTCATTTACTAATTAATAGGGTCATTACAAAGTCTTGAACACTGTTTGTCTGTGCTATGGTTTATACCAATTTGCAGCGATGTATGACTGGCACTGTGCTGTGTTTCTATGTTTATATATCAACAGAGTATTAATTGTAAGCTATTTCCCTGTCTTTCTCTCAAGAAGGAATATTTTCTATATCTTGACTTAAATCTTCTTATTTGTATTCCACAGTCTCTGGGAGAAAATATTTTGATATCTTGAACGTTAAATCCTGATATATTTGAAATTTAATGAAAAATCTGAAGTAGGCAATAAGAACAAACAAATATTTGAGCTTATAAAAACCTGTGCAACACTAGTCTTCTCTATTTGCAATTAATATGTAATCACAATGATTTGCTGAGCACATTAGCTTCAGTGGAAAACATTTATGTTAACAAATACATGGATTAAAACTGATGTACTGATGTGTAAACAAGTGTTTATTATGCCAGAAATTTAAAATTAAGAAAGATGTTTTCTTTAGACATCAAATCCACTCCTGAAAAATATAAAGTGAAATCCATGAAAATGCCTTGATTATGCATATCTGCCTTCAGAGATCAACAGATTTCACCTGCTGGAAGCGTTTACAACAAATCTTCAAGACAGTAGAAGTGCCCTAAAATGATATAAAAATTGCATTAACATTTGAAGAAAGGTAATCTCAAACTCATATTGCTGCATGCAAGCCAAGAAATACACTACAAAGTAAGATAAAGTGATGTAGTCAGTAATAGGTTATTTCTAAGGGACAAGTTGTCTGAAAAGATTCATAATGGAATATTGACTTTCTCAAATTTAGGCCACTAATTTTCCTCCACCAATTTAGTGCAATTACTTTTATTTCTAGGTTTTGGAAATGTAGGTATTTCATTGCATATTACGTGTATCTACTCATTGGTATATGTATAGCACATGATTAAATACAGAAAAGTAAATAACTGTTACTAATATGCATGGCCATAACCTAATGTAAATAATAGCTATGATTTTACTTGCTGCTTAACAAAATTGAAATAGCTTGTCATAAGTGAACTTAAATAACAAAGCAAAATAAAAAAGTTAACCTGCTTCTAGAGGCAATCAGCTGTAAAATTCCATGTAATAAAATAATTTTAAAATTATAAAAATAACATATAAATCAAAATAAAGTAAACCATTAAATGCTGAAATATTCTTAAATTAAAACATTGATGATGTAATGGAAAAGAAAATGTACTTTAAAATCCAAGTATATTTGCAAAATATGCATTTCAACAAAAAGGAAAAATTTAGTTTGGAAAAACTTCTTAAGAGAAAGCATTCCTAACATCAATATTCTGCTCTGAGAGAAGAGAAAAAGGCCTAGCTCTTGAAGACAGCTGAATATCTTCTATTAAAGAAGGAGAAATTCACTTATGGAAAATCCTTCCATGTACAGAGCTCTGGGACATGCTCTGGTTTTCTCTTTCCATTAGTCCAAAACAAACTTACCCAACCCAGCAAGGCATGGCTCAAGCAAGCACAAGGGAGATTCATCGATCTCCTGGTGGAACTTTTTCTTTTCAACTGTGCCATTTTAAGATTGCTAAATGCTTGTAGTAATAGTATAATGACTACTGAGCCCTCATGAAATTCCTAGAAATTCAGGCCAGGCACCTACAGATTTACGCTTTAACATTTTTTTTCTTTCCTTTTTTTTCTTTTAACTACAGTATGCAGTTTGTTTCCTCTGAACTTGTATATAGCAAGTTAGTTTAAAAAAAAAGTACCTTAATCAAACATTAAATAACTGCCTTTTAGTGTGCGTGGGGTTTTTTGTTTAAAGTAATGGTAATAATGATAATAACCTTTTGAAATTAAAAATCCCGATTGTACTATATTTATCCAATTTTAAGTGCTAAAATTTTTTTTCTTTTCTGGAGCAAAGACAGATGTTACAGGAAAATAGATTCCTGTAAAAAAAGATGTCTGTGCAGCAAAGGAAGAACAGGATTTTATATTGTACTGTATCTTGTATTTTACACTTCTTTACATTATTCCTTTGCTTAAAACAATTACATTTATCTAAGATATCAAAACGTAGAGGTGATATAACCTGCATACAATGAGATACGAACAGATATTAAATAAGAGATTTAGTAATAGAAGTATATTCTTTGAAATATTTTTGCCACAAGATAGTAGATTAAATTGTTCTGACTACAATACAAGCTAGAGTGAAAGTAAAGAGTATAGATGAACTATAGTCCTCCATATCATCTTACAAGTTTTCTGGGAAAGAATGAAAGTAATTTGGCAAGCAAAATAGCTTTGGCAATTCACAGGAAAATTAGGAGAATATAGGGCTTTACGTAGCTTTAGAAACAGTGACTAACAAGTATATTAATATTAAGCAATGTTCTTATAAATGATTTTTTGCTAACTCAGATGAAGGAAATTACTCACAACGGAAGATATCTCGCTTTAAACATTAGCGCAAAGTTTCAGCCAGGGCAAACCAAAATGACTGCAAATGGAAAATACCAAGAAAGAGTCAGACTCACTACGACTTGATCAAGTTTATACGTAGGTGATCCCAACTGCAAGAAAGAGTAGGCAGAACATATTTTGCACATAATTAAGTCAATTGGTGAAGAGACAATAGAGTTTATAAATTATAGAATTAAAATATATACATATATAGAGAGAGCACAGATCAGAGATATTTTTTTTCATTAGTGGTGAACAACAGATTGTTGTTCTCAGAGGTCAGGCCGGCCCAAACCACAACAAATTCAAGTCAAGGAATACAGACAAGACCTTATCGTCCTTCCATCACTTCAATAAGCAGAAACCCACTGGTCATAATCTTTCTGATTTATGACTGTTTAATTGGCAGGCTAGGATTCTCACATGCTAGATAATAGAAAAATGGGGTGAAAAGTCTAATGGAGAGCTGACTAGGAAGCCAATTTGCAAGCAAGGAGCATGAGAGGACCATTACTTAATCACATTGCACTAGTACAGTCTATAGACAGGGATTACAGCAATGGGCCAGTGACAGCAGTAACGAGAGCAATTCAAATGGGCTTCCTAAGGAGGCAAACCACAGGCTAACCCTGATTAGGAGGCCTGTACGTTTCTTGTCATGTCCAACAGAGGAGTTAATTGCTGGAGAGAAGCTACTACTAGGTATCTTCTACTGGACAGGTATCCAGGAGACAGGTTAGGATAGGTGTTATGGTTTTCTCCAGAAATTACACAGCTTTAAGTGTACTTTTAAGTGTACATTACTTTAAGTGTATGGTATCTGGCATGCTTCAGGAAATCCCACTGGTTGTGTCCTGAGGATAGAAAATCTGTTCCAGAGACTTCAAAAACTGCTAGATGTTCAAGGGCTGTGAATCTGATCTATGCTATAACCACACTCACAACCTACAAACATGTGCTGCTTTCCTAAGACCCGAGCGCTTACCATCTCTGTCACATCCAGAAATTCTTTCAGCAGTTAGGAATGAATCTCTCTGGAAACCATCCAATCTCAGTAAAAGAAATGGGTATACAAGTGCCAGGAGGGAATCAGGACTTTCTCCAGCAAACTCATGAGGTCTAGCAGCAGCACAACTAAACAAAGAAATTAATCTTTCCTCTCTTTCTATCTTCATAGAATCACAGCTGTTCAAATGACGAAGCTGCTCAAAGCCCCATCCAGCCTGGCCTTGAACACTTCCAGGGATGGGGCATCCACAGCTTCTCTGGGCAAATCTTCCCCGTGCCTGTAAGGCAACACACACATATAGGAATTGTCTTTAAATTTAAAGGTATTGTTTCAGCTCAGTTGCTCTGCTATCAATATCTGAAAGTTTAATCATTTGATTTGCTGTAACAAATGTGATAGTTAAACAGATATGAAAGGAAGGACACAATCTGTGTACTGTGCATTTAAAAACAGAAGGAGTCTCAGTTTACTATTTACAGTTCTCATACAGCACAATTTCCTTTTGTGGGTCTTCTCTTTCAGTGTTTCTTCCTCACTAGTTTCAAACTGATCTTTAAATAACTGTACAACTTCGCAGCCGTTATCAAACTTATGTCCCCGGTTTTCACTAGCTGATGTTCTGGTTCTTGAATTTACTCTTTCCTTGTCATATTATGTATCAATCTGCAATAAATTGCTGAAATCATATATGGCACACTTTTTTATTTTTATGTTCTCTCATTAGCAAAGTATTAAAGGATTTTGTATTGTCCCTGTGCATCTTACACATCAAGTTCATTTCATGAACAAACATAATAGTTTTAACTAATATCAGGAGCAAAAAATGTACCCTTTGAATATCTTCATATGAGGTAACAGCCAGTCATGTTTAATTTCTTTTTAAAACTATATCAACGTTAGTCTGAGAGCGCTAGCACATTGCTCCCTAAGCACTAATCAAAATTACTTTGGGGTATAGAAGCAAATAATGGCTGCTGAGCTCTTACTAATGCTAAGGACTTCTCTCGTAATCCCTGATTTTATTGAGTGGTGAGTGACTTGACACTAATTGGCACGACGGGAATCAGGGGTAATAATTAATAGCCTGGATTTGTATTTGGATTTGTGGTTTGCTATGAAATCTTGAAAAGAAGAAACCTTGGCAGAAAATAATCTAGCTATATATAGAAGCTTACATTTATCAGTCATTAAACTGTGTTGTGTGTGAGCTGTGTAATTTAATCTGAAAAGAGAGTTTGTTACTTCTGAAGAGAAGGGGTTCTTATTAATTCCAAAGCTGTATAGTTTGCTTTCAAAAATATTTACGATGGTACCCAAAATGACATGGTTATGTTCTTATAGAAATATTTCATTATTTATCTGTACTCTAAAGATATACTGGCAATATATGCATCTTTCTCAAATGGGTCTAATAGCATTGGCTGCAAAATGCAGCCATCTGCATTGAGAAATCCATCAAAATGGTACTAGAACTCCAATGCAAATGAAGGTGATGTTGTGATTAGTGCACCTCGGGTCATTCAGTTAAAAATAATGTATGTGATTAATTTTTAAATGCTACTCTCTTGAGTCCTATGTATTTTGTAAGTAATGATGTAAAGAAATGCCTTAAAAGAAATGACCTTTTAGTGTCACACCACTGTGTAGAAGGGTAGACAACAATTGTATTAAAGGCTACCTGAGGAGATGTTGGTGGGAAACAGTATCTGTGACAGATATTCCTTCCAGCCTTCTGGCACAGCCGTTCTGCAAAACATTAGTATGTCAAAACACTTGTAACCGGAACTGGACATGGGGGAAGCCAGGAAATATGCATCTTGCACTAACTACCGTCAAACACAACTAGACTAAAATTTGGGTAAAACTCTCAAGTAAATCAGTGCTGTCTGAAATATTCTCCGTATTCTGTGATGTCTATCAGAGAGCACGCGGAACGTTTTCTCTGATTGGCCACAAGGACCAGTCTACTGGGAGCTAATGATCCTTTTTTTCCCAAAATAGGGGTCCTGGAAGGGTATCACTCCTTTTTGATCCTAAGGGGATCACAATACTTCATGTGTGAATTCATGCAACTCACTAGCCTCTGCAGCTTTTTTCTATCTTTTCCCTTAGACCACTCTGTATCTTCCACACAGCAAGAGATTGAATGTAGCCTGTTAACTGCATTTCAGAATCTTTGTACATACCGAGCAGAATTTAATTTTAATTTTTTATCATAGGAAGGATAAGAGGCAAGAAATAGAAACAGGTAGATAGATAGAAATAGATAGAATTTTCTATAATAGCAAAGTCATGTCATGTTCTTACATTTATTGAAGGTAATCATTCTCCAACAGCATGACTGCAAACTGCATGACTAGAATTTCATGATCTAATAGCACTGAAATGGGCATGGTGCCTTTTCCATATGCAAGTATGCGTAAACCATTATCATTAATTTCTACAGAATGTAATAAGGGAAATAGCTAGTGATGGAGAGCTTCCATAACTGGAAACAGATATATCAACTTATTTGTGGAAGTTCCAACTTCAGAACAGGACAGAGGAAAATAATTTGAGGAATAGTCTGAGTTTATACCTTCCAGTGATTAGGGCACTGGCTGGGAGAAGAAACTTGGCTTCCAAGAATTGCTTGAATACATACTTGTAAATTTTAAATTTAACGTTTCAGGGGTCAAATATAGAAGCAATCCTGGGAGTAGGGCCTGGAAAGGAAAGACAGATATATGAGAAAGAATAGAGATACACAGGGTACCTAACAGCAAGACTGCACTATTATAAATGTGTGTTGGTCATTAAAATCTTTAAGGAAAATTAAACACATCCTGTCTCTCCTTAGACCAGCACTCACCCAGCATACCCAGTGCTACCAGTTACATCATCCAGTTAGGTATGGGGACTTACACAGAAGAATCCATAGTTCGTCAGTGCAGGTCAGTCACAGATGGAAGAGAGCTTGGAAGATACTTAGACTAGGATATCTGTCAAGATAAATCTTAAACACTTCTCTGTGTTTCCTTAAGAACCTAGAGCTCCTAGAGACTGTTAATGTCAAACCACTAGTCCAAAGGAAGGGTTTTCATTTATTTATTTACTTACTTATTTATTCATTCATTTTAGATTACAAGGCTTGCTAACTCAGTTTTGTCTAAATTATCCATTAGATGTCTGATTCTTATTGGCTCTAACCTTGGGTGCTTTACTGGATCATGGGATAGCTTTTAGATAAATTAAACGGATTTATACTGTTTGAATTAATGATAAATTGGCAGACTTTGAAAACTTCAGAAGCCAATTTTCAATCCACTATAATTGACTAGTAAAGTTTCGTATCTGTAAGCATTTTAGAAAATTTTTTGAAATTGGTCTAGCGGTGGGAAAAAAAGAGGTGAAAAAGAGTTTGAGTTCAGTTTGGATAATAATCAAAAAGCCTGTGTCCTCTTTGACAGAATTAAAATAGACTATTATAATAAAAACAACAATGTGGTAATCTCCATCTCTGAGTATCTTAAAGAAATATATATTTCATATTGAGACAGAGACTTTTTATTGGCGAATATACTTCACCTCACAGAAAGTTCAATGCAAATGTAAATGCTAGCTAGTGAGAGATAGTCAAGAGGGGAGGTGAGGGGGGAGGGAGGGAAGTTTTCCAAATATTTTTCAGCCAAACTTTGTGCAGGTTTCAGTTTGAAGAAACAGTTTTATGTGAAGATATGGAGATATGGTTCTTTTGTCAGTTGTGGGCTGTGTCCTTACAGAAGACTCTCAGAGGCATTTGAAAATTGTTTCTAGTACAGAAATGTACTGTATTGTTGCACTTCTGTTGCTTGAACTTCATTGAAGGGCAGTATAGAATCATAGGAAAATCTGGGTTGGAGGTGACCTCTGGAGACCTTTTTGGTCCTCTCTGAAAGCAGAGACTTAGATTAGGTTGTTTGGGGCCCGGTTACTATGACCTAATATTCTTAAAATGGGCTCAACTACTAATTAAGGTGTGAGTTTATATAAAGGGCAAGGAAAGCATTGCATTGCAGATGTAGAATAGGTAACACATGTCGCCTACTGAGTTATTAAAGGCCGACTTTTATTAAAAGCACCAAACACTTCCACGCAGTTCGTTCTCTGCAATTGTTTTCAATCACAGTTGAACATAAACTGAATTTAAGGTTATGCTTTTCTGAAAAAGATTACCCCAATGAGGTATATTTGTGCACATATGTAGGTATGTATGCAAATTGTCTGTGCTATCCCTGAGGGCAAATCCTGGCATTGTTTCATGTGCATGCAAAGTAGAAATACCTTTTTAACATCTTTTTTTCTAAGCACATTTATAGGAATAGGTTTTTTCTTTCAAACTGCAAATAAAATTTGAAAATAAAATAAACTGAAAAAACATTACAGGAGTATGAAGAAAAGTAATATTATTTTATAGGTCAGAGTTTATAATGAGTATTTTACAGGAAAGCTATAGGAAAAGTATGAAAATATAACTAAGGTTGTAAAACAGAAATGTTCTCCTTTTGATCGATGAGTAGAAAATTAATGCATGTTGTATCACAGTAAAATTCAACCTGCTTGTTACTGGAGGGCAGAAAAGCAATGGAACAACCTGTATTTTATATGCAGCTATTATCAGAGGAGTAACATGTTCCTTTAAAGTTACAAGCTTTAAAGACTAATAAACATTACAGTAACCCTTCTTGTTTTCATCTCAGTAGGTTAATAATGTCTTTTAAACCCAGCATCAGTTATAACAGAATACAAGATATTAAGGGGTTTGTCTTTTCAACGACCTGACCCTCTCAGTTGAAATGATGTGACATCAAAACCTTGAAACACTGCATGGCCTCATCCTAAAATATGTGTCAACTATGTGAGTAAAAACATTGAAATAGGACTACTCCATACATCAGTCAGTAAGTCAGCCCCATTAGGCGCCCAGCTAAAGTGCCTTTACACAAACGCACGCAGCATGGGGAACAAGCAAGAGGAGTTAGAGATGTGCGCACGCCTCCAGGGCTACGATCTTATTGGCATTACCAAGACGTGGTGGGATGGCTCTTATGACTGGAGTGTTGGAATGGAGGGTTACAGACTCTT
>JAOXNO010000001.1:173284159-173316870 GCA_028565335.1 Limnodromus scolopaceus
AGTCGTGGATGCCCCGTCCCTGGAAGTGTTCAAGGCCAGGCTGGATGGGGCTTTGAGCAACCTGCTCTAGTGGGAGGCGTCCCTGCCTATGGTAGCGGGGTTGGAACTAGATGATCTCTAAGGTCCCTTCCAACCCAAACCATTCTTTGATTCTATGATTCTATGATCAAGTGGAAATTTCTGCTTCTAAATTCAGTGGAAAATAGTCATGAAAACATATAAGCAAAAACTGTATTTCTGTTACATCCAAAATTAACATTAGGTTAAGAAACTGTTGTCTCTGTATGTGTATAGAAAAGAATACACAAAAGGAAAGCAGAAATATATTTAACTCACAAAAACTTGTTAATATTACTTCCATCTGTATGTGAAAGACTCACTTTTATTTTGACAGTTTTTTCACCTCTGTCTTATTAGGAGTAGTGGTGTAGTTCCTAAAAATAATCCCAGCATTTTACTGTGAACTCTTCAGTCCAAAATGTACTGTGCAATGCTAGAAAATTAAATTTTAGAAAAGTGTCTAATTCAGATCAGAAAATGTCTTCCGTCATCTCTAGGCAACAGTCATCCAGCTGATGAAGAACTGTAATGAAGTGTGGAAACGTTTCCTGTAAGATTTCACAGCTGGGGTCAGGGGAAAGTTAAACTTTAAAAATAAAGGAGGAATGATTAAAAAAAAAGGAATGCTTTTGAGTTTAGACAGCCAAGAGAGAAGGTACCAAGGACTGCAGCCCACCTGAAAATTTGGCCCTCTCAGTTATTCCCTAGCTTTTTCCAGAAAATTGGTATCTAAGTCAGGAATGGGTCTTAGTGACTCTAACTCTTAATTGTGGGAGTGAAATTACTCAGTTGGTTATGACTTTTGATACTAAACAACCATAAACCTTTCTTAATTATCTGAGTAGGTTGGATTTATGTTTTCCATAATAGAAGCAGCACCACATAACAAATATTTCTGACCCATAGAGCTTTTGAGCTTCTGAGAGCAAGAATCTCTCTTTGAGTAATCGGAATTTTGAACACCCAGTGGGAATTTGATAATTTTCCTTGTTATCAGACTATTGGTATGTCATGAGAGACATGTTTTCCCTACTTCTTCATTTGCAAAAACCATATCTAATCATACAGCTATAATGCATATTTCAACTGGTTTGAAGAATAAGCAGGAAAAACAAAACAAAGCAAATTTCTAAACAAATATGATCTTTTGGGAGATGACCATGTATGAATACAAATAAAAATGAGTTCTTGATGTGATCCACAGATATGAACTGTATTATAAGAGCATGAATGTCACAGAACAGGTGTCAAACAAAAGAGAGAGTTTATGGCAGCCAGGAAGCACTGAAAGCTGCTGATGTAGACTGAAGAAAAGGCCACAGTGCACGCTTGGTGAGCTTTGCTTTCAGTGTCCTTTACTTTTATTCTGTCTATCCAGAAAAACTCCTCAGTCAGAATGTGACTGTTCTAATCTGTGTCCTAACAAAAATTAACATCTCAGTTTAGGAGCTCTTTTCCTGCACGGGGTGCATTCTTAGATGAAAAGACATAATCTGATCTACCTCAATGCTCCGGCCACAGTGAAGTGTCCTGTCGCTTATGTCCGTACAAAGCTGTGATACAAGGGTCACATTCAAGTTCTCTTTGATAGATGCATGTCCTAGAGAGTTGCTTCAGCCTTCTTTACAGGTCAACCTTTTCCATCAGTCCTAAATACTAAAATTCCTTAGGCTATTTCTCTACCCTCTTAGCAGTAAACTTACCTTAAACATGCTGAAATGCTGCTTTAAGAAATTCCTTTTTTTTTCTGGTTTTGTTACTTAACAATTGCTATTTCAGAAGCATGGGTACCTTCTTTTTAGTCTCTGCATCATTCTTTTAGCAGTAGGATTTCTGTAAAATGAAACTATGCTTGGTTTTTTCAAACTTTTCATAGTGCAAATGCTCTTCACCACTCACCAACCCAAATTCCTTTTAAATGCTCTCATACTGTGTCTCATATCACCTGTAAAGACAGGGAAGAGATCTAGTCTGAGGTAGGATTGCTGACACACTATAAACCATCCCTGTTGGCAACATCCACACAGAAATGTGCTAAAAGCTTTCCTGTTTCCCTTCAGCTTTTGTCTCTCCCTCTCTCCAACTCACTCCACCTGGCTCATCTACCTATTCAACCTTGTGAAAGGCCAGACTGTGAGTATTTCTGGGTAGAATGTACACTTTCTATTGTGTGTCTGATTTCCAGCTACTACAATGAGGCTTTTTACCTTGATTTGGTCCTCTGTTGCAGTGTAATGGTGAGGTGTGATGACAGAAGAGTTCTGTAGCTGGTCTCTTGTTAAAAAAAAGACAACATCTTCAGGGCTCTATGACAATTTGAAAAACAATGCCTGTCATAGCCAGAGGTTACATCCTGTAGATGTCCAGCTGCAACAAGTAGAATCCAACAATAAGTTGTCTACTACCAGTCTTGAAGCACCACCTCAACACAAAAACCCAAAAAGCATTGTTTTGGTAGTCTTTGTTAGTTGTTTCTTCACCTGGGATGAGTTAAAACAGGTAGGAAAATAATCTTAAATTGACAGCTGTGCCAATATAAGAAATTCTATGTACGAAATAAAAGTATGCATTAGGAACTATTAGAAGTTTGGCACAAAGCTTAGTCAGAGTTCTGCATTTCTTTTTGGTGCTGTAAATCCATTTTCCATCCAGAATCTATTTCAATCTTTCTTACTGAATTTGCCTTCAGTAATTGTAACTCATTCACAAGATACCGTGGAAGCTTTTCCTACAAATTTATTGCAAATAGAAAATAAATTAGCCACTGTAAAATTATGAGTACACTACTGGCTAGGCTAAGTAGTAATGTGTTTCATGCTGAGCAAGCAGATGGCACTATTTTCATTCTCACTCATTTATTTTAAAGTATTTTGTTTCTTAGAAAAAAATGTTCTCTGATATACTGAGGATAAAAATATAGCAGTCAAACATTTTAGGAAGGGTTTTTTTACAGCAGCATTTTAATATATATACAAAATTAAGTTAATTTTAATATATATACCAAAATATGCTGTTTTAAACCCAACAGAAATCCCTAAATGTTTGTGAAATGTCCCTGTGTAAAAGACAAAGCTGCAGACTTAACTAAAACTTCTCTCCTAAAGGGTGAAAGAAAATTCAGAATGCCACTCTCATACTGAATGTGACTTGTTTTCACTTCAACCAAATTTGGTGTGAAATTGAGAGCAACTGTTCTAAGAAGGTAATATTCTATAGCACACAAAATCTTCATTTTTCAGTCTCTCATTCCGTAAGTGGTGTTGACTGATTATTAAATATAACTGTAGAAAGCTGGTTATCAATAGAGCACTCATATCTCGACTAATAAAATGTGGTTTTTTGAATTGATACAAAATCCTCCCAGATAAGAACATCATAAGAACTGGCATGGAAAAAAACTATATAATCTGTCTCCTCAGCAAGCCCAGGTCAAATTAGATTTAACACAATCAAGGACAATCACCCAGTCGTGCTACTGACCAACAGAGAAATTCCCAAACCCACTGCAGTCCTCTCATAACCTTTGTTTCCTTCGTCACATTTCTCCAAAGTTAATGGTTTTAATGACAAGCCTTTGAAGACGTAGACCCTTTCAAATCATGGTATGTCTCATATATGCCATGTATCTGACAGACAGATTTCATTCATCTGCCTGTCTTAAATTCCCAGTCCTAAGGAAAGCACACAGGAAACTTGCTATGTGTCCACTGGAGTTACTGTTTTTCAGGTTCTTTTCAACAAAACCTTGGAAGGCTCCCTGTTAAAGAAGGTTTGAGCAAGATACTAGGAAGCAATTATTTCTCTCAGAATATGAAAATGTTCAGATCAAGGTTTGTAGGCAACAGGCAATTTAGCAATATCCTTTTAAAATTATGGAATATACTCATCATGACACTAAAGCAGAGATGAGCATCTTTTCCTGCTGGTATCCCAGTTTGATAGCATTTCTAGAAGCACTAACTTATACAGGTTCAATATTGCTCCCAAGAAAGCAATAGATACCAATTAGTTTTTCAGTAATTATATATGCACGTTAGATACTTAGAACTATGGAAAGACATTTGTATCTCCACGATAAGTTTCCTTACTGTGGGAGAGGGGAGGGAAGGAGAAAGGGGGTGAAGGACCTTGTGTTGTTAATAGTAGAAGGGATGTTTAAAAAGAGGTGGTAAGTACGTGTCCCTAACTCTACTTTCATAAGCTCTCCTAGAGGTTGTTTTCTTCTAACCATCTGGTCACGCTTGGCTGTTTCATGAACAGAGTAGGACTTTTCTGTAAGAAACTTGGGTTTGTACTTTTAAGAATTAAATTTTATGCATTCTTCTCAGTGCACAGGGTTTTGGGTTTGATTTTTTTTTGCCTCTATGAGTAAAATATTTATAATTGGTTTAAAACTTGTGTAAATTCAAATGTACATACATACGCATACACTCATATGCATACAGCTATTTATATAATCTTAATTTCCCATATGTTCATTTCTCATTAAAAATTCTTCTCCCTGTTAATGCCCAATGAGTCACTTGCTGTCTCCTACAGTGAGACAGTCCTTAATTCTTAAAATAACTCTTGTAAATTTTCTACAGTCATACTCACTTCAGGGATTTAGATAGGCAATAACTCATTTGGTTGCCAATTCCACAGTAACTGAAGTGTGCCTATTTGCAAGTATCATACATTTCAACTTTTTGCTTTATGATGTCAAAATAGCATTAAGTCCTAAACTGCATTATGAGCTGACATTAAAACCAAAACCAGGACTACTATTTGCTACTGTAGTATTTCTATCTACAAAAATACATTACCATAAAAATACATTAATTTATTTTCTCTAATATTATGTTTGACAACTCTTCAATACACATTTGTCCAACTATTCCAGTTAGAGAATTTATTTTTTTATTTTTTCTTTACTTGTTTGTTGTTGGTCAGGTTTTCTTCAGTGCAACCTGTCTTTTTAGCATCTGATAGAGATTTTGTTTCTTGATAGGTGCTTCCACTAATCTTCTTGTCAGCTATCAGACAAGCCAGACCCTGCTGCTGTTTGAAAGCTTCTGCACAATTCCAATTATACAATTCCCTGAAATCAGCATATGTCCAGCATATCCTTTGGTCTCTTAAAGGCGAAACTATTACTGCTTTGCCATATAGTCTACTATTTATACATGATTTATATGCAAGGATGTTTTCCTTGCTATATTTGCACTGTATACTGATTTCCTTCCATAATTCATTAGAAAATTCCTTTTATCATCATCTAAAAATAGTGTTTCCTATTTGGAAGTGTTTTCTTTCAATGTTCTGGGTATAAAACAGGCTAAGAATTAGTCTTTCCAACATGTGTTAATTAAGAAAACCGCATGGGTGTGTACATGTTTGTGTATGGATATGTGTATGCAGCTTTTTAATATGTTTGTTCACAGGTCATGCAATGGTTCTGAACCAAAATCTTCCAGTTCATTAGTACTGAAAAAGAAGTAGACAATTTTGGAAAAGTACAAACTGCTAACACTGTCAACACAAATATAGAATTATTTATATGAAACATACATTATTTATTATTCTGTCATATATGCTATTGTTTTTCCTAATGCTATTAAGCCAGTGTGATATTTTTCTTACACAAACTGTGGCTCAGTTTTCATTTTCACACATGTGGTCAGGAATTCAATCTTATATGTTGAATTATTCTGGAGTGAGATTCACTCATATTTTTAACCCCCTTCCCTAGTAAGCAAAGGGGAATAAACACCTTTAAATGGTCACTCATACCATCCCAAAATAGGTATGTATGACAAAATAGGATGAGTCACCCTCTGAAGGTGCCTATTTTCACTGACTTTGAAGGAGTCTAGACATACATAGATCAGTCATCTAACTTTGAGAAGTCTCTTATTGGCAGAGATTAATCCTATTATTTACATATAAGAGAAAAGAGGTCTGGATAAACTATTTCACCTATGGTCATTAATTATGAGAAAGAAAATTTGGCAATTTTCTTGGGCAAAATGGAACACTTTTCAAGCTACTACAGTTGGAAAGATCTTAATCTTCATGCAGCCCTTTCAATAACATTTGTAATCCAGAAAAACACAATGTTAAATGATGATGTGAATGATGTGAAAACATAAATAATAATAGTAACATTTTTTGCCTCAATGTATTTTTAAAATTTCAAGAAATAAAACTAATACATGATTGCAGCCATTTCTCTGCAATCTGTAAGAAAACAGATTTGCATATATGCCTGTCTCTTTGCATGTTGAAATGCAAAGGTAAAATGCACATAGCAATGATAAACACTAACTTATGTTTGGGAAATATATTATTGGGTGTTATGGCCCAAACTGCCTTTAAAACATTGAGGGAGTTTTCTGCCCAACTCCACAGGATATCAGTGAAATAAAGTTGCTTTCTACAATACTGCACTCTGGTAACACTTCTCTAAGACACATCACTAGAGACTCTGCAATTGACAGAAAGAGTACTTGCCATGTCGCTCATTTTAGAGTCACAAGGGAGGTCATTATTCTGAAGAATAGGAATTATTTTTTATTGGGTTTTTTTTAATGTTTTGGAAACTTACATTTCCTGAGGTTTGGGGAGGGTAGAGGGTGGTTGACAGTTTATGGTCTTTTGTTTTCATTTTGTTGTATATTTGTGTTACTTTTAATGTTCAAGCAGAATAGCACAACAGGGTGTGCATTATGGTATTCTAGTGGCATATGCTGGTGATTATTAGATAGAAAGAAGAAGACAGAATGCCAGCAACCTCCCAGACATTTCATTATTAGTTCATAACCATAATTCATTCCCTGGAGTATCTCATCATGTTCATGAGCTCTTTAAAAAAGACAAGATTAGAAGAAAAAGAACTGCAAAATGGAGTTTTGCAAATTTTTTTTTTCAATTTGGCAAAATATGGTACTAGAAGAAAAATAAGCACAGATATACTTTAAAAATTATCATTATAGTATTTTATGATTTCAGGAAACTTTTGCTCTACTTTTTGAAACAATGCATACTGAAATAAGGACCTGTCTTATTATACAAGCAAAACAGGATCTGCCTTTCTCAGGTTACTATGATTTCTTCCAGGATCTTATATAAGGAGCTGATGTTTGATATTGGGCCATTAGAGATGCCACAGCCAGTGTGCTCATTCACAGAAAAGAAAAAACTCCTTGTTCTGTGGGAAATAAACATGAGTGAGGACTCTTTGGCTACCTCCACACTCTTAAATGCATCTGCTCCAAGAAGACATCTCTACCCCCAGGCTTAATGACGTATTATCTCTCATCCAGGCTATTCAACTTAGGGCAGCCTGCCATGCCATCTTTAGCTGGGTGGCCATCTCCACATTTCATAGTACTTGCTTGGTCTTAGAGTTCCTTTGGGATGTGGATCCTCAGACATTTTATTATCATTTTTGTTGGTGTGGTTTTTTGAATTCTCAGTGGCTGAAAAAATGTAGTGACTGTGCCACATCCCAGCGGTTGTTTCTTTTGTTAGAATATGAAATGGTGGTATGCGTTTCTCTCCAACCAAAGAAAATCAGGGGAAAGCTGACACAAACGGACTTCTCCTTTAAAAAGACTTGCAAAAGTCATTATTTTAAGACATATTGTGAATTCGTACAATGCAGTCATACAGTCACTCATACATGTGTGTTCCTAAGTCTGCCTATGCACAGAAGATGAATAGGCTTCTTATTTTCAATTAAAAGTATATCAAAAGATAAAACAGAAGAAATATAGTAGCAAGATTTTCTTTTTCCTGTGTTGGTGCTTCTGAATGTTTATACCAGTATTTCAGAATTTCTTTTTGACCATTACGTATAGTATGGCTATTTCTCAAAATATATATAGTGAGCACAGTTAAAAATTTATTTCTCTGAGTCACAGTGCTTATTCTGTTTTCTACAGTCAGCCTAAGAAGATCAAGTAGCATGCTAAATGTAAGGGTTTGCTGGTAGTAAGAAATGTTCAGTTTCTAACATACCACCAGCATTTTTCACATGCTCAGAAGTGGAGGTGGAAGATTTTTAAGACAGATGCTACCTAGGGATCTTGCTATCTAATTTTTAAGGCATCATAGGTTGCTCAGGTTACCACGATGCTCTGTTTACAGGAGGCTTCTGACAAACTAATTTTTGTTGGAGCTGGTACTTATCAATGGATTGTCCTGTTTTTCCCAAGCCCAAGGTGGAACTTGTCTCTAAACTTTCTCTTGGGAAACTCTCCAGTACCATTAGATGTGTTCATCCCACTTAAACAGCAGCTCCTTGGGTCACGGCTTCAGCCTGCATGTCACTGAAACCATGCAACTGTTTTTCCCATCTGCATCCACAACTTTTTCCTTTATAAATAAAGTAGCTGAAGATACCATAAGCCACATTTTGGATGGCTATGCACATAACTTAAGCACCTTTTATGGTGGTATGAATAGACGTCTTCAGCACCTATTTTAGGAACAACTTAAATGTATGATAAAATCAAAAGTTGACCTATTGACATATTGACCAATGAATTGACCTTCATTGACCTATTTAAGTGCTCCGAAGTTTTAATAAAAGTGGTACTGCTGTTCTTTATGTATGTCCAGAATATGATTAATTGCCTTCACATAGCAAGTTCTCCTACAGAAATTGTATCGTTAGAAAGTGAATATCGCTATTCAAAATCATTGTAAAAAACTGGATTTTCTTTACCCTGGAGATTTTGAAATCACTTTGACCTTTAGGCACGGCAAGTCTATATATCAATTGTTTTAAGAACTGGATCATTCCATAAATCTGTAAGTAGAAAGGCTGAAAGAAAATGTCACTGCTTTGATCAAAGCAAATTTGGACATACTGAAATGACTGTTTTCATTCTAAATTCTTCAGTTATCAAAACTCTTGATTTTAAAACTCAAGCTCTTATTAATTGTTTTCTTTGATTCATTTGAACTCAAAATACCATTCAAACGTATAGTTACAAGAGAATTTTTATTTCCCATTTTGCCAGTGGGTATTTTTAGTGCAAAATGCTTCAGCAAACTCTAGTTCTAAACTTAGAGGAACTTAGGACTTCCACAGAGGTCACAATGATGTTCCTTATGGGGAAACACAGTGACAGTAAGTCCTGAAACTGTTGCAGCATGTTTGCACTGGGAGAATGAGTGACATAACTCGATGCTAACACCTAACCACACAACAATCCCTCCTTTGCTTGCCTTTCCTCTTTACAAGAACAAGTACAGGAAACCTCAGGGGACTTTACTTGCAGGAATTCACTATCCCATTGGCAGATGGAGGGGTATTAAGTCCTGGTCCAGTTGTTAGTCCTGTTTTTCTGTCGGTCTCTTACATGGGCGGTCTTGCCCACTGCTCTCTGTAAAGCTCTCACAAGCGGCAGAAGATGGGGCATAGAAGACACCTTATGTACATTTACATTTTTTTTCCTTCTCTTAAAGTGAGAGAAGAAAAAACGAGAGGGGTTGGGTGTGGGGACAGGAAGAAAAAGGAAAAATAGTATTTCCACATAGAACTAATTTGGCAATAAAGATATAATGATATTTTAAATTTCCAGTATCTGCTGAATTGATGTGCATGTATGTAGAGACTTATTTTTGTGCATTTAGGGCTTTTTTTTTCTTTCTAGTGAATTGTACTAATATAACTTTTTTAAGGAATGGGATCTTCGGAAAACATTTTTTTATAGTACTTAGATAATAATAACAATCTAGTTTTAAGTATTTACCTGTGAATAAAGGTATTGGTTTAGCTGATAATACTGGTTTTCCTCTTAAGCCTTGAAATCCAAACACCTTTTGAATTTCCAGTGTTTAGCATGTATGTCCTGTTATTCTCCTCTTTAACAGAGAATAAAATATATCTGATTACAACCACCATATCAAATGAGGCCATGGCAAATAATCAATGGTAAAGTCTATTCCCTACGACAGGGCTGTGACACTGGCTTTAGACACACATTATATTATAAAGTCTATATAAAAGGAAAAATTTTACATCCTGGCCTTAAATATGTCTCAGATTTTCAGTCTCTTTTTGAAAGTCTCTGTGACTCTCATTCTTTGATAAGACACTGGTAAATATAGATGGTGTTAGAAAAAAAAAAAAGAAAAACCAAAAAAAACAAAGTCTCTAGACATGTCTCTCATTAGGAAATTGATATAGACAGTTCCAATAAACAGGAAATTTTACATATGTTCATACATATTTTACATATATTCATGCATATAGTCCTATTTCAGAGAGAGAATATTTAACAACCAGATTCTCAAAAACAGAGACATGCTGCTTCTGGGTAGCATCCCAGCTACTATTATATGTTCAACTACTGCACTGGTAGCCATTGAAATTATTAAACTTTTCATGGAGTCAAAAATAAACCCTCTATGAGAGATCGCTCTTGATCTCTGACTGTTCTCCTCTATCATCCTCTCACTGTATGCAACCCTCCATTGATTATATGGGGAATCTATGGTTACTACACTTACTTCAAGTGTCTCAATTTAGAGCTGAGAAGTAAGTAGAGTTAATGAATATTCTAATGACTGCAGGTCATCAGGGACAGAAAGATCCTCATACTTCCTTGAAAAGTTTAGCAGTTGTTCAGAAAGTTCTTTAGCAAATACTTTTTGTTGTTGTTGTTGTTGTTGTTTATTTGGTTCAGGACACTGACCAGATAGTGTATGAATATATAATTTCTAGTTTTGTAAGAAAGAACACCATTACATGAAGCTGCCTACAGACTTTTGAAAGCCATAAATAAATGATAAAATATTAGACCAAGGCTTGGTTTAAAGAAAGTATTAAGTAGCCAAATGATATATGGTTTTCTATAATATCATGGCTAATGTCTGGGATTACAGATTGCAGGTGTAAACAGCAATAAAAACAATACAACAATAAAAAAATTAGATTGTTCAACTGTGCAAATACTCAGAGCACAGAGAAATAATGCAACACAGTGCAGGTCAAAACCTGCAAAAGCATTTTGGCACCAAGTTCCCATAGATTTAAGCAGCAGATAAACACCCAAATAGCTTTTAATACTTGTCATAGAATATTTCATAACACAGCTCTGGCTTCTAGTAGTTGTTATTAAGATCCTGTGAAGTATTTATTTGAACAAATTCCAATGATGATAAATACGAAATTAATTTCAATAAACTAAGTAAAGACCTCATAAATCTGTAGAGGATAAGAGAATTCAATCTGCAGTAAAAACACCTAATTCACCTGAGGAACAAAAAACCCCAAAACACAAACCGACAAAAAGAAATGGAAACAGGCAAATTGATACGCAGTAAAAAGTGGAGGATTTGAAAAAGCAGTGGTGCCTACAGATCTTTGTGAGTATTGAAGAACTAATGCAGGATCAATGCACTAAGACAGGATGGAAAAAGTTAACAGCCCAAACTAGGAGGGAAATACATGTGATCCATAAGGCAATGGATCAACTACATGTATGTCATCCTGCAGGCATCTAAGTACTCTTATCCCATAAGTCTTTTCTAGACTTAAAAAAACAAAACAACAACAAAAAAAACAGAAGAATTATTAGGGTTAGGAAAACACAAAGGATGAGAAAAAATTAAAATATGAACAAGGTATATCACTAGCTTTCGTCTACAAATATCAGCTAGTGTTATCTACGTATGTGTGTTTTATTATGAATTTAATATTGTATTTCAGACAAAAGAAGACAGACACTGCTTTGAGAATGACAGAGTAGTAGTGACTGGGTACATGTATAAAACATAACAGAAAAGAGTGAAAAGATTGTATAGAATGATTCAGGAGATTATAACCAACTCATAAGAGATCAAAAAAGGGAATTTTTAATAATTTTATAGAAGAAATCTGCAGTAGGTGTGAAATGCCAGTTCTCCATTAACTTAGATGCTACTTGTAAGGTCTATCAGTTACTACTGAATTTTCATATGTAGCTTACAAGAGCATCTGTTGGGGCTGAATAGACTTTTAAGGTAAAGCTCTGTCTAATTTCAAACACAAAAAATTATTTGTCTGTTTTTATTATGCCATTTAAGCACCCTCTGTCAGAAAAAAGAAATATCAGGAATTAATTCACTTATTCACTATGTATCTTAAGATGGGATGAATAGGCATCTGGAATTACCTATCTATCTCTGCACTATAAAAGAAGTAAAAATAATTAATGTAGGTTAGATCAGTATTCAGCTAAGTTCCTAGTGACACTGACACACCATTTAGGATCCACAGATGGCTGACAGAACTGGTCCAATGACAGACCTTTGATCTTCTGGACTGCCGGCAGAGGATGGGACAGGATACTCTCAGACATCCCAGATGGCACTAGGTACCTCTCTATGGCAGCAAATCAGTCCCTAGATGCCTTGTTTTTATAGAGTTGGGGCTCAGTTCAGCTACCCAAAGATGACTAATGCTGCTTGAAATGTCCCAATTATGCAACACAGCCACATGATGCTGGCAAATATGTATGAGAAACAGAATCGAGTTGCTGGTCACTGTGCTGCTTAAATTAACCCAATGAAAGTGTTCAAAAATGTACAACCAAATCTTTTTCTAAAGTAAATCATTGTAGCTCTGCTTGCTTCATGTATTTTATCAGCTAGATATCAGTGGAAGACCTAGTACAGAGTTTAAGTAACAATCTTGGAATGTGAAGCTATGAACTGTCAACATTTCACGTCTTCTAGTTGCATGAACACAGGCATACAAGAAAGAAACACAAATCCATAAATTATAAAGATAAGTGTATTTTTTACTTTTTATATAACAGGAGAGTATCAAAGTTGAAAAGGAAATATTTTATTATGTTTGTATTTTTTATCTTCACTGCACAACAAAAGATGTATTTTAAGTCACTTACATCTGATGTAAGAGGAAATATGTGGCTGCTTTCCTTCATGAACTAAAGCAGCAACGTTACAGCTACGTGAATCACCCAGATTCATTTATGTTGTTAATGTTGTCATTTCTCAGTATACAAGTGCTCCTCAAAATAAACCTCACTAAGATCAGTCGCACACCTTCAAATATTTAGAACTTATGAAGAATCTATTGGCAACTTTTACAGACATTCCTCAAAGTTTTCAGTAACAAAATGAGGAATTGCAATTTCTGTGCAATAATTTACATTTTTCCTTTTAGGACACAGCAGTGTTCAAAAATTTCCCATAAAAGACGTGTATTTTTGTATTCAGGAAACTGTGTTTGTTATTTTTGTGCAGTATATAGGCTAAGCTGCATCACAGAAACACATATTCCTGGGCCTCTTTGTAGTTTTAGCGCCGATTAGAAAAATCATGTAGCCATGGAAATCCAATCAGGGGGTTTATACCTTTTCTGAAACAACATTCTTGCTTTAAAATGCATTCATTATTTTTGCAGTTTCTACATTCTGTCTTGAAATGAATGACAATACTATGATGACCGGCAGGGATATGAGCACAAGAAAACATAAGGGAGTTTCTGCATCAGTTATGAGTTTTCTAGCTATTATTTCTGGAAATAGATTCCAGTTTCTCAACACTTCTTATTTGCTTTCATTGAGAATATGCATTTCAAACATAACTTTGACTGTGGATTGTTTTCAGTATTTGCAGTCTAATACTGCTTCATATGATTAGTGATATACCTTAAGTTTTATAATTTCTCTCCATTGACTAAAAGATAAAACATTGATTTCTATATTAGTGGTTGCAGAGGCTGAGATAGTTGCAGAGAGAGATAGTAATGAATGGAACAAAACCATCTCCTTCCTTCCTTTTTACAAGATTAATGATTATGTATCAGCAAGAAAAGTGTAACCCACACTATGGTTGGAAAAACATAACCCATGGAATTGATACATCTCAGTTACTTTATGTAGAATTTTCTCTTCTTACAATCACACATTAAATTGGTTTGGCATTCACATATGCAATACATGAAGAACATGATAATGTTTTTTACTCCATGTGATTATTTATATTTCTGTTAATTTAGAATGATTATAGAGACATTTTAATGTATTTCCAGAAAAGCAGAATTCACTTTACACTTCATTTAGGCTAAAGTTTGCCCAAGCTTTGATTCTTAGTTCCTGAATAATTTTCTAATTAACACATTTTTTATTGCCCTGATTTTTTCCCTTTTATTCCTTTTGCAGTAGTTAATAATGTCTTATGTAGTTCAAGTCCTCACTTTTGAAGGTTCACAGTTTCTATGCAGAAATATTCTGTTCACTGCAGATGACGAAGCCATTAAAAACATTCTGCTGCACCTAATCCAGTACTGCTCTACGTGCAAGATGAATACTAAAAGCATCATTAGCAACAGAGACAGAGAGTTACCAATCACTTATTGATGATTATGTAATTAATTAAGTAGTTGCTTCCCATTAATAGTTTTAAACTGAGTGTACATTTTCTGTTATGTATCCAAAGCCAAGGATTTGTCACACTGGAGGACCAATCTGAGTTGCTTTCTGAAGTACTTTCTAGTCAGGGAGTTGCAGAAAACAAGAGGCAAGCATCATGCAGCACGTGGCGTAGGCCTGTATTCATGACTCATGCTACACTTCTTGTACTGCAAAGGAACAGTATGTACTTTACCATGCACAAGAGACTGCTGTCTTTATCTTTGTGTTAAAGCTTCTTTCTGTTGTTGTGGATAAAATGACCCTTAAACTATCCTAAAAGTCAAGGACCTGTTAAGAAGAGAAATAAGCTTACATATTAAAAGGTTTGGGGTTTGAGAAAAGAGTACCTGATTGATGTATGTGTTTATTTCTGCTTCTCCAGACTCTACAAAACATATTATTGCACTATTCTGTAGCTTGAGAAAAACATTGTGATTTGGGAGGGGGGGCCGTGTGTGTGGTGTAATATTACTTCCCAGATCGATATTTAAAAAATGTTGAGAAGTGTAATTATGTATATTAACTTTTTTATATAAAAAGGCTCTGTAATATTGATTAAAGGGAAAATAGAGCTTCGTTCCAACACATTCTCACACATTCAGCTCTAGGAAACCACTCAGCATAGGAATACAACCAGATACATCAATAACTTTTTAATTCTTCACTTTCAGGGCTGACTTGACATCAAGGAAAAGCTCCCACTACAATAAACCAAAATGTTTCTCTGTAACATTTACAAGATCCTGTAAAAATTTCCTGAAGCCTCAGAGGTTTAAGGTTCTTTTGTCTAATAAACAATTTAAATAATCCAGTTAATTTGGTAAATCAATAAAAAATAAACAATGAAGACTCCTTTATGTAGCTTTAGATGGAAAGCTACTCTTTATGCTTTTTTTAAACCGATACTATAATGTATTTGCTCCATCCAGACAGTTATGTATATACCTGTCCCTAAAAATCTGCACTGGCAAATGGAAGTCTAAGAGAAGGTAATTAATCTAACTATTCATGATGGAGGACGTATCACAGTAACCATACAGACAGTGAGGCAAAAAAAAAAAAAGCTGACAGATTAAAATGCCCCTAGTATTGCAACTTGGGAAAAAAGGTCTTTTAGTCCAAGCATGCACTTTTAAAATAAATAAAACCATATATGTTCGGATCAGTGGGCCTGCTGTCAACAAACATCACTCATGAAGGCCCACTTATGGCTAACTGCCCATCTCACTTCCAGCCACCTCTCATTTCTTGCTCACATTTTCACACAACATATTGCTGTGTCTGCATCAGATTCCCGTTCTTCATGCCGCTTGCTACACACATTCTTCTCCTTAAGCTAAATGATATTCCTAGGCACAGGATGACATTACAAGGACATAGACTGGGTAGCTCTGGTTTCTTTTTTTGCCTCCTTCAGTCAATAAAGATTAAATCACAGATGCTTTTTTTGTTGGACTTAATTTCTTTTTTTTCTTCATGTTACAAGTACTCTTGAGATTACAGTGTCAGAAAATGAAAAGGTTAAGATTGCAAACTAGCTAATTTCTCTGTATTGCACTCTATCTTTCATAATTCTTTCTTCTCAAACAGCCTTCAGATGCTACTCAGAAGGGGACAGGTCTCACAAGCACCCTGTGTCCCACCCACCTTCCCATGTGCAAATCTTGGATGCACCAGTGTGTGAAATGACAACAGGAGACTTTGTTTAGACAACTAAACTGAGCCACTCATCAACATATTCCAAGGTGTCTAGAGAGTTTTTCAGCTGACAAGCCATAGGTGTCTCACTTGCAATGAAGCTTAGAGACAATGAGGCCTAGAAACTATTGGACATATTGACCCAATTTCCAGTGACTGCCCGAAGTTCCCTTTATGTCTCTAATCCAAAGCTATAATTAAGAGAAAGGGCAAGTTTTCCTCTTTCCAAGATATCCTGGGTTTGTGAAAAGGGGGTTCTCTAGCACTCATCCCTCTCCTGTGGCTTTGGAGAGTTCTGTGAGCTTAGCACTTCCATTATGGAGGCTTCTCAGACTCCATAGTACTCTACGCTATGGGCTGTATAAAGCCATGAAACAAATCTCAATTACCAAAATAAAAATATGAGCAAAAAATATATATCCTTTCATAGCTGATGTGTTTTGCTTCAGACAATCCTCTTTTCATGTTGTGCACTGGTATCAGAGTGTCAGCATGTGCCACTAACATCTTCACAACATTATGTACGTGTGCACACATATTATACATAGTGAAAATCATTAGAACCAGTTCTTGGTAGGGACCATAACAGAAGTAACAGTGATACTTTGTTATGAGGCAGAGACCGGTCCTTGTTGAGAGTGTCAGAGGAACTAACGTGGTACAACAGTAGAAACAAGGAAAGGAGCAAAATGGTACAGACCTTTACCACACAGCAGACCTGGGACAAGTCCTGTGAGCCTAATAAAACTACAGCAGTGTTGCATTGCAGAGAACAATTCTGAATCAGTATTTTGCAAAGCAAAAGGGTTCCACGTAAAGGAACTGAAGATGGAAAATGTTCACGTAAAGGAACAGGTTTGTGCTATTTCTAATTGTTTAGCGTATTCCCTTCAAGCCATTTCAGAGCAGGCATGAGGACATGTTTCCTTTGTGCAATTTACTCCTTCTGAAAAGCTGAAGCTAAAACCTTTCACGCCCACCCGTGAAAACCATGACCAGCATGCCACTTTTATTTCTACTGGCTAATTTGTTCTAAAAATGCCTATAAAATATATTGCAATTTCAACAGTACAGGATAATGTAGGGATTGCAAGCTACTTTCATGACAGGACTTGAGGGGCCTGAGCTACTCTTCATTTGTCACAGAATTGATGGAAACACATCTGTTAATTACTACTTCTCAGCCAAGCCTGCCATTGCCTGCATGAGTGCTTCTCTCCCATTCCCATGGAAAGCTAAACTGCCTTGTTAAATCTCAGGTGAACCCAGCTAACCTCTGCCTTTGCAGTGAACCAGAAAGGGGTAGTGTTCTCTGAATCATACAGCTGTCTGAACTGAAAGGCAACCGTTTACACCATCACCAAACAGCTGAGTCACTGGCTGAAGCGAGCGTTAAGAGAGATGGAAGAGCAGTACACAGCAACCTCCCAGGCTGAAGGCGGAGCTGCAAGCTTACCTTAAATCTCAAGTATGAAAAATTCTTTCTGGTTGAACAGATTCTGGGAATTTGGGATTACCACGCTTTGTACAGAGATGATCAGAAAAAATATATTTCTTATCTGCTTCATATAATAGCATATGATAAAAAAAGGTATAAGCAGTGAAGAATCAAGATCTTGAATCTGTTATATTTGGGCAATAACCAAAGGATTAGACACTTCTGATATTTTTTTTAATGCAATGCAATATTTCAAAAGCTGCTTTAACCATAAGAGCTTTAAAAAGATCCAAGGTAGCATGCTGCTATGGAGAAAAAATGTATCACCTTTCATTATAAATCAGGTTTTCAAGGGTTCATAATATGTTTAAAAACTTACTTGAGGCTGGCATAAAAAGTTCAGTGCAAGGGCACGTATAGGATGAAAAACACAGTACAAATCTTTTGCCTATTTCTGGGTTATATACACCAAGAAAAAAATAGATAGCAGTTTGTCACTGAGAATGAAAGGAAACAATGATACCAACTGTAGTCCGTTTACTGTCAAGTCTACCATTTCTACGTGCACATTTGCACCTTTATTGGATACCTAAGCAAAGCCTTCCTCCTTTAGTTGAAATTTTGAAGGCCTTTCAACGAACAGATGCCTTTGGGCATTTCTGAGAAGGACAGAAGAGGAAGCTAATGAGACAGAAGCCTTATTGCTTACAGATATTTTTTCGGCATAAATGTAGCTATTTTTTTTCCACAAAAATTTTACAGGGAGATTTAGTATGCAGACTAACAGTGACTGTAGATGGTAACTACGCTGGTAAATATAAAACCTAATAGCTTCAGTCTGCCAAAAAGCCCTAAACAAACATAATTAAAAGTGCTGATACTTAACCAAGTCCTAATTCATCCAGTTTTCTTGGCAGGCTAGAAGTTTTCAATAACACTTATTCCATATGTTCATTTGGTGAACATGTGAGGAAGGTAACTAGTGGAAATCTCAGATGTAGTTCTTTTATCATCCATAAACAAAATGTTATTCAAATGACATCTGAAGCCTGGTCATTTGCCATGTGCATTTGAGTTTATTACGACTATATTTCCTTGTTAGGTCAAATTCTGGATTTAGTATTCATCTGGATAGAGTCTGCAGTGAAATTATTTTAATATCCAAATTTAATTTAAACCAGAGGAGAGAATGTTTTAATTTAATTTGTTTAAAATAAATGGTCTGTAAATATAACAAGAAGTCCTCTACTGCTGTTGTTGACTTAAAAGGAAGTAAAATAAAATAAAAAACTGACATATATGTCCAATTACCTATAAGCCTGCCCTTCTAATCAGTTCTGCATAGATGAGCCTTGGCATCTTGTAAGGAACTCTATTGATTTTAGAGGAAGCTTAAACAAATGATCAGCCACGAAATGCACTGAGTAAGGTATTAAGATAAAACTGTAAAACATTTCGTGGTAAGAATGTTAGGAAAACACTCAAAAGCATTTAAGAAATAACTTTTTTACCTACCCTAAGAACTGCTTATCTTGTTATAGAGTTGCAATTAATTATAATTATTATGCACTGTTAGATTTTTAATTATTGTTATTCTTTAAAGATCAGCAACTCATGAAGAAATTACAGTCCTTTATTAATTATTATTGTTAATTAGCTTCCAACTTTCTCTTGCCTCAAAAGTCAATTTACCTACTGGTAAATTACACGCTGGTAAAAGCTAGTTTTTACAAATTTTCATTTAACTGCTTCCTACTCATTTTCCACTTCTTTTGTTTGTTTCCACGTACCTTCAAAGACTGTACCAGTCTAAGTCCTATTTGACAACGTTTAATCAAAGCAAAATAACTAACAAGATGGTTTCAGAACATCCTGTAGAGTTTATTAAACAGGCCTTGAACATTAGAGACAGAATGCAGTGTTTGGAAGACCATTTAGTGTCTATTGCATCTTTTTATGGGCTACATCTTACCTGAATATATGGTCATTTCTTTTAATTTGTTAAGAGAACAGAGCTGAAAACAGTGCCATTCAAAGGTCATTGCCAATCAGTCCATCCAAAAGCTTCAGACAGACACTGAATATCTGAATAACAATTTCAGATCTCTTTTTTTTTCATCATTTTTTATTTTCAACTTTTTTCCCTGGGTATTCCTTTGGCATTTTTAACAAAGTTTGCAAATTTTCATCATCCGCTGTTTTCATGGCATAACATTTAGTGTCTTTCCAGATCATCCACAAAGGGTTTAAATGCTAAATATACTAAGGTTGATTACTGACTCTTCTTCTGTACCATTGTACCAATCTGAACCCATCACCTTTTAGCGCATTCCTTCATTTATAGTTCGGGGTCAGTTCTTAATATACTCTGAGTTAACATTTTCAGTAATAGAGATTATCTTTATCTACTGCTCTCTCTTCTTTCATGAATGTTGTAAATGTGTTTTATTCTTGTAATTAATATGTTAAGTGTATTATTTTGTGATTTAATATTGTTTATGCACCAATCATCGTTTCTTGAAATAACATCAAAAACTTAAATGAAACAGAATGTGTCAAGATTTTCTGTCTTGTAACAAGGATTCTTAATAAAACCAGACTGCCTTTTAGTTAGAAATATTGAAGGGCATTTCAATTCTCTAGCAGAGCCTAGCTGTCACCATTTCTACGGGGTAAATAGACATCTGAATCAATCATAATGTTCTGAATACCATGATAAGTACCGAGTGCAATTTCAGGTGAAAACTGGTCTAGGCCATTTAGAGTGCTATTTATCTCACAGGTGATCTCTAACACAATGTGCCTTTTGCAACAGTTGAGTTAGGGGACAGATTTCAAATCTGTCATATATTGACAGATATTTTTTGTGTTTTACCATTAATTCAGAATTGCTCCATTTAGAGGCCTAAAAAATATGGGAATTGTAACTTTCAAGGATAGATGTAAAACATGTCTTTGCTTTGGCATTACCTTGGCAGTGTATTTGTTATCCATTCCAGTCCTGGTATTTATCTCTTGGGGAGAGTTAAGTGCAATGTCTTGACTGTCCTGAGCATTTATTTTGAATCTTATATACATATATTACAATCCTACCATGAGATGGATTTAATGCACTAGCCACAACTGCAAGGTATGTCACCTCAAAGCCAAATTATGCTCTTTAATTACAGACATCTAAGAAAAATAATGGGTTCTAGAGGTATGAACCCCAGGATAACCACCAACTACCCCTCATTACAAATTGCATAATGTTCCTAATTTATGTACTTTTGTAGATCTTGTATACACCTTTCCACCATAAATCTCTGTTCTTAGATACAATAAAGCATACAACCAAAACTGTCTTGTTGATCCATCCAAGCGCAGTTTAAAGCAAATCATAAAGTTTCATAAAAAATACAAAGTTTTATGATCTTCTCTTATTGTGTTTTTTAAAATACATAAATTCCACATGCAAAACTAAAATTTATAACCAGCCTTCCTAAATTAATTTGCAAATGTTGATGGAACAGTACACAGACTCTAGGTCCTCAGACTACCTGTTAGTGAAAACCTCAAGGCAATATATTTGGAACATACTAGAGTGTTATAGTGAATATTTGGCTGCATCAAAAATAAATGTGTTTCACAGAAAAATAAAACACATTGATGTTTGGTATAGTTTGAGTTCTAAGCATATTATAGTCCCACTAAGTTACTTTTCTTTGAGCTACAGCACAAATAATCAATTCAAAGAGATAAAATGATGAACGTCATGGTAATGAACTTTGCAGGAAAACCTGTAAATAAGTGCATTGCATTTAGAGTAAACACATTAATTTTATATTTTATAGATTAACTTTTACTGAAGATATAAAATCACTGAATAAGAAAGCAAATTCTTCTTCTAAAGTACTGTTGGTAGAAGCTCATGCAAACTATGCAAAGTCTAACTATTAAACAAGATGTTTGCTTTCAGTGCAAAAATGACTTAAACACAAATACTTTGTTATTATACTATAATAATTTTCCTCACCATACAATTAAAATAATATTACTTGTGATACAAGAAGTCGAAAAAATCTAGTAACACATCAAAGTATGTGAACAGATGTCAATACAAACTTACAGCTTACTAGATAAACTCCAAGCCAACAGAATCTTAGTGTAATAAGGTAGTTGTTTTTTACAGTGTTATTTCAGGATTCAGGTACTGATGGACAAAATTAAAAGGATAAATTGCTATTTATGGCTTCACACCAGAATGTACTTAGCCAAGAACCTATTGCCAAAGACAATATGTGAGAGATGGGGTTGCAGCCGTTCCCTGAACTTCTTTGCATCTAGTCCTTAAATTCCCTTCTGACCCTTTTTTATTTAACAGTGCAGAAATATCTGTGTTTCAAGAGAGAGAAGGCAAGTGCTTAGTATGCACCTTAAACTCAGCTTGGAAGCCTAAGTATAGCACTGTGCCAGAAAATAATTCTGATTCTGTGCTCGAGTTCCATAAAGCTATTGGCACGAGTTCCCTTAAGGATATGAAGCACTAATACTACACATCTTTGGAAGTACTGTCTGTATATCTGAGCTGAGAGTGGAGACACATTCACCTTATGAAAGCCCTTTTGGGATCCAGAAAAAAAGGGTATCCCTATGAGTAGACTCCATAAAGAACTCAGCTGACTATGTACATGCAGAGTGTCCCTACCACATGACAATAGCTCAAAACCTAGCTGAAGTACCAATCTTCTGCAGAATAGTGCTTTAGTTAGGGCATTTGTTAAGAATTTTAGGCATAATTGAACCTAAGGAAGTTTGCCTGTACAACTTTGTCTTCCCAAACCACTGTTCTAGCCACCAGCCAAAAAATATAAAAACCCAAAATGCAAAAACATTTCCCGTGTCAGAACGATCTGTTCTGCTGAAATTATGCCATGCTTCTGCTAAGACTGAAAATGTGTGGATGCAGAATATTTGAACCTGGTATCCTAGTGGGTATGCAGTGCTTTAAAATACTTCCTTACTATATTATTTCACCTCTATGAAAATGCATTCCCATATGATAAAATCTGGGAAATTAGAGAACACAGGTCATCCCAATGCTTTTCTGTCTCAGATTGCTTTTTGAGGCTGCAAAGAAAAGCTGATGAGAAATCAGAGTTCAGTCCTCAAGACAGTTCATATTTTGAGGTGAATGTAAATACATCTGAAGGTCCAGATTTCAGTCTGGAAAAGTACATGTAAAAGCAGTCCACTTTCTACTACTTAGTATTTGAATGTTCCATAGGCCATTGAATAGAATACCCACATGCAGTGCTGAAATAAATTCTGTCTAATATAACTTTTTAAAAAGTGATTATAATTTGCAGAAGATAGCTTCAGCAGTTACAGCTTAGAAAAATACCATCAATGGATTTCACCTCAAGAAAAACAACTAAGAAAGCTCCTGAAGTGCATCATAACACTGCTAAAGCAGCCTTGCAGAGCATCTGTGTGCTTATGCAAATTTAGATCACCTTTGCATTCTGATTACCTCTTGCTCTGGTTTGACTTCTGATACAAAATAGAGCTGCTTTAGTGTTATTTTAATTAGTATTAACAATTAAGGCCCCTACCCTCTGAATGTTCCCATTTTAGGGAATTTTTCATGTTATAGCAATGAATTTTCAGTGTCTTGCATAACATTGCTGAGAAGAGGAAGCTAGGATTTGCACAGGAAAAGGTATTTTGATTTTACATTGTCAATATTTTCACAAAGGGGAAAATCTGAGATAACTAGGTAAGGAACTACTGCAGCAGTGCAAGGACACAGAAGAATCTGACAGAGCCTTGGTATGTATTCATGTCTTGATATTCATATCAAATCTTTTGGGTATGTTTGAAGCATCTGCATTAATTATTTTCAAATAGCTTAGGGTTTTGCCCAAAGTCAGGGATGAAGTAGGGGCTGTGATGTTCTCTGTCTCATAATCAGACTCAAATTAAAACATTTACAAGTACGTTAGAGAAAGATCAAGCAAAAATGACTACACTTGGCTTCTGAGACAAGGGAAAATAAGCCTTCTACTTGCAATCTCTGTCTTCTGTTAAATCTTTCATAGAGAACAAGTACTAATAGTCTGAACTCTCTAACCCTCCTCGTGCTGGGTAAGTAGTATGTGAATAGTAAATTACCCAGCTCTAAGAACTCTTCCAGTGTGAAAGTGTTTACTTCTCTTCTTGTACAGATACTTCAGAAAAATAGCCTGATCTCAGAAACATCTATTTGGGGCTGTAAGACAATATGGCACGATAGCTACATATGTGCTTTTATTTAATTTAAGGAATAATTTTATTCTTGTTTAGATAGATAGGGACCTTGCTGACAGACAACAAGTTGTGATGTGCAAGTGCTTCTGAATAGCCATCACTGAAAACTTAGAGCTAAATCCATCTTACATTGACCAGTGATTTAAATGAAGTCTTTTAATATGATCAAGGGAACTCTAAAATTGATTCAAGCAATGCCCTCACCATACTTACAAAGATCACAAAAATTCAAAGACTGATTCTATAATTAGAGAATCCTCCCAAAAGAAAAGTAGAAAGACTGATTGAAAAATGAGCTATTGAACTAAAGCACGTAAGAGATCTTAAAAAAGAACTTAGTAAGTTTCTAAACAAAGCCTGCATTAAGAAGCAATGAAAACATATGCTAATAGAGATGATTAAATATTAAAAGATGAATCTTCTGGCTTTTTCTCTAGGATTTAGGCCCCTTATGCCCGATCTTTAATAACTATTCTTGTTGTCAGTATTAAGTGGTTTTCATAAATCTCCACCGATTTAACCAATATACATCTTCAAAAAAGACTGCTTCAAAGAAAACTGCTTTAAAACAGTCATTGCATCAGGGCTATTTTTGATTATACTAATTAAAGGAAAGTCAGCCATTGATGCATGTGCTATTGAATGACACAGGCAGGCTCACATACACACTGCTTAGTACTTGCCCCATCTACGCATGACCTCTGTAGGAAACAGCTAGTTGGAAGGATCCAAGACAGTCAAGGACTAAGGTAGCAATAAGGTGCTGTGGGGATCAGGGGTCTAGTACTCAAGCACCATCTCTATCATATTTTAATTTGGCAGTAAATATTTATTCATAAATATGCCCAAGAATCTTTTGCAATTTCTGGGGAAGCGCTCCAGATACGATGCATGCAGCACAAAATCATAAAGCACACATTATACAGCAATAAATAAAAATAGTACACATCTTTGGAACACTGGTCTCCTTGGCAGAATCCCAAGCACTAGGTTAAAGCATACTTTAATACATTTGAGTGCTTAGGTTTCTTGGGAGTCAAACAAGTAAGGAATTTATTTAAGAAATACTTTGTCAGAAAGTTTCAGTTTGATGAAGCATGACGAAAAGCAAAAGCAGCAACTTTCAGATGGTACAGACATCAGCTGGAACCCACAGTTTTGCTCTCTGGAAACAGATTTGGACTCAGAGAAATGGTACTCCCCTCACACTCCGATTGCACATGCTAATCACCAAGTTTTAAAACCCCCCTCCTTTATTTCTTTCTGGTTCATTGGTTATTTAATTATGTAAACAATACCAAGGAGCTCTCTTGGAAGAAACTGAGCATAACTCTGCTCTGAATAGTGCATGTCCAAAGGTTCAAATTCCTTCCCTAGATTAGTCAGAGTAAGAACTGGAAGTCGGATTGTATCTATTCATAGCAAGTGCCTTACCACCTGGCCCAGCTGGCCCATTCAGTTAATGGGGACCACTGGATCACTTTTTCATGGACATTTTTCAGACAGACCATTTGTGCTATGATATGGAATAAATCCTAGCTTGCTATTTTTTTTCCTGCACAAAATCTCAGGTTTGCAATTAGGCCAGGACTTGCTGTGGTAGCCAGGACCCTTTTGTGACACTTTTCTAGTGAACCATTCTTTATAACCAGCCAGGTTTATCTCTAACTATATAGACAAACTAAAGTAGTTTTTTCCTAACTGCAGTACTGAGTGTGCTCCTGCAGATGGGTAGCTCAGAAGTGTGTTTGGGGAATAATTTGACAAGCTGGTTTTGCTTTGTTTTGTTTTGTTTTATAGTGAACTTATTGCCTGTGAGCACAGAGATATTAATAGCCCTGAAATCCTTCATGAATTCACAAAATAAGTATATCATGAGAAGCCCATGCCTAACTCTTTACCACTCATGGAAGGAAACCACGTTTTCAGAGTATAAAAGGAAGCTGATTTCCTGAAAGCTGTTTAAAATACTCTTAACAACAGCACTATTTATTTGCACTGGAAGAGATTATCTGATGTGAATGTCTTTATTGTGAGGCTTTAATAGGTCTCATCTGGGACTCTGCTTCTGCTACTCTGTTAACAGAAAGCAGCCCAAAATTAGAAAAAAATTCCCTCTGATCATAAACTCCTATGTCACAGCTCCCACTGTCTAGCACAGAGTGCTTTTCCAGGGACAAAAAACCTGACAGGATTTATCAGATGGACCTGAGGTTAATTTAATTCATGATAGGTCATAGCTGACTGAAGTATTTACAAGTTCAGAAAAGCATGAAAGGATTTTAAAGTCTCATTGGTCGATACTGTTCTTCCCATTCTGGTCTCATAACAAACAGCATAGCTGGAACAGACGATCAAGGTTGTCTTCTTAAGTGGGGGGTGGGGGAACACATTGATGATGAGCTACAGTTTTGCTCATCTGACTGAAACGCTACACATTAATTCATTGTTTTCAGATAATAAAAACCTGCTCATGAGAATGTCTTAAAAGGCTTATTAGTTTGGGTGGTTGACTGAGCTGAAAACATAGTGATTCACATCCCCGTAATTACCTTTTGCAGACAAGCCTATGCAAGCTGAGCTGCATACTTCTGAATGAATTAAAGACTGGTACTAAATGAGTGCTTATTTAAAATACTGCTTCCTTTGGAGCTGAAGAGAGTGGGTGAGATTTATTTAGCTAACATTAAGCATCTATAACATAAGAGATATGAAAGAAACTAGTGAGAATTCCCAGCAAATATTTCTATTGTAACTCTGACGTATTGCAATTCATCTTACTCTTTAAATGGAATACACTTTCTGAATTTAAGAATGGGCCTTAGGTCTTGAGAATTTTTATAGACAATTTCCCTCATCACACTCACACTTGTGTGCATGCATGCCTATGTTCCTCATTCAGCTCCTCCTTGCATTGGCTTTAAGATTTTGTAAATAACACTTAACCTTTAGTACGATAGCAAAAGACAGTTGGACACTGCTCACAAAAACTTGCCAGTCTGATAGAAAACTTTAACAAAATAAAAAAAATAGCAGCGAAAAATATTATTTTGCTCAGTCTAGATTTTTCCTATACTAAACAAAGATGTTTCAATACAAACAACTACATAAAGAGAATGAAGTTCAACACTAAAGAAGAAACAAAATAGGGTTTAACTGAAGAAACTTACAAAAAAGGGAACTATTCCTAAGTGTATGCTTATAAGTCCTTAAGAGACTTTTTCACATCTGGGAATGTGCCATCTCACCCTACAGTCCTGTATGACCATACAGGAGAGAAAAAGGGAGAAAGAGAAACATTTATGCTGAACCCTCTTACCTACTATTTAAGCATCTGCTGTAGGATGAGATAAATTCCAGTCCATGACTATGTTTTTACTGTGGAATAAAAAGCTGGTTACTGATCCTAGACAATCCATACCAACGCTTCCTAGGGTTTGCTTCTTACATAGCAGAGTTGTATAGGAGAGAGTTGGAGGAAGAGGTTCAAAGCAAAGACAGAAACCAAGTTAAAATTTTAGACCTGATTAGTACAGTCTTCCTCCTTGAACTTCTTTAATTCAGCTGTATAAAAACGTTCTACAGGTGCCTGTTTTTCTTCACTGACTGCTATGAAAGGAGTGCAGGATACAGATATCCAGAAACAGGTGTTAGCAAGTCATACATTTAGTGAGGTGAGATGAATTTCTGTTTTACGCTGCTGCCACTTTCGTTATTGGATCAAGTAGGTCCCAGGAATACCTCTACACTGAGTGGGTTTTTCAGTGAAGTAGGGGACAGCCTTATTGTTTTCACTTCAAGACAAAAGGGGAGGCCTGGGAGTAGAGGGTTAATTGCCAACCCATTGTCTTTCAACAACTTCTTGAGGGAGTCTGACTTTTATATAATCATCTTCTGAGTAATTCTAGGTCTAAAGAAATTAGCCGCTAATGAAACATTACCATTGCATCAAAGGAAGTTACAACAGTTCACTCAGTGAGTATATGTCTTTAGAAATGAGCAGAAATAGTCTCGGGGCTCTTTTAGAGGGGATGAATGTGAATAAAATATGTACTGATAGTAGATTTGAAAAACTGGGATTATACAAGTAGTTTATAACAAATTCATCTTTCTTTGCATACTCATTTAATATCGTATTGGTTAGTACTATGGAGTACCAACTGCTAATAATTCAGCAAAGCATCATGTTAAAAACATTAGTTTAACACAGTTGCACAGAAAAAAAGTTGAATTTCTGGCTGTGTGTTTCTTTTTTTACTACTTAGAGTTACAAACTGGGAATTCAGCGAAACTAAATGTTTGTTGTTCAGCAGCCAATATATTTGCTCAGGAATTTGTTGGCACGATTATCTCCTACATCAGAGTGCCATGGATCACAGAAATTGGGTGTTGGCCAGCTGCATAAGCGATCTAACTGGCTTCTCTTGGATAGTTCTTGACTGTATCACTGTGGACTCTCCATCAGTGCAGGACAGGTATAGCAGAGTTCAGCTCTTCGTGTGGTTTAATCCTGGTAGGCAGTTCCTGGTAGGCAGCCGCTCAGTCACCTCCTGCCAGTGGGATGGAAGAGAGAATCGGGAGGGTAAAAGTGCAAAAACTTATGAGTTGAGATAAAGACAGTTTAATAGGTAAAGCAATATCCAATGTCCTCATTAACCACCCACCACCCTTCAGTCTCAGGTTGGGTCACTGCTGCACCTCTATTGCTTTCTGTAATGCTCATCCTGCACTGCCTCAAGTGGTTCCTGCTATAGTACATGCAACTCAAATAATGAGTTACAACAATTTAAAGGTATATCCATTACAATCTTGAACCCTTGTCCCTTTGGGTTTAACACTGTAGTGAATTCATCCCTTTGTCCATAATCTGAGTAGCAGCAAGGGGCTCCTGCTATAGTACTTCCTGTAACATGGAACTCAAATAGTTACAACAATTTAAAGGTATTTCCATTACAATCTCCCTCCCTGATCCCTTTGGACCAGGCAACAGGGTTTAACATTGCAGTGAACTCCTCCCCTTACTCCTGCTCCAGCATGGCCTTATCCATAGGTGACAATGTCTTAGGAGTATACCTGCTCCATTGTGACCTTACCCAAGGGCTGCAGTCTCTTCCAGGGTGTACCTGCTGTGTCATGAACTTATCCACAGCCACTGACATTTCAGGGTGTACCTGCTGCCACACGGACTTATCCAGGGCCACAGATGCTTCAAGGTGTGTCTTCTCCAGCATGGATTTTTCCTTGGGCCACAATCCCTTCATGGGTGTCTCTGCTCTGGCATGGACTTATCCATGGCCACAGATGTTTTGGGGTGTCCTGATCCCAGTGGACTTATCCACAGGTCACAGGAACTTCAACTCAAGCTCACACTGCGGTTCCAGCCTGTACAGTATAGCAGTACAGGAGCAGAAGCAATGCCCTGGCCATCTTCCAGCCCAGGTGCATGTCCATTGCTGTTATCAAAATGTTCACAGGCACAGCAGAGTAAAATGAGAAAGAGTACTGAAACAGTAAATTCAAAAAACATTAACTAGACCCTCATATATAGTAAGGCAAGCAAGCCCTGTGGCAAGTACGGGCGCCTGCAAATTAGTAGATAACTAGTTATGATAGCTGTAAATTCTGTCTAGCACACTTCAATCAAGTCTGTCATTATCTTGAGCCCTTCAAGTCCCACGTTGGGCACCAAAAAGGACTGCCATGATTTAACCCCTGTAGGGAGCTAAGCCCCACACAGTACACCTGTCCAGCATCTTTTTCCTTCAGCATGAGAGACTTGCGTCAGAGAGCTGGGCATCCATCCTACTTGGCACTTATGGGCAATGGTCTGCTGAAAATCGGTGTCAAAACTGTTATTATTCTATGATGTCTGACCAAAACATGGGGTAAATGCTAGCAAAAGCTTTCTGGAGGATCTGGTTTTCTGAGCCTGGAGTTTTTGTTTCCCTGTAATGGAGTAGTCTAATCGTGAGTCTTTATCTTGTTTGGGACGCAGTAGTTAAAAATGTGTGCTTTGCACTAAATTTTGCTTCCATTTGCAGGCGGGAAATGCCTTCAAGTTCAGCCCATTCTGAGTTTTAATATTCTCTCAGTTTTCCTCCTAGCACTTCTGAAAACTGACAAAACAGTATTCCAGGACTTTCATTTATTCAAAATATTTTAAAAAGTCCTTAAATCATTTTGAACAGAAAAGAAATGTAGGAAATAAAACGGTGCAATTTGTCAAGCTGAATGACATATGAAATGATAGATGACACCCTGGATCCACAGAACTTGCATAGGAGTTTTACCATTGATTTCAATGAAGACAGTTTTGGAACAGCTATGAACAAATATCTTGTCTTAGCAGCTCATTTTTCAGAAGAGAAGAGAAAGTAGAGAAAGAACAGTATGTTCTTTTGTAGAGTGGAGCAATATAATAGAAAAATAATATGACTGGGTTTTGGTATTGGAAACCAAAGAGATTTTTGAAAAAAGAAGAAAAGATCTGTACAGACAAGACAGAGGACCTTCCAAATAATCTTTATTCATTATTTAACAATTCTAAGAAACTGAAGGAAGTTACAGAATTTGGAACAGATTCTGACCATTCAGCACAGATGTCACAAATCATCAGAGATTAGTAGCTATCCTCAGTAAAGAAAATCTCCTAAGCTGTCTTGACAAACAATGGAGAATGAATGGTGTCTAACTTCATCAGCCTGAATCTTCTTCGGAGGCACCTATCTCTTCCAGTCCACTGTAGTGGGAAAATAGACACCTCAAGAAGTTGTCACTTGGCTGAAAAGTGACCGGGTCCAAGCATAGGCAGGAAAAGAGAAGGTTTCTCTAATATTCCCAGAAAACAGGGTAGACAAATTAGGCTACATACCAAATCCCAACCCCCAAAAAAACACTTTGGATGCAGAGTTTAACTTATGAATTCGCAACACATTAATCCTCTTGTTATGAAGAAAGTCAAGATTTGTTACCCACTTCATAAAAGACTGGTTTCCTTGTCTTCACCTATGTTGGGACGATTCTGTTTTTCATTTCTACTGTTGAAACTGAGCAACTCTGCAGAAAGTCATCACAGATTCAGTCAGGGCACTACTAGGCCTTTGTGGCCCTGTCCAGCCTCCCTAGGGGAGTCTTTCCACATGGAGAGATGGACACAGGGGTAACATACAAGCCCAGGCTCAGGCACCCAAACCTGGCCTTAGCTACAGTGTAGGTGTACTTGTCTCCAGTCCTAATTGTGGCACTGGCTCCTTCTGCTCTTGACTGAATCCTGTGGTTGCACCTTGGACCTCATTCATCACCTGCCATGTTGGGGCTATCTATGGACCATGTAATCAGCCCCAGTCTCTGCCTACCATGCTCAGACCCCACAGGACAGAATATAAGCTTGTATCACCTTGTCATGCAAGCCCACTTCTGCAGCTCCCCAGCAGATTCACAGGGACAAGGGAAGAGTGGGTAACCCAATTATGTCATTCAGTAACTCACTGGATTCTGCTATTCTTCTTACATTTTTTTCTAATGCTACATGAAAATGCAAAAGTTTCTGAAGCCGCTAAAGCAATTCAGACCAGGACTTTTTCCTGGACCAGCACACGTTTTATTTAAAATACAATTTGTTTAGAGACATGCTCTGAGTATTCCTTTTCAATCAGATGACGGCTCTTCTCTGAATGCAGACGTAAGCAGAAAACAGTCACCAAAGGATAAAAAGCTAAAGGCACAAAGTTAAAACCAAATTTGACAAAACTTGAAAATCTTTGAAAATTAACTTAGCCATTGTTGGTATTACACTGGGCAAGGGTAATGGGAATTAGTGTGATGGAATTCTTTGGATGTGTGTCCATGACACTCACTTTCATGTCAATGTGAAATGACAAAATGGTGCTTACATGCAGGACTTCAGAGCTACCTACAATTTACATCCACATATTATGTGATAGGATGTATACCAAGATGCCAGTCCTGATTTCTAGATCTGAAGAATCAAATGCTTGAAATTAATTTTTTAAGTGAACCTGCATTTAAAGTTTGGCCCTCACCCCATCTTAACTTCAGATCTATAAAATAGCTATTTGTCCATATCTGAGCTAGATAATCTGCTTTATGTGGGGTGTAGAGTGTGAGAGCACCTGCATCATTCAGCTTATCTGATCTGTCTTTTATCTGCACCTTTTCAGTGCAAAAGGGATAATAAGTAAAGAGGGAAACAATAAACAAGAGCACAGAGGCATGGACCTGATACACATGGGATAATGGAAACAATGCCAAAGACCAAAAGTCTCCAATCAATAACAGGTGGCTCATTAGGAGACTCCAGACACAGCTTTGGAAAGGGCCAACCTGGACTTCATAAAAAGGGGGAAACAAGGAGAACAAGAGATTCCCCGAGGGCAGGACTGTGGGACTATATAAAATGTATTAAGAAATGTTTAGCCTAGGTGGGTTGGGGAGGAAGAAGGAAGGTCATAAAAGGGGTGGTCATGCGATAACTGGGGCAGAGCAGTGCAGTTGTCTGAGCCTTGTGACCAGTCACCCCAGTCCCCAAATGCGGGGTGCCTATGGGATGAGTGTGTGAGTCTTGCGTGTGCGCAGCAAGCACCCTGCTGGATCAGCTGGCGGGTTGAGGACCCATGGGGCAGGTAATGGGGGTCTTGGATCTGGGCTGGGGGGTCTGGATGGGCAGAGGGGCTGTGCTGGTGCTTGGGGGATCCACGAATGTACATGTGCATGTCAAGTTGCACCAGGGGAGGTTCAGGTTAGATATTAGAAAATATTTCTTTACTGAAAGGGTTGTCAGGCATTGGAAT
>JAOXNO010000001.1:173352620-173379219 GCA_028565335.1 Limnodromus scolopaceus
GAGGGAAGAGGGGGAAGGATGGCTTTATGTCGCAGATTCTGCACTCCCTGCTTGCAGTGGAGGAAGCAGTGGGTGGGGGGGGGGGGGAGGGAGCTGCTTCCTGGCTCCCCTCCTTCTCTAACACCACCCCTTCCCTGCACCCCTGTGCCTCTTTCTCCTCAGCACTTGCTCCTCTTCCTGCTCTTCGTTGGACCTTTCAACTGCTTTGCCAGTTACAGCCGCGCCACTGAGCTCTTCTACAGCCTCAATGAGGGGCTGCCCGCTGGGGTGCTCATCGGCAGCCTGGCCCGTGACCTGCGGTTGCCGACAGCTAGTGGGCAGCACCCTGCGGCCTCCCAGCCCCCACTCTCCTTCACCCTGGCCTCCCGCGGCTTGGGGGGACAGTACGTGCAGTTGGACAACCGCTCCGGAGAGCTGCACACCTCAGCCGTGGAGATTGATCGGGAAGCTCTGTGCGTGGAGAGCAGTGGGGTCACCGTCTTTGGGGGAGAAGCTGCTGTCTCCTCCTCCTCCTCCCCTTCATCCGAGTCATGCCTGCTGCTGCTGGATGTGCTGGTGCTGCCACAGGAATACTTCCGCCTGGTGAAGGTGAAAATTGCTATCCGGGATGTCAACGACAACGCACCCCGCTTTCCTGTGCCCCACATCCGCCTCTCAGTACCTGAGAATGCCCCTGTGAACACCCGACTGGCTATCGAGCACCCTGCCCTTGACCCTGACGTGGGCACCAACGGTGTCCAGACCTACCGCCTGCGAGATAACTACGGTGTCTTCACCCTGGATGTGGAGGAGAATGAGAGTGGGGAGAGGACACCCTACCTGATTGTCATGGGGGCTCTGGACAGGGAGACACGGGAGGAGTATGTCACAGTTATTGTTGCTGAGGATGGAGGGACTCCTCCGCTCGTGGGTAGTGCCACCCTCACTATTGGCATCAGCGACATCAATGACAACTGCCCCCAGTTCAGTGACTTGCAGCTCAATGTCACTCTTTATGGGAATTCCAGTCTAGGGACGCACGTGGCCACTGTCCATGCAGTTGACATGGACCTTGGATCCAATGCCCAGATCACCTACTCTTACAGCCAGAAGGTTCCCCAGTCATCTAGAGA
Source organism: Limnodromus scolopaceus (assembly GCA_028565335.1). Taxonomy (NCBI): domain Eukaryota; kingdom Metazoa; phylum Chordata; class Aves; order Charadriiformes; family Scolopacidae; genus Limnodromus; species Limnodromus scolopaceus. The sequence continues at coordinate 173,353,733 of JAOXNO010000001.1, forward strand.
CTTGTTTCATCTGGACGAAAGCACAGGAGCCATCACACTCTCCAGTAAAGTTGATGGGGACACTCCAAGGCTACACAGGCTGATCATATTGGGCAACGGTCCTGGTTGTATCCCTGCTGTGATCACAGTAGTAGTGACCATCATCAAAGTCATGATGAGGCCACCTGAAGTTGTCCCTCGTTTCATAGCTAATGAAGCAGAAGGGGTGGTGTACTTAAAGGAACTGGAGCCTATCAACACACCGATAGCATTTTTTACCATCAAAGACCCTGATGAAAAATACAAAGTCAATTGCTATTTGGATGGCGATGGGCCTTTCAGACTTTCACCATACAAGCCATACAATAATGAATACCTGTTAGAGACCACAAAGCCTTTGGACTATGAGACACAACAGCTGTATGAAATATCGGTAGTTGCGTGGAACTCTGAAGGATTTCATGTCAGCAAAATAGTCAAAGTACAGGTTCTGGATGACAATGACAACTCGCCAGTTTTTTCTCAACAGCTGATTGAATTATCCATTGAGGAGAACAATGTTCCTAATGCTTTCTTGACCAAACTGCATGCTACAGATGCTGACAGCGGAGAAAGAGGGCAAGTGTCCTACTTTCTAGGTCCCGATGCTCCTTCCTATTTTTCTTTAGATAGAACCACAGGAGTTCTTACTGTTTCCACCCAATTGGACAGAGAAGAAAAAGAGAAATACAGATATACTGTCAAAGCAGTAGATTCTGGGTTCCCTCCAAGAGAATCAATAGCAACTGTCACCATCACTGTATTGGATAAAAATGATAATAGTCCAAGATTTATCAATAAGGATTTCAGCTTTTTTGTGCCAGAAAACTTCCCAGGTTTTGGTGAAATTGGAGTTATAAGTGTCACAGATGCTGATGCAGGGCAAAACGGATGGGTTGCCCTTTCAGTTCTGAATGGGAGTGATATTTTTGTCATAGATACTGGAAAAGGAGTTTTGAGAGCTAAAGTCTCCCTGGACAGGGAGCAGCAAAGCTCCTACGTTCTGTGGATTGAAGCAGTTGATGGTGGTGATCCTGCCCTCTCTTCTACAGCAAAAATAACAATCCTTCTTCTGGACATAAATGACAACCCCCCTTTGGTCTTGTTTCCTCAATCTAATATGTCTTATTTGTTGGTCCTTCCTTCTACCCTTCCTGGCTCTCCCATCACTGAGGTCTATGCTGTCGATAAGGACACTGGCATGAATGCAGTCATAGCTTACAGCATCATAGGAAGAAGAGGCCCTCGACCAGAGTCATTTAGGATTGACCCTAAAACTGGTAATATCACCTTGGAAGAATCACTGATGCAGAATGACTATGGCCTCTATCGGCTGCTTGTAAAAGTTAGTGATCATGGTTATCCAGAACCTCTTCATTCCACCGTCATGGTGAACCTTTTCGTCAATGACACTGTTAGCAATGAGAGCTACATTGAAAGTTTGTTAAGAAAGGAGCCTGATATCAGCATAGAAGAAAAGCAGCCGCAAATATCGATAGAGCCTACACATAAAAAAATGGAGTCAGCATCCTGCATGCCTACCTTGGTAGCTCTGTCAATAATAAGCTTGGGTTTAATTGCTTTAGTAACAGGGATGGGCATTTATATCTGTTTAAGAAAAGGGAAAAAGCATCACAGGGCAGATGAAAACTTGGAAGTACAAATCCCATTAAATGGAAGAATTAACCTGCACATGTTGGAGAAGAAACCGATGGAAATTTCTAACATTTGACATTTCTTTCTGGATAAATCCAACATCTGAAAAACCTTGGACAGCTCTGAAATACCTAGTTGTGGGTTGTATTGACAGAGGTTGCAATGAAGGACTGCTTATTTATAAGTTAATAATATTATAAATGTAAATAGCTGTTTACAGTTTTTTAAATTCAAATTCAGTGTACAGCTTTTTTATGAAACCTTAGTAACTAACAGCTAGCACCCTGTCTATAAAAACATGGACATCATTTGCAGCTTTCATATATCACTAAGATCAGTGATCATAACAAAGGGGAAGGTAAGACGATTCTTTGAACTCAAGTTTTAAAAGTCTTTTTAACCACAAGAGGGCATCAGATGCTCCTGAGCAGGGAACTGTTCGAGGTACTGTCCATGAGATAAACAGAGAGTATATTTTAACTATATTGGTTTTAATAGAAAATACACATTGGCATACAGACATTTAACCACAAAAAAAAAGGAATGTCTGTCCCGATGTATGTCTAATTAAAAGAATAAAGACATTAAAATGCACTAGTAATAAAAAAAAAAATAAAAAAGAGAATGTTTATTACCTCACACGTAAAGCTTATACAGTAGGATAGAAAAGGCATTAACAAGAAGTGCAATTCCTGTTGAGCAAGAATGCAAGGTATTGTAATGAGAATCTGAACTGCTGTGACATATCATCTTTCATTTGCTTCAGATTTCACTCACATTATCATTTGCTCCAGCAGTCTGCTGGTCATTTTTATAGAAACATTATATTTAGTATTTCCTACAGCAAATAGTGACAGAACCCCATGCTCATCCTCGTAAACATGCCAGATGCAAGGAAGCAAGAGAATGGCTAAATCTTTAGTTGTCACAGACTTGGTGATATTTTTTGTACTTTGAGCAATCTGTCAGTAGTACTCCATCAGTTTGGTTGTGTAATAGATTTTTTCATGTGATACTTCTCAATCTGATCTGCCAGATGAAAACAAAAATCACTTCATATTCTGAGGAATTATAGGACTTGGTTTATTCTGACTGTTGCTCCTTTCTGGATTGGTATTTCATGTGAAAGATCTTGTTTCTGACTTTTGGCGACCATTCCTGGCTCCTTTTCATTGGCTTTGGTTTTGGATTAGATCCAAAATCTAACTTGTAAGACTGGTGGCATATTTTCTTGATAATTTATTCTTTGCTGTATCCTCTGCAACAAAGCAGCAGGTTTATCGGTGATGTATCACTTTCACTTCATTTTAAGAGCTGAGAACTATCTTTTGTATGATGATTACATCAAATTTCTCTGTGTGAACAAGGTAAATTAGTGTTATGCTTAAAACTGATTATTTTGATTTCTGGCATCATAAGTCTGTAATGTACCAAAAGTGTTTATATGTCTGCAAATTAAAGCTATATATTTTCATAATAACTTACGTGCTTTCTCTCTCTGTCTTTTACCTTTAATTACAAAGCTAAATATTATTTTAGTTATAAGAAATACTTATTTCACAAATGCTTAGGTGCTGGCTATCTTTTCTGGCATATCATTCTTTCCAAAATTAGTACACTTCAGAATCATTAATGAGAGTTTATGCTGTACTTCTTGAAATTACTGGCAAAGAAGATTGTATTCCAGCTGATGTAAGTGGGGCAGCAGCTGGTATCTCTTTTAAAAGTAGGGAATGCAATTTGAGGCAGTTTTTTATTTTTCTGTCTGTGATTGGCACATTACTTCACCTTGAGCCTATTGAAATGTTGGAGCTTCTTAAGATCCTGATTCTGCTTAGCCTAAGTAAGAATAGTAACATAATGCCAAGATTTTGCCATTCTACCTATCAGAAATAGCTGCTTTTTTTTTTTTTCAGGTAAGAATATTTTCTGTTTATGCATGGTTTGATAGCTGCGTTTCATGAAAAATTAATTCAGCCTGTCAAAGGTTTGTGGTTAATCACCTTTTTCTCATTTATTTTCATATTATTAAAATATGAAAATGGTATGTATGCCTGAAATGCATTTGTCACAAAGAGACGTTGTTTATTATCTCTGAAGAAAAATGACATCAATTCTTCAGAAATGGCTTCAGTATTACAGATGCTCTGTATTGCTGTGGTGGGGAAGCTAGATCCCCTTAATTTTTTTCTTCAGTAAGGAGGCAAGGTAACTGAAAGAAAGACAGGATTCTTTTCATTGCTTTTCTCTTATTTGAATTAGCAGTCCAGTATCTTCTCAAGACAATTTAAACAGGAGCAAACCCAAGATTTAAAAAATACAATAAAATTATAAAACTGATCCCTCTGTGTGTTTTCATGTGACACTGGGCAGATATTTTTATTCAGGTTTGACAAATACACATTCTTGAACCTGTGTGATTAAGCTTACTAAGTTTAAATCTGCAGTTCTTGTCGCTTTTTTATTTTTTAGTTTTTTCTAGTTCAAGCACATTCTTAATGCATAATAAAATATAATGGTATGAGCCTGTTAAAACCAAAGTACTGCTCATGAAGCATTTTGCTCACACAATTCTCTACACATTTAAAGAAAATTGGTTTGAAATCATACCTTCAGCTAAACCAGCACAGCTACTTGTGAAAAAGACTTTACCCTGAATAATACTTCATAGAGTAAAAGCACATTTTTGCTGTCCTGTGAGTAGCCTTTGGGTAGGTAATGTCACTGAAGATGGCACAATATGCCGAGTGAGGTTTGTTGGGGTTTTTTTTAAATTCCATATTTTGTGTTACTTTAAAAACATACATCTGGTAGCAGTAAGTAATAAGCATGATATTTAACCCTACAGCGTTAAGCCTAGCAGTGATTAAAAAAAACCAAACCAGGAATCTTAAATTCATAGAACCTGGGAAATTCTTCTCAAAAAAAAAAAAAAATGCTCTTTCTCAGTGGAAAAATGCTTGGTACTGGCTATATAGCAAACATTTCTGTGACGTTGCTGTTTCCAAAGTATCCCTTACTGAAATCCCTTTCATGTGAAAACACATTTTTAATGAGTATACTAAAGTAAATTAGACTCAAATATAAAAGGCCTATTTTATTACCACCTTGTGCAGTGCACTTGCCAAAATATATGCAAATCTTGTTGACACTGGTAGTTGAGCTGGCACAAAAATAAATGTCTCATTCATTTACAGTATCCGTTGAACAATCTTAGAGTGAGGGGGTGCTCTTTGTTCATTTTTATAAAAAATGAGATTGTCCTAAGCTTTGTATTGCCAAAGCCTCCTAAACTTGCCATGCAAACACTTTTTCATTAGAATTAACAAATTAAAAAAAAAAAAAAAAAGAAATGGGCAGTGAGCCCAGTGACAGTGGACAGAGAAAATCAGCTCAGTCTTCTCCTTCTGTTTCATTTTATTCTTTTTAAAATAACTCTTTAACTCTTTGAAGTTACTGTTTTGATGCAAAATTAACCTAACACCCGGCTGAATATCAGTAAAGGATGAGATCTGAAAGTGTGGAAGGGGAATTAGAGCATATTGCTTTTTCTTATGTCAGAACTCAGAAATCTTTTGGCCTTTTAAGTCCTTTTTTCAATACCAAGGATCTAACATGCAACTGTTCCAGTGTCCACTGAGGGCAATGTAAAAAGCTCCCACTATCTTAATTAGGACATCCAATGAGAGGTGCAGTGTTAGAGCAAAACTTGGCCTCCCCAAAAACAATGACAAACCCCTGACTGCTGACTGGGGTTTCATAATAAGTTTTCTGCCCCTAACTTCTATTTTGGGAAGGTTTCATTAAAATACTCCAAAATACTAAGAGGATGGGTAATTCATGACTAGCACTTCACCCCCTGGTTCAAAGCAATGAACTCTCAGGGAGCAGTGGCCTGCATCACAAAAAACACCTCAGATTTTGGCATAAGTGGAGAGATACAGCATCTCTGCCGCAAAGAAATCATCAGTTGAATATGTAGAGTGTTTCTCTTCACGATTCAGGTGTATTATCAGAGCCATGCAGGAAGGTAACGGCCACCTTCCCTGTACTGTGCTTGTCACCAGCTTCTCACAGCCATTGTACATTCCTTCTAACCCACGTAATTTACAGGGAAAAACAAGGTAAAAGAATTAATTAAGAAATACTAGCCAGCTGAAATGCAAGAACTTTGATTTAGACAACTCTCCCTCAGAGCTGGAGTTTGAGGAGTTAAGCATATTCTTCCTCCTTACCAAAATAATTTGATTTTAAAGGAAATAAGTGAAATTTTAAGTGGAAATAAAGATATTCAGCATCCCACTTCCTGTAGAGTAAGGTCCTCTACCTATGTATCAATAGTAGTTGCTCAGACAGATAAAAGTTGCAGGAATTAGTTTTATGCTTTATTTTAATACTGTGGGAAATATTCTGAGGTAACTATTTGAAAGCTTCTAACTTACAGGTTCCTAACATGTTGCTCACAGTTATGACATTTCAAATGACTGGCAACATGTAATAATTTACAGTTTTATGAGTGAAAGCATGTGCAAAAATACCTGTGCAAGCAGTGTTGCTATTTCCTTTTCATTCTCTCTACCAGACTGAATCAGCAGATAAGGTAAAACTACCATCTGCATGCTGAGCTGAAGAGATTCAAAGATTTTGGCTCAAAAACAAACATAAACAGCAATGTTTTTCGCATTATAGATGAGAAAAATACTTTCATTCTTATCCACACAGATCGACAGGCTGCTTACTCTTTCTAACATACTGGATATGAGTATTTCAGTGATTTCTGCTCTATTTTCATTCCAATTTTATCAGGTGATAAATTTTAAAGGCCAGATTTCAACTCCTAAGTATTTCTGATGACAGAGTACTTTGAACAGGTGCTAAGAAAACATCATTCTGAATGAAGAAATAATTAATAATTTATGATCCATTCAGTCATTCGTTCCACTGCTCATGAAAACAAATATATGCTTAACTGTTTGAGTTGCAGGTTTTCATGTTGCTAGCTAATGCTGCTGGTAAGTAATAATTATTTAACAGAAATAAATTATACGGGATCATTTAAACTGTGTTTGAATTGAGAGGACTTGAATTTTAAGCATCAAGTAGGATATTACTCTACTCCCTGCGGCCCTAGCAATGTAAATTCAGTCTTCTGTCCTAACTATTTTGTCTTATTTTCCATCTTCAACATTTTGGTTAAATATTCATCTTCGGAGCAAGTCACTGACGTGAGAACTTTTACCTCTTTATGCAGAACAGGAGCAAAGATGCTTGATTCCTCTGCCTATGTGTCAGCATCTAGTGCTTTTTGAGATGCCTTAAAGTGTCCCACCTGGCCTCCAGTTGCCAGTCTGGAAGGGTACAAGCTTTCCATCAATGAACTATCTTATCTGCCAGCCCAGTGTGGATGATTTGGACATTTTAGGAAGATCTTACTGAACACTTGTGTGTGTTGAAGTGAGTCTTTGATGTGATTCAGCTCCATATTCACACATCTGTGTTGAAATGTCTACAGACGGGTATTGACCAGTGAGCTAGGAGCCTAAGTCAATAGCACTAGAGAGTTCTTCAGCTTGCTCTGAAGTAGTCATTCAGGGCAAAGTTTTTCTGCTCTGAAAATTAATGTCAAGTGGTATTTAGAATGCCCTTGAGCATCCCAAACTTCTGTACAGGGCTGTCAGGAAGACTTGTGCCTTTCCAGAGTAGTAGCTAGATGCCAAGAGTGCAAAGCCACACGTAAAATGACATGAGAAAACTGTGGATAGGCATGCAGATCCCACTGGTAGTGATGCGTCAAGTGTATCAACCTCTCATCTCCACTGAGTAGAGCTTGACAGACTATGATGGGAACATAAAACGCAGATCATACAGAGGCATCTGATCCTGAGCATCAGAGCCAAAAAAAGACCTACAAGTCTAAAATATAAAGACTATCATACCTAACTGATAAACCCTGAAGCCTAAATTAATCCCATCTTATTTTGGTGATTTAGTGGAGCCATCTGTGCCCTCTTCTGTGAGCAGAGAGATAAAGAATCTTTTTTTTTTGCAGGCAATTCAGGTCTTTGGTAAGTAAACAACTGGAGTTGTTTACTTCTCTCCACGAAGTTTACAGATAACTCAGCATAATTATGATTTCACTTTGTGTTTCAGTCAAAGAAGAGAAATTTAGGCCATGAAGCAAACTACAGGTCGCAGTGCTAGATACTCCCCCAAGCATTATAATGCATGGAGTGAAACCTGTGTCTCAGACAGCACCAGAACAGCCATCATGTTGGGGAGGAAGCCACCTGCAGTCAGTGCAGGTGCCTGGAGCTCACATGACTTTAAATCTGTCTTTCAAACACGTTATAGTCTGCAACGCTCCATCCATTATTATTTCACTGTCCAAACGTTCTCATGGCTTTATCCTCCTTTTTTTTTTTTTTAACTTTTTACTCTTTTTTTTTTTCTCAACCAGAGTGTTGCATGCAAGTCACTCCTATAGAACACAATAAAAGAAGATGTAGGTTTGATTTATATGATGGCAGAGCACTCACTCGTGAGGTGAGAAAATTGTGTTATCATTCAGAGAGTGGTTTCAGTTGTCTATTTAGAGGGGTTGCTAAAGGGATCTCTTGGTAAGGACACTCTCCAACCCTCTTTTGGAAACTAAGCTCTTGTATTTAATGCAAAGACTCAAATGCCAAAATCTTCCCAGCACAATGATGCATGCCTACTAGAGGAGAATTCCAAGGAACTTGGGATACTTGGTCTTGAAATGGTGCTCCAAGCACCTTCAAAACTTTAAACAGTCTGTGGGGGTTGAGGGGGAGAAAACTATGGAGAACATGGTCCTGTGCTCTTCCCTCCATGATGAGCATCTTGTGTTATTAAAAAAAAACCAAAACAAAACCAAACCCAAAACAAAAACCAAACAAGAATTTGAAACTTTGAAACAGTTACCTCATAGATCTTTTCCAGAGGTATTTGTCTTCTCATAGTTCTGTCCTATTCTCTTTATTTGTGCTGTAATCCCATTAAAATTGCAGTCTCAAGACAGTTATGTGGTAGAAGTTAGTCTTCTTCTGCCTAAGGCTCTATTTTCTGAAGAATGTTTTTATAAAGGGTCTGACTGACAATCAGAGTACAAAACAGAACTGCTTTTCAGGATATGTTTTACTCCAGGACAGACTGAAGTAGAAAAGAGCAGAAGACAGCAAGAATGAAAAAAAGAAATGCAGACAAAATGAAAGGGCCCTTTACAAAGAGTTCATGTGGGAAACAAAAAGCAAGTGGTCAAAAACAATATAAGGAATCATTCCATATCTACTGGATGTACAGTGTATTATCAGCAGTGTCAATAGTCCCCTTTCAGCAGTATCTCATCCCTTTTCTTAACCTGTAAGTATGAGAGCTTGTTGCAGAGCATTGGGATTTCCTGACACAAAGTGCTAACACAAAATACATTAAAAACTGATTCTCATTGTCAGCAGGTCAATGTTGTACAGAGAAATAAGGCCTTTGAGTAGAATATCTTTAAAGTGTCTGTTTCATTATGATAACAGCATCATCTTTTCATTGTGATTTTCTGTAGTGTTATTACGTTGGGTGCATTCATTTTTGCTAACTCAGGACAAAAAGATCTTATTAGAAACATTTGCATCTTCTCAGCCAAAATAAAAGCTGATACTGTGACATGCTTCCAGTGAATGCTGTTAATGAAATGAGATTTTTTTTTTGTGACAATACACAAATACCAGACATGCTTCTGTGCTCACTTTCCTAAAATGCATAATGATAAGATAACATTCCTCTTCATATTTACAACCAGGAAAAACTTTTCATTATAGTAGTAAGAAGAGGGCTGTGATACACCACTGTGGTAACACAGTGTAGATCCTGTAGATGTTTTCTATCAAAATATCTTCAAATGGTTGCTTTGCATATCTATCTAGAAGTCATCTATGTGTTTTGAAGGTGGGGGGATGTTCTCTTTATAAGTCATAAGAGAAAAGCAAACATCTAACAGTTGTCATGGTGTACTCTTTTATTTATTTTTTTTACTGGGCTAAGTTTAGCTGAACTAAAACCACATGAATACTTATCTTTAACTGACTTACATTTGAATTTGATTTTAATTTTCAGAAACGTCATATGTAATGTTATGCACGTAAATGGTAGATATGTGAATATCTGAAAAAGCAATAAAGAATGCAAGCATGCAGGAAAAATAAATGTTTTGGAGTGTAATTCTATCTTGAAAGTTCAACATAATGTAACTAATGTATTAGTCTCCTCGAGAATGTTTTGCACTATGCTCAGACAGAATGAAAACAATTCAGTACCTTCAGCTGTATGTACTTAGGACACATCCTCAGAGTCTTTGCTGCACTCTTTTCAGGAGGGTAATAGCCTTATCTCTCACTAATGTAAATCCAGTTTAAAAATGTTTAAATGTTCATATTAAACTGTAGTTTAATATGCAAAAAGCAAACTGCCCAACATTGTCCATCATCATTACAGCTGCTCTGAAGACATAAAAAATGAAATGTTAAGGGTCAGAGTATTTTTGATTGTAAATTTATCAATATTTTTAATATTGAAAATGAATCTTTCAACATCTATTCAACAGTGATTTTATTTGACAGAATGCATTGGACAAATAGCGTAAGCAGCAACATTTTGATCACTTACAAAATGTTCAAACAAAATCCCCATGAGGTTTTTTTGCACAATTTTAGTTTTTGAAATAAAAAAAAGTTACATTTTTAAAAAGCAATACTTTTTTTGCCTGTTATTATCAGCTATGATACAACACCATAAGAGCATTACAAAGCTTTCAATGATTTTTCTCTTAATATGTTTTTCATAGTCTTTGCTAGTATATAGTGTTTTTCAAAAAAAAACTTTTAAATTTTGGCTTGAAATTTAATGAAATTAAAAACTACCAAAGGCAGAGATTTAAGTGTTAGTCACATACAGAAATACCAAGTCACAAGTGATTCCCAGCTCACATTCATGCAACCTAAATTTCAGGCATTTTTATAAACAAGTTAGGAGTACACAAACCAAAGATTGCTTCTCTAGTCACGGCAACACTGGAAGCCGCTTATTGAGAATGTAGATGGCTTATGACAGTGCCCGCATTGCTCCCAATTCCCTCTAGAAAGACATTACAGCAGGACCATCATGAAGGTGCTTCAGTTAAATATCTCAAATTAAATAGAGTGAATCTAGTCTATATACTAGAACAAGTGACAGCCAGGTATTGTATTTCCCAGTTAGAGAGGATGGGAAGCACTCCTAAAGTGTTACGGAGTATAAAACCTCTATGCACACTGAGACAGGTTCTTTTTCTTTTCTGAGTATGGAAGTGTTTGTGTGTGTTTGGTTTTCACTCCAGTCTTTGTAAACGTGGAAGCAAATTTCTTTGAAGTGATGGAGACAGCTGCATTTGACAGAACTGACACATTTTTCTGCCGTGTCACTTGTTGTTTGTAAAAATGAAAACCCACGAATCTTAAAAAAGAATGAAATATAGCAGACATAGAGGCAATGAAAGGAGTTTCCTTCCTACTCTGTCTTCCCTGGTCTGCAGGTGATAGATTGCAGTGTGCTGAGTATGCAGTTCTTCAGTGGAAATTGTATGTGCAATAAGAAATGCTCTGTGGGAATGACAAAAACAGTATGTAAAATTATGCAGAGAGGGAGTAAAAAAAATTCCTTCCAACATAATAAAAATTCACAGATTCCTAGTAAGATTTTGAACTGTTGCACGGGTCAAGTAGTTAGAGCACAACAGCTTATAAAATCATTACCTCTTCAGCAAATAGCAGAAAGTCATAGGCAAAATCAGGTGAGCCCTTTTACTTTGAAGATAAAGACTATTTAGAAATAATATACTTGAATTCAGGGTACTTTTGAACTGAGTGTTCTACAAGATGACCTGCGTGAAAAAAACCAATTTGATACATGAAATCCATCTTCACAAGACATGCAATTTTTATAAACTGTTTTCAGGTAATGTTCTACAATAAACTACTGTAAAATTGAAAACTTTTACACAGTTTTATGTGGTTTTGGTCACTTTCCGTCAACTTTAAGGAACTAAAATATAAAAAGACTTGAATAATAAACAATTTGCACTATCTGAAATGTATTAAAGACAATAAAAGGCAGTGTAAACCCTTTTGAGCACATCTTCTAGGGGTCAAATCCAAATCACCTACTAGAAATACTAATATGCATTAGGCAATATTTCACTGAAATTTGGACACATGATTACTTTATAAAAAGTTTTTAGGAAGCCATTAATAATTTTTATTGAACCCGATACGCTCCTCTCAAGAAACAAAGAAGGAAGGAAGGAAGGAAGGAAGGAAGGAAGGAAGGAAGGAAGGAAGGAAGGAAGGAAGAAAGAAAGAAAGAAAGAAAGAAAGAAAGAAAGAAAGAAAGAAAGAAAGAAAGAAAGAAAGAAAGAAGACGAAGAAAATAAAAGAAAATATGTGGAAAAAGGCCAAGGAATCAGATGCAGCTAGGAGCAATGACACAGGCCGCAGTACAAGTGAAAAATAAACAACAAAAAGAATAAAGAGTATTATGGACAGAAATTAAAATAGAGAAGGAGCCAAAGCCCATCAGGTGAACAAATGTTGGTAAAATGAGGCAGGAAAAGACAAAACCTAAGGTTTTCAAGAATTCAGGTGTAACTTTAAAAAAAAAAAAAAGGAAGTCCACAAATGGTATATTGAAATAAATGTGGTTTGGGGTTTTTTTCAGCTAGCTTACAGAATTGCCTCCTATGACTGTGAGTGAATTTCACCTTAATTCGAGGTGTCCTACCTATTCATTCATTGACATGTTCACCTGTCTTTGCCTTTTCAGGAAGTTTTTTTTCTTTGATTTATAGTGATGTTGTCTCTTGTCATTTGTTAATCAGATGTTTGTGACCTCTTCCAGGTAATAAATATAACTGAAGATCAAAAGATAAATATGTGCAGTAGTGAAGCATATGACATATGCTTAAGAACTGACACTCCCAGGAAAAAAGAAATTAACAGATGGGAGAGTTACCATAGGCAAAGGTGAGACATGTAACTAGGACAGAGTAAAGACGTAAGAATTAAATCCATTATTATAATGTTGGATGACAAATAAAACTGCAGTAGGCCATGAAATAAAAACAAGCCAACAAAATTATTGTAGATATTTTCTATTTTAAGTGAGATGCATTTTTCTTTGAGAATCTAGCTGCTTTAAAAGTGAGTTTGGACACCCAGCTATTAGCTCAAACTTGGTAACTTGACGATAGCTCAAATTTGTTAAACACATTAGTCTGAAAAATACTTTTTAAGGCATAGATATACAAAACTTCTAGAGGAGAAGCTGGTTCTTTCCACCTAAGAGCACAGAGATACTCCAGGGTACTCCTGTAGCTTTTTAATAATGTGTATCCACTTGATATGCATCCTTTGAACATAGTCTCTATATCTGGGGGTTTGAACCACTGCTGCTCCCTAAAATAATGTTGCATCTTCTGAATTGCAGTAGAGAGAAGAATTCTCATTCATCTGGTAATGAGTGAGTGGGAAAGAAAAATATTATTTATTTCATGAGTATTAAAATATATTTCTCATACTAAACAGAATATTGAGCAAAAGATACCAGAGATGAACATTTTTTTTTCTAATTTTGCTGGTAGATAATTTGTTTAAATTGTAGAGTAACTAGAAAAGTACAGATATTATACCAATACTTAGTAAGGCTGGATGGGATGAACGAAACATTTACAAGTCAAATAATCCATAAATTTAGGCAAAATAAAGAAAAAGATGGTAGTGAATTAAAGTATAAGAATACATAGCAATTAATGAAAGTAGAAATTATCCTGTGCAAAACTCATCTTGTACAGCAAACCTGAATTTACTCCTTAATTAAATTACAAGTTTTGTAAAGTCAAGATGTAACAGTCAAACTGATGTAAGATATTTGACTTTGAACCAGATAATGTACTTCAGAAGCTGTGATTTCAATAAAGCAATTTTAGCAATTTCTAAAATTAATGGAGCTAATACCTCTTAATGCCAGATGTTGGACAAAAAGTCTTCAGTCAGAAATCATGTAATCAAGGTTTCTATGGAGATGTTCTGTGTATATGTTTTAACTTTCTTGTTTTTTAAGAAAACTCGAATAAGCAATTCCACTTGAATTCCAACATAATGCCAAAAAGAAACAAAAAAGAAAAAAAAAACCATGAAAAGTCCTAGGCTTTGTTGTTGCTCGATAAAGAGAAAAGTAAAAGCAGACATAGAGAAGTAATATTATTCTGTGCCAGGTATTAGTCAGAACAGTGCTGGAACATTGTGTCCAATTTTGGTGTGATATTTTAAAAGGTCATTGAAAAATGGAAGATATTGCAGAAAAGAGTCACAAATTTATTTTGAAAGTTACAGAAAATTAATTAATTTGGAAAACTGGAGAGTTATCCTTTTTATTATTTCTTAAAGAAAGGAAATAACTGATTACATTGCAAATAAGTGTTAAACACAACTCAGTGTTTATTGTCGCACTGGAGTAGACCTTTGGTGTCTCCAGATCAAACCTGAATGACATTCTGAAAGGTAGTCTGGAACAAAGTCAGGAACAATTTATTGAGATCAACAAAAGACCTAATGGATTAAACATACTGGGTTTGTAATATACGGTGAACAAAAGACAGACTATCTGTAGTGATCTGGTGCTAAACTTTTTGGAACTATGACATAGATTAATTTTACATTACCTCGTATTTACCTCTTTTTTCCTCTCCATGTTATTGGAGTGTTTAGATGAACAAACTAAAAGTATCTGGTAATGTATCTGAAATCAAATACAAGTGATATTTATAAAGAATTACAAAGCAAGACCACTTTTAATAAAGTGCCTGGTATGAACTTTGAACTATAGCAACTTCAATAAAACTTATGGTCGTCTCAGCTACAGGGCTAGATTTTTTTTAAATTAATTCCTTTTTTTCATATATTCACTCATTGATGTATTTACTAGCTAAACATTCCTCTATCACTGTAATAATTGAATACTTATATTAAAAAACTAGACTGTGTGGTGGGTTGACCCTTGGCAGCCAACCAAGGTCAACTCATCACAGAGAGGTTTTCAAACAATTGAAAATAAACTGTTCTTCATCAGCATATTTGTATACTTATTGTTGAGAAACATATTAATACAACCAGATTCCATCAGGCAAAAAAAAAGAGGTCAATATTACAGCAGAGGCATCTTCATCAAGAGTACTCCTTGGGATGAGACAGAAAAAGAATGAAGGACGTGGTTTGCTCTATATCTGCAAAATAACCTTTGCCCATAACCAGTCTCCATATGTAGAACTACTTCTAGAATAGTAAAGTGGATACAAGTGCATTTTGTGCATTATTGAAGTTCTCAATTTATTTATTTTTTTAAGCAAAGTAATGTTTTTCTGTCTCTCCTCCTCCTGCAGCTATTAGCCGATGGAAGGTACAGGCATAGAGGTGTAGTGAGCATTAATGTTTATGCATGTTTAGGTGTGCATACATATGTATATGTGTGACGTGTGTGAAAACTATACGACATGAATCCTAAATTGGAGACATGCATTTCAATTCTGCATTTAAAGTATTAAGGTTGTACAACCTTACTCTGTTCTCTGTCAAAGCCTGACCTCTTGTACCACTGAGCCTCCTACTACTGAACAGCAGTTTCATTACTTTTTCTGAACAGTCTGGCCATGCAGTTGCATCTACAACACTGGTTAAACTGAGGGAAACCACCTTGGAACTGAAAACAGAGGCCATTGAGGACCCCATACAGAGAAGGGAGGATGAGAGCAAGGATTCTTGCCCATCATTCAGGCGGCTCCCCTTTCTCAGCTCTGTAAATGAGTTAAACTGGTGTATTACATGGACAACTGAGGCAGGATGGGTTGGAAATAAACTTCTACTTAGCTGCATCTAATCGGACATTTGATAGCACTAAAAAGTCTAGTGGGACCTTAATACTCAGCAATTAGTGGGCAGATGACTGCAATAAATGGGGACATAAAAAAAAGGAACTTAAGTAGTACTGTGTAACTATGACCTGGCCTATGCCGAACTGACTCAGAAGTGATAGGTCCAAAATCCAGCTATTGCTCTTGTGAGACTGTTATTCCTCCCACAAACAGTACTGTCAGTGGTTATATACTGGCCTTATTATTATCCCTTTAGCTGTTCTGAAATATTTTTATAATCCCCAAGAGTTTCAAATTAAATAAGTGACTGCAGTTATCCAATAAAATCTTGCTCCTACTCACCTCATATTATCCATCACAGATAAATCATTCTAAAATGACATCAGACATAACCAAGTCTGTTTTTTATTGAGCTATTATAACAATTACTTTTAAAATTTAATAAGCTCATTGTAGAATTCCAGCTTTTAATTATTTTCATTTCAGTCAGTGCTACCCCCTTGGCTGATCTCTATAACAGACAATTTGCTTCACTTTGTGTCCTAGGTCACCAGTGGGACTTTAATTTTCTTAGCAGACTTGGTGAGAACACAAGGAAGTAAGGAGTTAAGCACTTTCAAATGGAAGTGTGTATTGCAGTTTATCTTGGGTCTGTGAAGGACATCAGGCTGCTCTGTGATATACAAGAAATGCTATCCGTTCTACAAATCAGTCTGATTATGGCAGGATTTGCTCTCTGTATTACTATTTTGGTTTACCCAAACCTAAACTAAATCATCCAACCAGCCAGTGCCTTCCCCTTCTCCCCTGCTAAAATAACTGTATGTATCCATTAAGTATGCTTGAATTTTAATACTTTCTTATTCTGAAAGAAGTCGGTTGTCAGAAACATGTTGGAGGGAAGGATGGGACTGGATGGGTACATCCCCATGTAAAAAACAAAGGTTTCCCAGGTCCTGTTACAATAAGAAAGCCGTTAAATATAGAGTTTCGGCACACACATATCCCAACACAAGAGCAAAGGAGTACTGACAGAAGTGAAGATAGTACCACTGTCTTCTTTATTATTTATCCTATTTACTTATTTTTCTCCGTCTCTGTGGGAGACCTGTATTCATATTCCTTCTTTGCATGTTATTTAAACCCATATAATACCCTAATACTATTGCTTTATTTAGTGTAGCTGGATGTTCTTAATCTCTTTTACTGCTGTTGTACTTCGAATAAACTATTAAATATTAAATAGAGTTCAGATGTCTTATCTTCTGGGAAAGAATAGTAACCATGAGGCTCTTTCTCTGCTTGTCTGTCTCCATTCCTTTGTTTGATGACAGTGAAAGTTTCTAATTTGCTGCTGTTTTTGTATCAAATTAGGTTCTTCCTTTGTGGATGGATAAATAAAGGAATACATTTATAGTTGCTATATTACAGACTGGAATACTAAGTGATTTTTCTAAAGGAAGGAATAGCGAAAGCATTAGTGAAAAGGATAAGATTAAGAGAGAGGAATAAAGGGAAATGAGTAATTAAAGCCTAAATAACCTCCACAGTAATAACCAGTCTTCACATCAAGTAAAAACATCTTGTGCAATCAGTAAATCCCACACACAGTGAAGAGACAGGAGGAAGCAATCCAGTTTGTCTGCAGATACTGTGAAGCACTTCATCTATTGTTCTGCATGTAAGAGCTCTTCATAAGAGAATGTGTAAACCATGTGTGCAGAGAAAAATAAGTAGACCTGCACTGAGGGTCTGGTCTGACTATAGTTTCTGAGCCCCACCATCCTTTTCAGTGTTGGGTGGGCTGTAGCTTGGTTCTGCACTTATTTTATTTTGAAATGGTTAATCAGAAGAAGTGTACTCAGTACTTTTTCTTCAGCTGATAGACCTATTAAAAGCTTTTATTCCCTTACTCTCTGTTTAGCTACCAAAATGCCAGATGTATGCCCCAAATATTCATAAACATTTTCACTGCCCAAAATTTTTTGACACCCTGGATCCTTCTGTTGGATTTGGAAAAAACGGGCTGAGGAAGTAGATGTGCAATGGTCTCAAAGTGAGTGATTTGACCAATGGACTCTAACAATTTTCTCCTATTTGCTTTCTTTGACTCAGTAGTATTGAGTAGTATTTGCATACAAAGTTAAAAGCTTCATGGGAGTTTGCTAGAGAGTTTTATCCCAAAATACCTTGTAGAATGCTATCTAAATAATTTTGACATCAATAGATTGTGTCAGGAACAGATCTCTCACATCTCAGGTAATTTACAGAACCACCGAGTAAGATGATAAAAGGGAGTAGCCACAACTTGCTTTGGGAAAAAAAAAAAAGGATTGGCCAGCGCAGTACACATGACTGAGGATCCAAGTCTGGGCTAGAATCACAGAATCACTGAAGATGGAAGGGAATTCTGGCCCAACGCCCCTGCTCAAGCAAGGCCACATGGAGCTGGTTGCCCAGGACCATGTCCGGCAGCTTTTGAGTATCTCCAAGGATGGAGACTCTACAACCTCTCTGGGCAACCTGTGCCAGTGCTCAGTCACCCTCACAGTAAAAAAAAAGTGTTTCTTGAAGTGTTTCCCTTCAAAGGGAACCTCCTGCACTTCAGTTTGTGCCCATTGACTGCAGTCCTGTCCCTGGGCACCACTGAAAAGAGCCTCGCTCCATCATTTTTGCACCTTCCCTCCAGGTATTTGTGTACATTGAGAAAATCCCCCCATTGAGCTTTCTCTTCTCCAGGCTGAACAGTCCCATCTCTCTCAGCCTTTTTTATAGGACACATGCTCCAGCCTCTTAGGCATCTTCATGGACCTTTGCTGAACTCTCTCTAGTTGTTCCATCTCTCTTTTGCATCAAGAAGCCCTGAACTGGACAGAGGACTCCAAGTGTGGCCTCGCTGGTGCCAAACAGAGAGGAAGATCACCCTCCTTGACTTTCTGGCAGTACTCCTCCAAATGCAGCTCAAGATACCTTTAGCCTTCTTTGCCACAAGGGCACACTGCTGGCTCATGGTCAACTTGTTGCTCACAAAAACACTCAGGTCCTTTTCTGCCAACCTGCATTCCAGCTGTGTGGTCCCTGGCATGTATTGGTACATGGGGTTGTTCCTTCCCAGGAGCTTCCCAGTTCTCTCTGTTGAACTTCATGAGGTTCCAGTCACCCCATTTCTCCAGCCTGTCAAGGTCCCTCTGGATGGCAGCACAGCCATCTGGCATATCAGCCACTCCTCCAAGCTTTGTGTCATCAACAAACTTGCTGAGGGCACACTTGGCCCATCATCCAGATCATTAAAGGTATTGAACAAGACTGGACCCAGAGATACGCTGCTATTTACTGTCCTCCAGCTAGACTTTGGGCCACTGACCACAACCTCCTAGGTCCCAGCTGTTCCGCCAGTTTTCAATCCACCATGCTGTCTGCTCATCCAGGCTATACTTCAACAGAAACTCCTTTTTGTAAACCAAGGATAAACGAGGCCAAGAAGATAATTTTTTAAAAAGCCCCCTTTCTGATCAGATGGAGGAAACAATGATTTGAACAGTATGTTTCCTTTACATTTTGGTGGATTCTGCTCATGATAGCCTGGTTTTCCAGTACATTGTAGAAACGTAGATCAATGGTCTGGTTCCTAGGTATTGAGCAGAGGGACTAGAGAATGAGTTGTCCCACATGAAAGCTATGGATTTATGTGTCGTCCTGTGGATTTAGTCTATATTTCCTTCCAAGCAGCTCTGTGGACTAAAAGACATGTGAAGCATATCAGAAAGAAAAATAAATGTTTTCCTGTTCTTCTGTAATTATCTATACTTAAAGTCAGAAGTAACCTCTTGATATGAGTTCATCCTTCCTTTCCTGCAGTGAACTTGAATGAAAAGCAGTATGGCCTGCCAGTTTATCGAAGTCAGAAGTTACAGATACAAATACAGTTCTCAGTTAATTATATGAGAAAGAAAAGAACAGTGAGTTTTCTTCTTAAAAGCACCTTTTTTTTCTTTCTTGTATTTATAGCTAATTAACCTGATCCTACTTAAGCTCTTCCCTGTGACATTAGCGTCCTCTTCATCCAGAAGCTGTGTATATCGTCCAAGTGATACCACAGTGTCTTCATACATCCTTTCAGTGGATTAAAAACATCGTTTTACTTAATGAACCACAATATTTCACCTAATCATAATTCAATTTAATATTTGCAACATAAGTCATAGTCGCTAAAGTATCAGATAGTTCTGTATTTACTATTTTATATATTCTAAAGGTCATTATCCATCAATGATTTAAAAGTGCACCAAAGAACCACACTATTTTTTGGGGAAAAGAACAGATGTAAATTCTGAGGCAGATTGGATACCAAAAATATCTATTCCTGTTAGTCTTAAGATTTTTTGTGACTACTATATTCATCTTTTAAAAGAAAGAAGCAATAAAAAAAGAAAATTTCCCCAAGTATGCCAATTTACAGCCTTGAAAAGAGTGTAAAAAGGATTCAAAATCACATTTTCTTCACAATTTTTTTTTTTTTGTCGTAATAATTTTTATCTCAGTGTATTGTTAGCATAATGACATTCTTCAATTATCAAATCAGCAGACACAGGTATCCAACAAAGAATAATGAAAGTGCAATATAAGGCATTACAATGAGGAGGCAAATATTGGAAAAGCCAGTTTCAGAGGAAATTTGTTTTTTAAATTTACCCTTAACTGTACTTTTCTTCTGTAAGCCATCAATAGCCAGATGGTTTACAGTTAATGTATTCACTCCAACCACTATTTAAAACTAATTAGAAATGAATGAATCTAAAAGTTGGGCAGGAATTAGAGTGATAGAAAAATGCAGTCCTCGTTAGCTAATTTAGTTCCGAATCATTTACTCAGAACTTCTCAGTTAGGCAGAAGTCTAACAGGAACTTTATTCACCTGAGAGACATGATGGTAATTTGACCTTTACATCTCTAAATCCAAACTTGCAAGTTAAAATATTGCTGTTCAATGAGTGTTTTGACAGCATTTCCAAAAGCAAACAGGTAGCTCCTTTCTGACCCAGGAGCTCCCTAAAAGCATTTTATTTCACCATGTGAACATCTACAATAGCCTAAACTCCAGTATAGTCAAAATGAAGAGACATGTAGAGTCCACTTCATTTGCTGAAGAAGATGCCTAGTATAGATTAGTCAAATCAGTCCTTCATATTGTCTGTGTGTTTCTACTTGCTTTAGAGGGAATTCAGAGCCACTAACTCAGATCAAGACCTCTACAGTTAGAGAGACTGAATCCTATTCACAACCCCTTTCGTGGTTTTTTTTAATATTTAGAAATTTTGAAGCCCCAGAAAATGGATGTTGGCTTTTCTGCAAGCCCCACTGTGCTCCACAAATTGAGACAATTATTAGACAAACCTCCCAGTGGAGGCCATAAAACAACAGGCATTTTCAACTTGATTTCTATAGACCAACAGGAACAAAGCCTTCATAAAACTCAGGAAGAATTCCGTTCTGGTGTGGCGGTGGACTTAGAGTTAGCACAACCTCCTATTGTAATAATGAAATGGCTGGAGTCCTTGCTCTAGAAGCTACAGACCAAGGTTCAGTTTTTCTCTAGTATGAATACTCCAGACACATGTGTGGCTTTATTTTTAGATTACCTTTCAGAGTCATCTTGCACTCCCCCTGTACTGTTAAAGGATCTTACAATAGCAACCACTGCTCAACTTGGGGTTAAGAGAAAGAATTACCCACTTATTTTCATATCTAAAGCAAGTCTTTGGTAAAAAATAGTTGTATAAGTCAAAGGGAATGATCCAGAGATTCTATTTTTTTTCAGTACTACCTTAAATTGCCTAAATTCAGTCAAAATCATTTGAACCAAAACTTCCTCCACGTTTGAATATAAACAGAAACATCGTGAAGTGAATTGCAGTCTGTCCACCCTCACCTAAGTTATGTTAAAGTTCAAATTCAAAGTTTCATGTGTGTGATAAACACAACACAAGGCAGTCATTGTCCTTTTACAGTGAAATACAACTGTTTAAAAAAGGGTTCTTAAGTTTTGGGGGAGGTCAAGGGAAAAAGTGAGGGAAGGGCTGTGTGATAGTTAAAGCAGTTGCCCAGAAGTGAGAAAGCTGTACTCAGTTCCCTCAGCTATCTCAAAGTCCTGGGACCCATATCTCCAATTGACACAAAATTCTTAATTTGAGTCCTATTCAATTCTATTCCTTCGTTTCAAGCTAAGTGCTTATACATCCAGGATTAAGAGACTCAGGAAATTAACTTTCAGCCCTTCATGAATTTGCATATTAAACAATATATTGGTCTTCTTGTAGTCAAAGCAAAAATTCATACCTTCCATAGTACTGCTTGCTGATATCTGTGGAAAAGAAAATCAGATTTCATTCACAAGTGAAAATGAGAATCTGGAAAACTAGGCTCAAAATTAATATTTTAAACATTTTATTCTTATTTTTTGCTTGTCAAATGTTTTTCAAGTGCAATGACAGAGAAGGCCCAAACAAAGGAGATCACATTTAACAACAAAATCCCTATTGAATTTAATGAAATCAGTATGGAACTGACATCCTTGTACTGAGATAGGACCCACCAATGCTTTCCATTTCCAATACACTGATCTCATATAGGGTGGTCCAAAACTTTTCAGAAATTCAGGCAAATTCTTCATCTTTACAGGTTTTATCTTAGGTTTGTTATTCAAGGTGTTTCTTGGGTATTTTTGTTTTGTGGTTTTTTGCTTGATTTGTTTTTTGTTTGGTTGGGGGTTTTGGTTGTGTTTTTTTTTTGTTTGCTTTGTTTTTTTATTTTGTGTGTGGTTTTTTGTTAAAGCTCACTACTAGTCTGAGAAATAAAAATTAAATTGCTCTTTAAAGGATCAATTTACAACTGAACTTTACTGCTTGGCCGATTTGGAAAGTTTGCATCTATCATATATCAAAGTTATTTGCACTCACTAGTACAACCAAAAGTTAGAAAGGAAACAGTATATCCATGTAAAATTAATTAAGTTCAGCCGTGACCTCATTACATTGATGGAGTGTAGTGCAGTTACCTGACACCAAAACAAATTTATTTTGATTAAATGTACTTCAATTTATAAAAACAACATATCTCACCCAAGCCACAGGATTTCAGGAACATACAGTTTTCATTGTAAAGTTCATCTAGGACTTAAAACATGATAAAATGGAGTTTCTTTTTTTTCTTGTTCTTTTTTGAGACCATGACACAAATATTTGCTTTGCAAAAAAATAAATGGATGATCAGTTCCTTGGCAGAAGTTTAATTTAATCAGATTTAATTTTAAAGTTCATCCATGTTTTAAAATACATATTAATACCACCAGAATATGGTCTGCTGTCACTTTTAATCCTGTGAGAAAATTTACCTTCATTTTTTACAGGGAGAACTGAATAGGAAATAATTTTTCCAACTCAGTAGGGCATTTGGAAATTTAGGAAAATCTTTACATGGTCATGATACATGGCACTGTAACTCTGGTCTCTGAATCAATAAATTGATGGGGCATATGAACTATGAAAGTATTAAATCCCTTATAGAAGTATTTTAATTGAGGTCTTCTACTTCCCAGTTAAATACCCTTCCTACCTGATCACTTATTATTCTGAGACCTCACTTGTTCTCTCTTCCTTGCCAGATATTCTATCCAAGACCTGTGAAACCTTTCCAAAACTTCCAAAACTGTTTAGATTTCATTTAAACAATTCATCACAGTGAAAAGGATTAGTTTGAAGAAAATGACATTTTCTGAGCACAAAATTACTTTATTGAAACATTTGTTGGTCACCATATCTGAGAGATATTTTGATTATTATATGTAGAGATTTCTTATTCGCTTCACGTGTGCACATAAAAAAAAGGGAAAAATAGAGTGAAATAAAAATCCATGGGGAAGTCAGTGGTGCTAGCAATACTTTGCTCATGAGCAGAACTTGCTGAAATAAATGTTGCCTCTGGTTTGCAAAGCATGGCTCAGGTTACTTTTTAACATATTAAAAACATTTAAGTTGATATTGAATTATACACTGGGCATGATATGCATAAAAATTAATTTTAGAATTAGATTTGTAACTAGACCTTCTAATGAATGAGAATAAAAACACAGCCGAATATTAAAAGCAAAGGATGAGGAAAGATTTAATGGTAATCCTAGTTTTGCTCAGAATTTGTTGCTGTGTCCTGGATAAATTACTGATATCTTATCTTCCCCATCTTAGGGAAGAAGATAACAAGATGAAACACAGAAAGGTAGTGAGATGGTTCATCCACTGATGAGTTTCAGAGCAATAAAATATTTGCCTGCACAGCTCTACAGAAATATAAAGTGTTATTCTAAAATAATTGTACCAATTATCAAAGAGTGGATGGAAGATATTTTAGGAACATGGTGTGAATACAGGCACCACTGACCTCCAAAATATCATCTTTGTGAAACTACACCTTAGATTTAGATGGGAAGCAATGTAATTATAGATGATATTACATCACACACGAAGTGTCATCTTGCCCCTTATCACAGAGACAGTAAAGTCATAATTAATGCATTATATAACTACTTCCATAGTGCTGAAGAACATGGTGACAAAAGTGCTTTTCAAATAGAATGATCATTATCATTTGCATCAGTGTACTTCTAGTAATCATGCTATATATTTATAGACAGCAATGAAAATGAATACAAGTGCTGTTGTTACTTGTCCCATCAAAAACTTTCACAATGGCAATGACAAGAACATTGCATTCGTGTCACAAATAGAAAATAAAATATACATGTTGAGACTGATAAATGTTCCCTACTATATTTTACTGTGTAATTCTAGCACTCAGCAGCCTTCAGCTTTTCTGTTAACACTTGGAAATTATGCCAGAACCAAACAGCATGCACGTCTAATTTGCCACATACTTGTGGGATGTGTAAAATGCCAGAGAGCTTTTATTAAGAAACGCCACCTTTGCTTTTAGAGAAATCATAATATATTTGATAGTTGAACAGAGGGCTTTTTTGATAAAGACACAACAAGTAAAGAGGAGAATTGCAGCATTGTTGGCTAGTATTGCTCCAACGTGGAAAATGTCCTTCCCTTCGTCTGATTTTGCAGAGCAGTTAATATTGTCTTACCTCTGACCAAACCATTCTGGAAACTAGAGTATCTGAAATTACATTGAATTATTTAATTGTGTGGACAGCAAGTAGTTAGTATCACTTCTAGACTGATCACATTTCTAGATAGGCATTATTGTTCTATCTATGGCATGAACAGAAACAATTACGAGGTTAATAAAGCAAGAGGTAGTGTTACATGGGACTGAAATCATGATTAGTACAGTGACCTGGTTATGATACAAATTAACTTTCCCCCTTGCTTTTCTTCTTTTTAATAATTCAGCCATCCTTTCTTGGAGTTTGCTTGCGTATGTTCTGACTTTGCAGTCTTTATAGTCTTGATTTAGTAGTATTGCTAATATGCTCTTCCTGACACTCTTAAACAGCTCTATTTAAAACAGCTTGCAAACAATGATTCAAATGTACCCTGTAATGTAAAAGAAAATGTATATATTTTAAAATTACATATATATAAATATATATATTAAAATTGAAAAAGTTTCTTCTTTTTATTCTTTTTTTCTTTTTTCTTTTTTTTTCTGACCACCCTCAACACTTTAATAACATAGTTAGTTACATAAAAGGGAAATTATGTTAATTGAACTGCTTATTTTTTTCTGTTGAGAAAACACTGAAATTCACGAGCATTCATAGAATCATAGAATCATAGAATCATAGAATGGTTAGGGTTGGAAGGGACCTCAAAAGATCATCGAGTTCC